>OZ005742.1:42083547-42244069 GCA_963930735.1 Dioctria linearis | reverse complement strand
AAATTAACTCAGTCAACCACAATTTAACCTCATTAAGGATTTCATGGTAAGAGTCATCTTTAAAACTGGTTTTTTCGAACATATTTTATTTAAACTAAATAAAAGGATTTGAAACAGCAAATTATACTGACTACATACATACATACACACACCCACAAACTACCCGTACTTCTTCTAGTTAAAAGTTTATCCAACCGTAGAAAGTCCTTTACTGGCGACAAACAAAAAATTTGAGAAGAAACTTTCTAAATGAGAAAAGTTCGACTCTTGTCAAACACTTTCTCATACTCTCTTATTATGTATTGTATTTCCTTGTGTGTGTGTATTTTTGTTATCTCCTGTAAACGGGACGACAAAATGCTGATTTATGACAAGGGAAAATGAGAACGCACTTTTACCTCGACTTTCTTGAGTGATTTGAAAATTCTTATAGAAAACTCGTTAATGCTTTTGTTTATCCTTGGACTAGAAAAAGAGGAATATGAACCCAACTGAATATTTTTCGTGAGTTTAGTAGACCATAAAAAAAAGTTTGGATCATTTAAGACTCCTTTATAGATCTGAAAAAAATTCTTTGGGTTGGACAGTAATTTTCTTAAATTGGAGTTGCTTTTTATACGTTGTCCCTAAACCAAAATTCAATTGCTCTATAGACCTTTTCGGGTTTCTTTGCTTTGAGGTATTTATTATTTTCAAAAGCTCTATTTAAGTAGGGATTTGACTTATATTCGAATCATTATTTTATGCTGACTTATTGACAAATATCTGTTTTTGTTTTCAGATTTATTTGACCTTTTTTTAATAAGTAAGCAAACTACTCGCAATATATCCTTAGAATGGGGAACATGTACCATGCCAATCGTATTCTTTCAGAATTTTAAGAACTTTGTTTGGCTGCCCCCGATCATCATCCAAAAATCAAAGCAAACAAAAAATTTCTTGCGAAAGTTCTTTACCAGAAATATCACAATTTTCGTTGTCCGTTAATTTAGTCTCAAGTTTTATACAAGCCTCTTCTAGTTCCTGTCTATCATAATTTTACTTCAAATCGTATAGGAAAGACCATGTTTCGTTGAAATCTGATAATTGCTTAAACCGAATGTCCAATGAATTTGAAGCAGTGTCTATCAAAGGATAGAAAATATTAATCTTAAACAGTTCTTCTGTATCAATTGGAGTTTCATCTACGCTTTTATATGTAAACATCCTATTCTTGTTTCTTGTGCATACTTGTTGAAACAATGGATCAATTTCGGCTTTGCTGGCTATTTCTTTAGGCGTTATGAGTACTGTCATGTAACCGTTGTCTCTGTACTCTTTAATAAAGTTGTAATATGCATTTAATAATTTTGATGTATTTACCAAATTTACGGTTTCTGACTGCATAGATTTGCTAACAATATTGATTTGGAATAGTATATCATGCCAAGGTCACTAAAGATAGAAAGAACTCATGTTCCATTTGCTGAGCAAGCCATTTTACCTTCGATGCCGCTACTGGGTCGTTTGACTCTTCGTGTTGCTCTAGTAATGCGTATCTTACTGCAACGTACTAATATCTCACAGCTTCAAGACTAGAAACTCTGCTTTCCCCGCCGAGTCTCGCAGACTTTTTTTTTAATATCAATTGCTCCGTATGTTTCAAAATTCCGTCCAACCTCTTTGTTGAACCAGAGAAAAAGACAAATAGTCGCTGAAGAACCCGAACAATGAACTGATTTGACTAAGCTTTTAGCGCAATCAGCAATAACAAGGTTTAAACTGTGACAACCACAAGGATTGAAAAACGTTCTAGATATACGACTTTAGACACCTTTGTCTTTTCCTAATATGTTAGCTCCGGTGTCGCATCTTTGACCTCTACAATCATTCATATCAATATTTATATTTACTTATTATTTCATCCAAAAATAAGCCTGAGAGACCTTCTCCACTGGAGTCTGTAACAGTCTTATAAGCTATAAGTCATTCTCGAAGGCAGTTGTCGTCAATGTAAAAAAAATCTGAATGTCACACTCAATTTTCAACATGGCTTACATCAGGCGTGCAGTCAAAATGATTGAAAAATATTTGGATCTCTCACATCGGTCCCAAGAGGATTGATTAATTGATTTTGAATATTTTGTTTCGAGATTAACTATGCACCGCAGGTGCTCCATCATCACAGGATCAAATTTTCCTAGTACTTCTACCAAGCCCAGCAAATTCCCATTATTTGCTATATACAATATGTCACTATTAGCACGAAAGGCTAAATTATGCTCCTCCAGGAAAAAACGTTATTGCCACCATTCTTTCTAGTATTGCACTCCACCTCGATTTTCGTCTTTGACTTGCCTTTAAAATAACTTTATCAATTCCGGAACAAGTACCTAACCTTTTTTTGCTTCTAACTAGCAAAACAATGCCAATTGATGATCTACTGAAGTCTAATTGTTTGTTTTAGCTTAGGGGATACGGGTGCCCAATCAAAAAACCTTTTATTTCCCAACTTATATGTAGTTATTGCGGCAAAATATAAAGCAAAAAAAGTAATAAATCTTTTGCGCAGATTTGGAATAGACTAACCATACTAATCATTTTCTTTCGTAAATTTCTCCATTTGACATAATTCGTTGGAAATGAATGTTCAAAAAATTACGTCGTCCTTTTCATTCGTGGATAAGATGACATTTTTCCATTTTTTGGTCTACGAAAGATAATTTCATCAATTGCCTACAACCGCATTGTTGATGGCCACTTTACGATATCTTCCTCTAGTACCGTACTGGTATTGAATCTGTTATTGGTGTTGATAATGATACTCGTACCTCTAATTCCTTACTTGTTGAAGGTGTTGATACCTTCGTCAATGTTAACGTTGTTGGAATCACTGCGTCTTTGGCGTAAGATGACGAATCAGCGTATCACAGATGAGTTTAAGCATCCTGCTGAGCCTGGCCTCTTCAAGATAGGCGTGTCACATTCTGTTGATGTTGTTCTCCTCATCATGTTTAGTATCTACTCTTCTTTAAAAATTTTGCTAACTTAAGAGCGTCTTTCTCTTCTATCGCTTCCCTTTTTTTTTAAATTTAGAGACCCTGATAAGTTTTTTGGTGACTGAGACATTTTCTATTCTCCACCTTTCGTGAGATTTTTTGTTACAACAAACAATAAACAAAACTAGTTGCAAAAACGTACAATACGAATGTGGAAACCCGCTTAATTATATTTATCAGTTATTAACAACAGCTTCCAATGCGAATCCTTAATATATTTTACTTACCTATTTTATTTGCTAATTGCCAACTACGCGTCGCCGATAACGACTTCGACAGCCATACAACATAGAAAAGAAAATCCTTATAAAACCGAACTCAAAACAAAGTACCTTTATTCGCAGCTTTTCAGCTTTTCCAGCTTCGCAGAACGCTAGCTGATACTCGCGAGTCACGACGACGTGATGTTACTAACTACACAGTAAAATATTTGCATAAATTGTTGCAAAAGTTTAGGTATTTTCAGTAAGACTAGGGAGTATTCCCTACATTTTAGGGAATAGTTCTATATTTTTTACAGTGTACTACTACGGCGATAATCTGCGTCTCGATCCTGCGCCGGGGCGCAGGTCACGACCGGTCCACGATCAGTACACGTGTTCACGTCCTTGAATTTTCTTACATCGTTGCTGTTACTTGATTTTTCCTCTTGCGCATTGATTTTGGCGTCCCTTTTGTCCGGCGCGCCTGGAGCGGCGTCTTCACTCGCCATTTTAAATCAGTTTTCAATCCAAACTGTACACTTGTAGGGGGGGGGGAAGTAGTCTGTGAAGCGCAATGCTGAACAATGTAAAAGCTGTATAAAGAGGATAGCATGCATACTTGATGGAAGAAATTTGTTGGTTGTTGTTTAGGTGTTTTAAGTTGTACTATTGATCGCTTTGGAATCTCCCAAGAGAGTACGTACAGTATGGGTGAAAGATACCAAATGCACGAATTGGTACTGTTCTCGTCGGCGAGATAACTATACCTTAGTGAAATAAAATTTAAATTTTTGACTCTTTGGGTACTGTAGTAATGCTAGGCAGATGGCCCATGATGGAAGAAGTTATGTGGTCATGTAAGTGAGAAAGAATAAAATCTCAGAGGAGAAAGACAGACATAGCCTCTTGGCAGGGGACGAAAGAATGTCGTAGTTGAAAAATAAGTTGATAAATGACGGAAATCAGGTATGTATGTTAGTAGTGCTTATATGGTTAGTATGCATTATGAGATCCAAATGGTGAATCTCGAAGCCTATCCAAACTGAATAGGGCATATCTTAACCTTACACGTGGTCCGTTCTGACAGCGCCCATAAGCTTGTATTACCTGTGTAGGCCAAGTACAAGCCCAGTACAATTCCTTTACACATTGCTAACAAGATCTAAGCCCAAGCGGAGTTACCAGTACCATTTAAAAAAGAATATCTTGCATGAAAGATTGAAACTGGGAGTATTCATGGTCCGTTGAAGCAAACAAAATTGTAGCAGATCGAACTACTTTAATCATCACTTTAATGACTGTACACATACCAAGTCTTTAAGGGTTTTAGTGCCTGGTAGAATATAAACTGCTCAAATGTGAGTATATATTCTAATTAACCCCGAAACATTACACTATCAGCTGGTGTACTTGTGGCTATCGCCGTAAACTTACGTTATTAGCACCAATCCATTTTATCCCTAACCATAACTGTTGAGACTAATTGCCATTTATGACTTTACACAACGGGGTATACCTACTTAAGGAAGTGCATGTGGTTTGTTCCTATATTGTGCACTTAAAATTCCTAAATATCCTTCCTGTAATGTATATTCTCTGTTGTAAAGCTTGTTTTACCCCCTTTAATCTAAACGATATCCCTGTTTATCAAAAATTCTTCTACCGAGGATTCAGTTAACGGCAAGATTTTGCAAATCATCCCGATATTCAAGGCTCGTAAACAAAGCTCCTTTGAATATCCTGATGGAAGATCCGAACCACTTAAGGGGTTTTGTATGTATAAACATGCATACATAAATTCTAACTCCATTAAAATGAAAATTCAGAGAGAGAAAAAATAGCATTAAAGGAGACTTTTATCCCGAAAAGCATGTGTCAGCGAATTTAACAAGGAAAGACTGCTTGCTACATTTCATGGCATCCTATTTTGGGTTTATGTTTTTTATCCAGAAAAGTTTTGCATTAAGCAATTTTAAGGGAAGAGGCATTTTTATTGATTTACATAACATTGTAAAAAATAAACTCATTAAAATTTGCATTGAGCATATGAAAAAAATAAGAAGAAAAAACGCTAGAGAAAAAGAGCATGCTTCGAATGAAAATTTAATTAATGTCCTTCGCAAAGAATTCATAATTGTTAAAAAGAAAGGAAAAAATTGAATGCCATAAATCGTTAGGTGTATGGTATTGACTTTTTGAATATAAAGTGAATTTTTTTAAGATTTATTGTTAAATTTTAATTAAAATTGAAAAAATGATTTTTACTATTTTTTCATTATGATGAATTTGGAACACGCAACCAAAAAATTTGATTTATTGAAGGAGGCCGTCATCTGCCTTGATTTAGGCGTAGAACTCAACCCGTGGTATGCACAGCTTATTGAAAATGTTGCTTTAAGAAATTTTATGTATTTTATGAATTCTTTGGATTATTCTCCACGGTTACCTTAGGAATTTTACAGATTTCAATTCTGGAAACGTTCCCTGTACAGTAGAATGTATTAAGCTCAGCTAATTATCCTATCTGTTGATTATCACCATTTCTTTTTGACGAACTAATAAAATTTCACCAAGTATAGACAAAACCGATGTGGCGGTAAACCAACTTCAAATTGTTTAAGTAAGTTCGTAGTATCTGCTTTTTTTTGGTTTGCTTTGATAAATAGTTTTTAAAATAACTGTGAGAGTGCTCGTATAATCTAAGTAAGCCACAAATGATAGGATTTATGAAAAGCGAAAGTTTTGAATCTATGTGTGTAGCGGTTTTGTGTGTTAGGAGGGAGACAGGGCTATAGTAAAGCTTTCTTTCATCAGATACATTTCCACATAGGAAGTATCTCGTAAATATCTCAAATGTTGTTGACTTTATCAGGCTCTCAACATGTCTCCTCCAAGGACGACATGGTAAACAAATGCTATAGTTTAAATAGAGATGTAAAGGATGAGAACAACATTATTAAGCAAAACTTTAATTTTCATGACTTATGGATAAAATCCTATTCAATTTAGATGCAAGTTTACCAATTTATGTACAAAGTACTCCTACCTACACTCGAAAAAAATGTATAACACCTATACGTTCGTAGATGATAGATTTTGCAAATAATTACTCCACATTTTATCAATCAATCAAATTAACAATAAAAATAATCAAGAAAGAAAGAAAGAAATAAAAAAGAGAAAAATGGAAAAAATTGGAAATAGAGGTAAGGATCACAAGAAAGAAGAGAGAAAAATCAAAATAAAATTAATTAATCATGCTAAAATTACATGTTCCATGTATAACAAAAAAATCAAGTGAGACTTTGCAAAATGAATAAAAGCTGCTTCTTTAAAACTTCTTAGGGGTTGTCTGAACGTTTTACATTAGGAATTACATCATTACCACGGTATACAGGACTCAGATCGGACGTAATTAACTCGTTTGATATTAAAAAATTTTGCATGAGATTCAACTGCATTTAACCTGACCTTGTTTACCTGCGACCAATTTAAATCCTTTCCAGGTCATCATTCATTCTGGAGAATCCATCAGATAAGTCAGCAAGAGGAGTGGATACAGAAAGTTAGACATCATCTGCATAAGATTTGAATACTCACATTATGTACACATTGAGGTAGATCGTTTATGTACAATAAAAACAGTAGAGGACCAAGGATTGAGCCTTGCGGAACACCTGAGGAAATAGTTTTGTAGCCCGACTCCAAGGATGAGGTAAGTACTTTCTGAAAACGTTCACGTAAATAAGAAGATATTAAGCTTATTGTCGAGCAGCCAACGCTGAACTCTGATTTGAGTTTACAACATAATACGTTAAAATTAACACTTACAAAAACTTTTGAGAAATCTAGTAGGAGAAGCAAAGATACCAGACGATTATCACTATTGCATCCGATGTAATCAGTAAGGTAGAAAAGTGACGTTGTTGTTCTGTGATGACCTCGGAGTATCGACTGAAATTCATACAATAAAGACTCATGTAGCTGAAAAAAACTCTTGGTCTGATCACAGAGTAACCTTTCAAGAACTTTTGAGCTTTGGACTGGGCTTTTTATTAGTCGGAATAATTTTAGCAAGCTTCCACCACGAATGAAAACAAGATGTTGTAATGCAATTATAAATAATCAAGGGTAACATAATAGGCAAGAACCGAGGACTTATATATTAACACCCATCGCATCCGATTTGATCGATTTAATGGCATGAATTACGTCTTCAACACTAACTGTAGAGAATGAAAAACCGCCAAAACTAATCCCATTAACGAGGGGAGGGTATTAATAGCAAAATTTTTAATGTTGCCATCTCCACTAACATAGGCTTCTACAAAGTAATTGTTGAGTACTTCTGGATCAATATCACAATTAACAACTGAGTTTCAAAAACCAGGTGTTTAATATTCTTCCACTGGCATTTATATGGAAGAGATGGATCAAGTTCACAAGTAAAGAATGTTTGCTTGGCCAGCTTTAGTAGTTAAGTTGCGAAGGTTTCGATAGTTAATTAGAAGGAAATCAAACTTAAAAATTGTTCAGAGCTTGTAAGCATAGTCCCTCTCGCGCATGAATGATATTATAATATTGTTTAGCCAGCCTGAACCAGCCATAACTGAATATAACATTGTAATAATTCCAAAAAAGAGGATCTAATAATTTTATAAACTGAAAAGGAATCTACCCTTTGTCCATAATGCAAGAAAACTCTAACTCGGTCGATCCTGCAAAATTTTTAAGTTGGAATCGATTAAATTATTCAGCAAACTACATGATGTGTTTATCACAAGACTAGCCCTGCTTATATCAAATTAACACCTTGTAGATCATTATAAATATAAACATAGGCCATAATTTTCCTGGTCTCTACATGATTATAAAAAGGACCACGACTCAGTAGACAGGAATCACATAAACGATCGTAGAGCTCTCTTGAAGGTAACTGAGTTTAAAAGGGTTCTTTATACCACTTGAAATATCTTTATTCGTCATTTCAGTATAAAATTTATTGAATTCACCGAAAGATAATTCTATATCTAGTAATCACACGACAAAAAATACACGCTGCATATATTGGGGAGTTATTGCCGGTCCTACAATACCATAACGTTACAAGCAACAAAAAAGTTTGGCAGTATTTCAGACGCATAAAAATGAATAATCTAAATACAGATATTGTGATGGGTACATTATAGTCCTTTAGATGATAATAGCTCGTTTTGTAAAATTTATAGACTCTTATAGTATTGGATCTAAATTGTAGAGGCAATAGTATTCAGTAGGAATTCATTTCCCTCCTTACCTGGTAATTGATGGTTTCGCCCCTGAAAATAATCCGATTTGTAAGTCTTTACCAAAGTAAGGTTTAGTAAGTGAATTGGTAATAGCTCACCTGTTCCAGTTCAATTGTTCCTGAAAAAACAATGTAACAAATTACAAAAGTAATTTTTAGTAAGAGAATGGGTAATAGCTGACGTGTTCAGATTTAAGCATTATCGTAGAAGGCCGCCATGCCGAGTCATGATCGTGAGGAAATTTTGTTTTACTGTTCGGAAAATATATACAGGACAATGAAGATAAATCGTAAGCAAAAATATGAAATAAATAATTTTGTGTTGTGCTTGTTTTCGATGTTTATATACATATAGGTGACTCTAATGAGGAAAATACTTCTGCCGGGGGCTTGAAAAAAAATGTACATCACTTATTTGCAACCGAAGTAATTCTTACCTACAACTATGATGGGTACAAGGGAAAAATTCTTTTAAGGACTTAAAAAAAATAAACTCCGCCTTATTCAATAAGTTCAATAACATTATTTTTATAATCCCTACATTTAAGCATTTCCCTGACAATTTATATAGGAAGCCTTTCAAAAGACGGTTATACTGAGAATGACAGTCAAGCGGGTATTCAAAATTGAGAAAAATAGACACCATAAGAATACGTGCATTAAAAATAAGGCAGCGAAGCAAAGTACTTCCAAGGATTAATAACATTTATATTTGCATTAATTACAAAAATATTTGGTTCAGTAAACGACAAGACATGAGTGTATATATGATTTCTAATGAGAACTAAATCTATTTTTTATTTCAAAGCCAGGACTACATATGTAATTTTTCTTTCTCTCCTTTTATTTAAGCTGATCATAAATAATTTGTAAAGATTGGGCTTAATTTACAATTGTTACAAAGTGTTCATGTATTCAACCAATATCATCAAATACTTCAAAGCTTCAATTATACAAGGTGTTTAATATTATTATACATTAATTTCACAGGGTGATAGGTGTCCGTGAGAGGGGCAAAACACTGTATGGGACGGGAGTGATTTTGTGTAATTTTGGATAGTTTTTCCCCTAACACCCTGTAATTTTCCCTGCAAAATTAATGTATGTATAATAATACCAAAAACCTTGTATAATTGAAGCTTTGAAGTCTCCAATTATGTTAGACCTTACTGGTAAATGGTTGATTCAAGCATTACTTGTAATGAATTAAATAAAATATTACTTGTAATGAACGAAGTAAGAGGTTTGCGGCAACTGCTTCACTCAGGTATTACTTGTAATGAATAAAATAAGATGTTTCCGGCAAGTGTAGCAAATAGGCATTACTTGTAGTGATTAAAATAAGACATTACTTGTAATGAGCAAAATAGCATGTTACCGGTATGAAGACGAGTAAGCACTTACCCTGTTTTGACATCAAAATGTAATACTAATTAATTCGGTAATTTGGATAGTAAGGCGTAGACGTTACAAATTGTCATTACAGAATCGATTCGGTAAACGTTACATTTCCTACTGATATCTAGTTTGTTATAGTTGTATTTTTGGCTGTTTTATGTGGCTGTGAGTGTCGAAGATCTAAGTAATTAATTGGAGATCAAAGTGATGCAAGTAGTTCTCAGCGATCAAAAGGTTATATATAAAATAATGTAAATTAACAATACAATAAAGACATTAGAAAAAAATTATAAAATTTACAATATTTATTTTGTTATTTATAAATTCAGACAGAGTTTTTAAATAAAAATAAAAATTGCCTTCTCATATGTGACAACATTTATGGTTTTTTTGAAATTTGACATCTCAAAAATTTCAAGTAATGTGTGATTTGTTTATACTCAAAACAAGTTCAATTCAATTTTCTAATTTCGATAGTGTTATTTTCGAACGGTCTGCTAACTATTATTATGTCATCAACATCACTTCCCCAACTCATACCCTCTAGGAAAATAAACAAAATTTTAAAATATGGCTTTTTACAACAAATTTAACGCGACATATCAACCCAAAAAATTGTATAAGTAAATTTCGAACTTCGGTTCGAAAATCACACTGTTTTTTTTTTTTAATTCAAAAGTCGCTAATGGTTTTTTACAATCAAGATCAATTTGAGCTTACATTTCGCCGAATTAGGCAAGTATTATATGACAACAAACATAAAATATGGTCTTTTTCTACTTCATGTAGATAGGACAGGATTTCGAAAATAGATAAAATCGCAGAATATATCGTCATACGGTTGCATATGATTGTTTTGATTTTTCATCTAGCGGTATAATTTGTAAACTATCTGTAAATCCATTGACTTGAGGCATGTAATTGTAGATTGAAATTCGAGATCGAAAAAAAAACAAGACATAACTTCTCAGGTACATAATACATAATAATTTTTAACTTTTATTTTTATTATTAATTGCAACTTAATTATGTTTTTAGCATGCAGCGAATATTCTACTCCAGTTTTAGTTAGAAAACTACAAAGATATCCACAGTTATGGAAACAAAATATGAGGAAACGCCTGCGTGAACAAGGAGGGTCATACATTGATCGAAAAGGAATAGAAAGGCCAGCTAAAAATATTGGACCACCTTGTGCATCATCTTGCTTCTATTCGTGTTGTGAGTTTATCAGTGAAGCGAAAGGCAGGAAATTCATAAACATTTTTGGGAGCTTAACCCGCAAAGGATAAAGATATTTTCTATAATAATTTTATTAAGAAAGTAGATGTAAAACGACGACGAAATACTACCAAAAATGTAACAGAACCAAGAAAAAAAATCATATCACGACTATGTTAAAACAGGATCAAGAACTCTACAGGTGTGCAAAAAATATTTTCTGAACACGTTGGGTATAACAGATAGAACCATTTATTATTTTTTCAATAAAATATTTAACTCTGAATTTCCACAATTAACACTTGAAAGTAGAGGTAGGAAAAAGGTGTCAGATGTGAAAATCAATGAGGTAAAGGAGCACATTAAACAGTTTTCTAAGGCAATATCTGGAAAGTCATTTAACTGTGCAAAGAATGTATTCACTTTATGTGGGACAAGCAACCCAACCGGTTAGTTTGTATGTTTATAGACATACATTTAATAATTGCTTTAATTTATCATTCACGTTCCCAGAAAGGATTGTTGTGATAAATGCTCATTATTTGAAGCAAATAAAGAATCAAATACAGCAACCCAACTAGAACAATATAATAACCATGAACAAGGACAAAATTTTACCAAAGCCGAACGGGATGTTGACCGTAAAAGCATTGATGCGACGGTGGCAGTAATCTGTTATGATCTACAAAATGTTTTTACATTACCAAAAATGTTTACTTGGAATTTTTATTACAAAACGCAAATTAAATGTATACAATTTAACTGGAACTCTTATAAAAGCTGATACAAGTAAAGTAACATATTGTTCACTCTGAAATGAGGCCTGCAGTGGTAGATCCGGCAATGTAATAGCAAGCGCACTAATTAAAATTTTAAATAACACTGTTAAGGAACATCCAGAAATACTGTGGAGCGACTCTTGTACGCCACAAAACCGAAATCAAAACTACTTCTACAGCCCTTTTGCAATTCTTACACGATAATCCACCATCCATTGAGCGAATAATACAGAAATTTTCTGACCCAGGACATTCAGCGATCCAAGAAGTTGATTGTGTTCATAGCACAATTGAAAAATTCCTACGAAATATAGAAATCCCCAGTCAAATTTTTTTAGTCCGCCTTCTAATTAATGCGAAAACGTTAAACTACGACTTTTGCAAATGAATCAGGATAATTTCAAAGTTACTCAGCAAAAGCTAGAGCCTTTTCTTATCAACATGTTCCGTTTACAAAAATGAAGTCTCTGGGATATACTGGGAGAAATCTCTTTCAGTTTGGGTACAAGGTTTTTTTAGGAAAAGCATTACAAAAATACTAATATAAAAATGCAAAACGTGGACGTTTCACACATAAAGTTACTGTCGAACAATATTTTCGAAGAGCGCTTATTAGCCCTTCCACAATCTCAATTAGATTCCAATAAGAAAAAAAACTTGAAGATTATGATTCCTTATTTAGAGTCTAATGATGATAAAAACTTTTATAGCACAATTTTGAAAGACTGAGATATTTTTTGCTTTTGTTCTTTTTTTTATTTTATTTTTACATTTCTGAATTGATTTTTTATTTTTTATTTTAAATGAATTTTTTTTATTTAATTGTATTGAATTCCTGTGATGCCAGTTTCTTATTGTTTTTTGTAATTCATTTAATAAAACTATTTTTATACAAATAAAAAAATTTTGACTTTTCTTCAACACCTTATATCAATGCGTTATAGAATATTATTATTAACAATAACATTAAAACATATTGAAAAGATTTTGTTGTATGTTATAAACAATTATTGTATGACATTCAACCACCCATATGTATGTGTTCAAAGTGCTACATACAACAATTGTTTATAATTTTAAAATTGCCCTCATTTCAACAGAATTCCAAGCAACAATTTGCAAAATTCAGAATTTACATCTCTGTTACGATACAAAAGTTTCCGCCAAATTTGAAATAATTTCACCGAACAGTTTGCTAGCTTTGCATCCACGAATTTCAAAGTTGAATATCCAAAACCTGCTACATGTTGTTGTTACATACAACAAACTTATTTTCTCAGGTGACGATATGTTTGGATGATAATTATAAATTTCAATATTTTCTGCACGCATATATTATTAACAAGATTCCAGTTCGAAAATTAACAAAACCGATCTAAAACCAATGACAAACGTGTTACCTAATTTAATTAAAAATTTCTTAATAAAAGAACTTAAGAGCTGAACTGTAAAACTTACTTAATACCAGCCAACTTACATATAATAAAAACTATCAAAAGTCTACTTTGAGCAACTTTAATTTTTTATTCGAATTTACAATAAGCATACAAAATGAAAATTTAACCCGAAAATCCATTAAGCAGTGATTTGTCATATTTCAATCCGATATCCCTATTTTCTCAATTTTACAAAATGAACACAGATACCATCCTATAAGAAAAATCTAATACAAAAATGTTACAAGTATGCAAAAAGTTGGAAAAACTGCATGTCCGACAAATCTTTTCCATCCAGAAGAAGAACAACCAACCAATTTATCTTGCCCAATGTGAACATATATTTCAGATTCTATTTAGATAAGAAAATTCAATCAGTCGCCTGCTCGTATTCGGAGGAGCCAGAAGAACGCCTAGTTTTTTTCATGTTTTGTCTGCAATCCTCCTGTCACATACATAAATCACAAACGTAAAATTCCTTAGCCCCATAGTTTAGATGTAGACTTACAGGGACGTGTCTTGTAATTAATCAGTTTTTCCTTCCATGGAGGAATAACAGACTCCGGCCTGCAAATGATAAATTTCGAAAGTTATTTAGTAGAAGATTTCGAAATTATTACATACCCAGGAATGAGGGAAGCGCACTTTTACTTACCGTCATCTCAATTTTAATTTTTTAATTCTATTTTATTTTATTTTCTTATTATTTGTCATTAAAGATGGAAAAATTCAATGGAAATTATCGAGTCTCTCGTGCCTATTTCCTAAGCCATATTGATTGGAAAAATGGTCCATCACCCTCCCGGTATTAATGCAATTAGTGAAATTGCCCTAAATTTATAATGAGCTCCACATTGGAAACACAATTAGGTCTGACTTTGCTGAATTCCATATTTCAGTCTCGAAGATTGATCCGATAATTGCGGATAAAGAGATTTCACAGCCGTCGTTGGTGATTTTTATTCAAATCACTCCATTAAGTTCTACAGAGGAAATAATTTATTGATTTTTCGAAAGTCATAGAAGATTGATTTGTCAGGATTAGTATCCAAGACCGAGCGACCGATAGAGCAACAAAGACAATTGAATTGTTTACTTGGCCTGGTTAAAATTAAACCAACGAAAGTTAAGTGGCAAATTGAATTAGGGCAGCAAGTTCAATCAGAGAGTTGTAAGTGATTTAATTGTTGTTGTAATTGCAATTAATTCTTGATTTTTAATATAGGTACTGACAGTTTGTCGTTGAGTAAACATGTTTTGCATTAGATAAGATCAAGATGATTGGGGGCATTTCAATTAAGTCTTATAGCCAATGGTGTTAGTTGTGAGGTAATTAGGTAATTAGGTAATATGCTTTCTTTAGTCAATATTTAACAAATCTTAAGGATTTGATTATACGACGAATATAATCAGTTATAGAGCTTCATAGCTCACTGCACTTTAGTTGATGTGTTAATAGAGGAAAACATGAAGCCGAACTACACTTGTACAACGCAACAACAACTTTGGAAGTGAAGTTTTATGTACAACCTTTAGAGGCTGTGTGTAGTTGGCTATGTTTTATTTTGTTTTTTAGGCGTTTCTCCATTTATTATCTTTATGCTTTTAGTTGTATCTACATTGCAAAATTTAAAGACCAGAGCCGAAACATCATGGTTAGATCGTTAGATAGACTTTGATGAAAAAGAAATGGTTGCAAGAGTCGTTTTAGGCTTGGTGCTCATTTATAAGTCACTGTTTGCATAAAATTAAAAATTTTCGAAGTAACTTCCTAAAAAGGAAAGCTTGTAGTGAATACGTTTTGTATAAGTCGATTTTAAATATCTATCTCTTTGTTAAAAAATTATGTCATACAAAAGGGTATATACAATTCGATACCAGCCTTACATATTTATATCCGGCCCACGCATTTGATTCGCCTAAAATGTAATTTATAAAAATATTTTACTACCACAATTCTTTTTATTCTTGCCAAAGGATATATCTACCAAACTAATAAAGCTATCCGGTACCAACTAACAGCCTCAGTCACATATCGAAGATATTACGAAAAAATATCTTTTTGTTTTGTTATAACGACTCAAAACGAAATCGTATAGCCAAAAATACTGCAACTAAAATAAAATAATAGATTAGATTAGTTAAGCAGATGCTAGAGGATCACCATAATTGACCAGTACATTTTTTTCAGCTCAAGCTAAGAGATGGGGTCAATTAGTTTTAGCCAACTGCGGGATGAGTTTGAATATTTCGGAACTGTCCACCATGATGGAATTACATACATATTTCCTCATTCGCTTTTTCCCATACCTCGATTTACAGACCTATTTTCATAATTGATAGTTTGAAACCTCCAGTAAACCTCTTGTTACTGTATCCATATTCATCTCCATTTGTATTTTGGGTTCTTTCTGTGAGCTAGTGATTCTCCTGACATTTCGTTGTTATTGGAGATCTATATAGTACACGAACGAAGAATTCCGATTTTTGGATTGGTGTCGTCCCTATTATTCCTTCTATTCCTCTTTTAAGGATTACAGATAAAGAAATTTAAATCTAATTTAAACTCGATGCTAAAGGATGACGATTTATTTCGAAATATTGCAAGCATGTAACGCATTCTGACTTCAATTTTTTACACCAACATGGAATACAATATTCGCTGCCGCTTTATCAACACCTTCTACATAGCCGTGAAGTGAAGTTCTGCATATGTGTGCAGTAGTGCTGTTTTTCCTTCATTCTCTATGACGTTTATTCACCTTATTCAGTTTCAGCAGTGATATATGCTTTATGGATAGATGACGCGCATTTTAAATAAGCACTTGGAAAAGGGAAATGATTTTATTTGTTAATTGTTTTGTTTAAAAATAGTTACCTATTTTGATCTATAAATATCTCAATTCATTCTGGAGGTGATATTGATTCCTGGCTACGGATATTTATAGTGAACGTTTTATAGTGAAGTGAAATTAATCTACAAACGATTCAATACAGACATGTAGATGATCTTTATTTTCGACTTCATTTATTGTCGTTATGAAATATGAAATTTTGCATTTATGTGAGTTTTTCGCAATTAGTTCTGAAGAATGACTGCAGTTATAAAGCTATAATTGGTTTATGTCTAATAGTATTATACCCATGACAATAAATAAAGTGAAAAACTAAAGTTTTGTGTGGCAGTGCCATGGAGGGGTTGCCCCATTTGGTCCATTTTTGAAATAGTTTTTACTGCCCAATAAGAAAAAAATCAATATGTGGAAATTTTCGCATAGAATTCCACTTGGAAAAGTAACGCCATTCCGTCTTGTTTCATACACTTATAAGCACTGCTGTACTTTTAAGGTACTTGCGGGCTCTTCTACCTCTTTATTGGAACCGTCTTCGGATGGGTAAACTGCCGTAGTACCTACTGTGATGGATTTTCTGTCGGTACGGTACGGAAATCAACATAGAAATGCCTTGGCAAATTCCTGGAATTCCACACGAAAATAATACGGAAAAAATGTAAATCCATTGGAGTTCTCTTCGCAAGAAGCATGGAATTCCGTGCGAAAATCGTATCGATTTCCAGGTAAACTAGTCAAAAATTTCGTGAAAAACGTACGAAATTGAATGCAAAACGCATAATGAATATTTTTATAAAACGCCATGTACAAAAACTTCAGATCTCTACGATGAGGTCTTTTCATATACCTAGTATCCAAATATATGTATAGTAAAAAAACCATGATTTTGTATGGCAACCTTACGAACGAGTTATAAGATTTGTGTCTTTTTCGAACTTAAATCTACAATTATTTAAAAAGGCCGTTTGCAAAATTTCAAACTGTCTAAGTGAATCGACAGCACACCGGACAGACGGATACGCAAAAATAAAAAAAACTCTTGTGTCCAATCTATTTTGCTCTACCAGCATTATATCTAAGATTTAAAAAATGGAATGATAAACTTGGTAACTATGCCCTAAGAGTTCATCATTTACGGCATAAAAAGAAGGGAGTTGCTATTTATAGCCAATATTTTAGACGGTTTTTGATAACCAAATGACAAAAACACCAGAATATTGGGGGTCTATTTAATAACTAATTTCTTTGAAATATATTTTCGCAACATTTTTTCGGTTTACCAAGCAGATAAATCTATGAAATTGAAATTCTTTGCGAAATGTACGTGCGCATAATAAAGAATTAAAATTAGAACTGTTTGGTAAGTATTTGATATTTGAAAACTGAAACGAAAATAATAAATAAATAAAAACAATTAATTAATTTTTTTTATTTACGTATAAGAGTAACTTGGAAAAAATAAAAAAAAAACTCACCAAAACAAAAGTCATCACAGCACCACATCTCACAGCAGACAGCACTACTAGTTTCTTTCAATATATGTTTCACTCTTTTCACTTTATGGCTTGAAATATATAGAAATTCATGCTTTCATACGATCCGAGAAGTGTTAGCAACCCACAAAAAATTCGCTTGGATGTCAAAGCTATGATGGAAAAACTCTTTGAAAAACGAAAATCTTTAAGAAAAAATTTTCTATGCAAAAGCAAGCGTTTCGTATCAGCAGAAACCGTACACTCATCAGTACGGCTTGGTTCCTACCTACGCAAATGGCACAACCGAGCTGACCTCATACATACACTTAAAATAATCTTTAAAATAATATTTAAGTGTGGACTACACGGAGCGAAATACTAATTATTTACTTGAATAATTAGCAAGATTAGCTCTAGGCTCCGGGAAATAACGCCCAAAAGCGAGAAATGAAATAAGACCCATAAAGCGAGGGTCTTATTTCTTAATGAATTTAGGCCCGAAAACAGATATGAAATAAAATTCAAAGTAGATGAAAAAAGGGCAAAAAAAAGTGAACCATAGTAAAGTAAGAACGCGTCACGCGGATAAGGAAGGAGGAAGGAGCGTTGGAGCGGCGCTTTCTCGCGTTGGGACGACGCGTTTTTCGCGTTGATATTTGATTTAAAGTAAGAACGCGATGCGTTGAGCGGGCGGGGAGGGGGCGGTGGCAAGGGGTGCAGAGCGCCCGCGCATTGATATTTGATTTAAAGTAAGAACGCAACGGTGAGCATTATTTCCCAAGGCTTAGGCCCATGCGGGACTAGCACTTCATAGAGAGTTTTGCTATGAAATAAACTATTAGCGAATTTAGTACATATGAAATTGAACAAGTTTGCTGCCAAATCCGCATATCGAGAATTGACTGGGAAAATCCGTTTTAACAAATGAAAAAATTAAAAAAAGAAAATTGTATACAAAAGCAAGTGTTTCGTATCAGCACATATGGTACCTACTGTAAATATTACCAATGTTACCAGCCGAAAAAAAATAATGCGAACATCCATTGTTCTTTTTTATTTACTGATTTTTACTTAAATTTTTGCCATTGTCAATCACTTTTTATTTTAATTAAAAAAATATATACATAATAAATAAGCTAATTGAATAATTTCGCGTAAATAATCTGATAATTGTCGCTAAGTAAATATCGCTTTTTATCAGGTTTAAATTTTTTCCTCCCTCACCCGAACCAGCTAATTTCGTTGTTTTTTTTTTTTTTGTGTAAAGGAATTAAAGAAAAAGATATCGTAGCTCAGTGGCATGGCAAGTTTCGCGATAGCGATATTTTTAATCTTGAATCCATAATCCGGTGTTCGCAGAAGAAAAACAAAACGAAAATTAATATTCTGAGATAAAAACACAAAAATGTAACAAGGATATAGAAATTCAAATAAAATAAATATCAAAATCCATACAAGGTCTGTTCACGTACTTCTCGGGTGATTTCGTTCTTGGGCTCTGTTGTGTGAAAATATCCAAAAGAGGAAGGTGTCAAATTTGGAAAGTACCTTAACAACAGAAAGCAAAACTGACAACTACAAACTGTCAAGCTAACAAATTTAATTTGAAAATAACCGTCATTTTACTTACTATTTTGTAGATTTTGATACCACCTGGGCGAAATTCTGCTGCCTTTTCCATGTTTTCCTTGACAATTTAAACTTCTGACAATTCTCGATTTCAAATTTTAATTTATTTGACAGTTTTTACATATTTACCCCGAGTTTTCTCTTGGGTGGATTTGGGTTAAAAATTTATTGAAGGGGAACTGTAACGTCTACATATTTTCCCACCTTTTGGGTGAAAATGTCATAATGCATTCAGTCAAATTTGAGTACGTCAACAGACCTACAATGAATTTAAATATGTTTAAACATTTACAAGATTAAAACAACACACAAAATGTATGTAAATAAAACAATAAAGTGAAACATAATACACCACATAAAAAGGAAACATGTACATACATAAGTGTTTTAACAAATTATGTTGAACGAAAGGGGGCCATAAAATAAAAACATTTAATAGGGTAGAGGCCCTTAATAACTACATTCTTTTAGTACACGAATCAAAAAGTGAAGTATATATGAAAGTTCGAGTGAAAATTGGACCTCTCTTGGTGGGCAATTGGATTTTGTTGGAGAGTGAAAAGCCTGAAAATGTTAATAAATTGAGTTGTGGCGATATCATTTAAAAAAAAGGAACAAAAGAAACGACAAATAAGATCGGGGATTATTTGAGTAAAGTGTCGTCAAGATGAGGCTACCATTCAGCTCCGAGTATACACAGGTCAGTATATAATTACAATGAAATTGGTCTCCTATAATTTGAATTTCCATAGGTGCGCTAACTAATTTTCTAGTTAATTGTCGGAATTAAATTTTTTTTTTATAAGATTATATATATTTCCGATTTTTATGATTTTTTATTAGTGCGTACAGTACTTACAGCTCCTGCAAAAATCGTTGGCCACTATACCCAGTCTTCTAGCATGGTTCTTTCTGTTCTTCTGTTATTAAACAGTTCCCTCGTCCTTGTCCTGCCATATGCAGGCCACAATTGCCTCGTGGTACGACTGGTATTACTGCTGATTCACCGGAGGCTTGCTTTTGATAGGCGCCCCTGATGATTTCCTCTTTTAAAGCTCCGATTGGGATCCTCACATAAGCTATTGCTGCTCAGGTTTCCATTTCAGAGCTCTTTTTGACCAACTCATCAGTCTTCTCGTTGCCTGAGATATGAGGATGGGTCGAACTATGGATGTGTACATCCAACGTACCACCCTGGGTTTTAATTCCCAGTGTCCATCAATATTGGCTTGCACGTATAGAATACCACACTGGCCTTTTTCACGCGTTCTTCTAGATTAGTCTTCCAGCTCAGCTTCGAATCGACTATGATTTCTAGATACTTTTCTTCGCTAGAAAGATAAATATCCTCTCCACCCAGCATTGGAAGTCTTATAACTTTGCACCCGCCACCTCATCAGCTTCATCTTCGAGGGGTTTACCCTCAATCAACTATTATTGGCCCAGTTATCCAGCTTCAATAGCGCATACTCGAGCCTTTCACTAATAGTAGAGAGAAATTTGCTAGCTACCAGGATGCATATGTCATCAGCGTAGCCAACTGCCTTAAAGCCCTCTCTCCCTAACTAGATGAGGAGTTCATCCATTATCAGTAGCCACAGGAGAAGTGATTGCACCTCCACCCCCCTTTGGTCTACCTCTATATACTGCTTTTCTCACAATAGCGCCACCTGAGCAGAAACTAATCTCTCTGCTGAGAAACACTGAGTTGATCCAGTCACATAGACGCTTATCAACTCCCACCCTTTCATTATTTATAACCTCCATCTTCACGGTATTGAAAGCCCCCTCAAAATCTAGGAAAGCACTCCTCATATTCTAGAGATTTCTCAACAACGGACACCATTGCATGTGCCGGCTCTACTAACTTCCCTTTTATGTAGGCATGCTGGCTACGATTGCCGCCCTGCCATACGTTTCTTATGTATACCCCTATTAGTCTCTCCAAGACTGTAAGCATAAAGGAGGATAGACTGATAGGTCTAGGGTTCTTTGCCTCGATGTGGCCCGTTCTTCCTGCCTTAGAAATGAAGATTATCCTTACTTACTGCCAGGCCCCGGGACAAGGAAAAAAGCCTCAGGCAGCTCTTATAAATCGGCACTAGCCATGCTATTATGTACCCCAGTGCCTTCTGAAGCATAATGGCTCTTAGTCCGTCAACCCCCGACGCCATAATGGGTATAAAAGAACGGGGACCGCCCATTTTAAAAGAATTAGACCAATTCCTTTCTTCTTTTTAGACCGACAATTGGATCTTATATTCCGGAAATATATTAAGTATTAAGTTAACGATGTCACCAAGCTATCTCTGCATGAAGGGTTTTGGGGAAAAAAAGCACAAAAGAAACAAGAATCACAGACGTCATAGATAGTTAGTTAATAAGCTGGGGTGAGGTTAAATTGCGACTTCTACACGTAAAAAAAAAATACACTGACTACCGTCATATCCTAAACGTCGTGGGTTCGAATCCTACCTTATACTTATACCAGATAGTTTCCTTTCGACATCTCCGTGTTTCGTATATCCCATTTCTAAGATTCCATTTCAAATTCACGCATAGCGATTCCACGCAAAATTCTATGCAAGTACTATACCTTTATATTATTATCCCTATTGTGGATCCGGAACGAAATACAAAAAATATTATCTAGCCAACCAATTGGCATTTTTAATCCTTATATCAAAAGCGGCACATAGAGTGTGAGCTATCGGAAATAAAGTCTAAGAGGAAAAATGTAACTACAGCTGAAATAACGTCCCTTCACGTAGAGCTTGGAGCAACTGTCGTACGTACGAATCATCAAAATCAATATCACAGGAAGTTATTGATTTAGGGGAGAGTTCTTTACTTAAAAACCTTTCAGTAAACCGAAATTAAAATGTGAGGTTAAAGAGAATTCAGGAGAAGTTGAGAAGGTTTTTCTGAATTATTTAGCGTCTAAGCATAAGAAGCATCAAAAATTGATGGGGATCAACATTTCGTAAATATTGAGTCCATACATTTAGTAAAAAGCTTTTATTATGAAATCGAAAAGTATTCAAGAAATAGCTGTTTTTCCGGAAGAAACTCTACACCAATCTCAATGAAACCCAAAAACCATTACAAATGTTGACTTTTACTCACCTCAACGTTATTAAAAGGTATTCCTCCAGTTGAACTGATAGACGAAAGTTTGCTTCTTATTTTATTTTTTTATTTTTATTTATTTTATCTCTTATAAACTTTTATTAAATCGAAAAAATTTGTTGATTTTATAAAATTTCTTAAATCTACCTCCGCCGCCTTTTTCAAATAGTTATTTTTTGCTCCATTCTCGTAATAAGTTCGATATTTTCAACGGAATAGCGATGAATTCAATATTTGCGTTTTTTTGTTTGCGTTACTTTTGTTTCTTAATTTTAAATAAAGCCAAAGTGTCATCCTCACTAGATAAGCTACATATCTTGAATACAACTTATAAATTTCATGGAAATGAAAAGCTGCGGAAAAACTCTATAATTTATAGGTATACCTCATGAAGCTTAAGTGTGCGGCCTTCCTCATAAAGTCATGCTTTAAAGCGGGAACATAATATTTTAGACTACCAAACTCAAAATATACATCAAGAATGTTTTTACAACCCTATCCTCCTAAGCCCCTACCTAATATGTAATATTAATGCATCCCCTTCCGACGGGTCGAGCCATAACTACATTATCCGCAATTCCTTAAATTGCGTTTCGCTTTTATGTCGCGCATCAGGACGAACACTTTCTGGAATAAATGAAGATATTTTTTTATGTTAGAACAATATGTAACCCACGTAAAATGAAGCCTTTTAGAATATTCAATTAATCTCTCCTTCCACAACTTGAGACAAGAAATATGCAAATTTCGCTGAAAAAAAAGAACAACATGAAACACGTAAAACACAAAAGGATGACATTTGAGGCTCTTTGAAGTGTTTCGCAATCAATCTAATCTCAAAAGAGGAATTACATGTAAACCTAAAGCCACAATGTTGGGAGATTATTAAAATAACATCACACGTTCGCCTCACTTATCAAGGATTCGAGGCGAAATCCTTAAACAGTTGGGATGACAAAATGTAAATTAAAGGATATAATTTGAAGGAATTTCGTCAACATTATGGCTGGCAATTTGGTACAAGGACGTTAGGCGGAAAATGAGGCAGCTTGTGACTATATGCAGAGGTACAAGTGCGACGAAAAGAGGTTGCTAAATCGTTTATATATGGGGGAATTAAGGATGGGGGTTGTTCGAAAATATTATACTAAAAGAGGAAAAGAACTTTCGCCATTTAAGTAAGTTAATGTGATACGTAGATGCGCCCTATCAAGATTTTGTAAATATTCATTTTCTTTATACCGCTTATGGATTTACGAAGGGGAGTCTAATGAGATAAATCTTTTGAAGGTACGAATTTTGAAAGAGATGTAATAGTATACTGTAAGCTGGGGGTAATCTCATCACCGCAGGGTGATTTCGTCAGTCAGATCTTTTAATTTATTCAATATACATAAAATAGTATATACTGATTATATGAAGATATACATACATACATGGTATCGAAGCCTTTCCATCAAAAGCCAACCTAAACGGAGAATCATCACGTGGTTGTTTGAGCAAAGATGTACAAATATAACGAATAGAGGCTTAAATCCCGCTAGTAATAATGTTTACTTTTTCCCGTTTCCCGAACATATAGCTACATTTTATTATAAGAAAATTTTCTAAATTAAGTCGGTAAAATTGAAAGCTGTGAAAAGAAAAAAACAATACTAAGAATATATGTTGGGTAGGCGCAGCGCTGCCTTTTCCGAAATCTACTAGGTTTCCCCAACTATAGAAATAAATTTTGTTGTATTCAATATTTCAATTCAATTCAATTTATTCATTTTAATGAGACATTGAACAACTAATATGTATAACAATCTTTTTTATTTATATAAAATAAATAAAGAAGGAAATATAAAAAGGACATTAGATGCAAAGAAATCATCATCTAAATTTTTTATTATTTAAAGTGAAAGGAAATGTTGCATCACATTTTATATTTTGGAGAATATCAAGTCAATCAATGGTTATACGTATGCTGATAACTTCCGGAAGGGGCTATTCCACCAACCATTTATTACTTACTAGTTAATAAATTATAATTTTTTTTTATAAGTATAAGTAATAAGAATTGCACAAAAACATTTAAAAGTTCACTCACATATCAATCGAGAAAGCTTATCAATTTTTACTAAGTAAAGATGATAAGTGTTACACCAAAATTTTTAAATTAATTATTTTATGAATTGGCATGATCCCCTTGATCCCCCCCCCACCCTGTATTCACGGCTGTGAAGATGTCCAGGGTTCTTTGAATCCTGAAAATATGGGCACCACTATATTTTTGTTCCACAAGAATCAAGAAGCTCGGGAGCTTAGAAACTGTATAAAAAGACTAAACGATCCTGGATCGAACTGTGTTTTATTATATATAGTCAACATACAGCGACCATAGATTAAACTGATTTATTATATTTCGTTAAAACAATATGATATCACCACAAAAAAAAATTGAAAAAGTAACACAATTAAAAAAAAAATAAAAAAAAGTAAACTACGAGATCCCCTTGACCACTCTCAAGACAACTGACATCCGTCCGTTATCTGGTTTTACCTATTTTTTCTACCTATTATTACCGATTACCTCTCGACTACTAAGAAGACGCAAAATTGACTCCCCGAATTCCTGTAAGCTTGATTTGCCTATTTCATCATGGTTGTTAGCCCTGTTAAATCGACTTCCAATTATGAGCCACTGAACCTCGTGAATTCGCAGCAATTTGAATTATGGAATTAAATTCTGAGTTTGATTATTAGGAGTTGTATTCAGGCGATCCACAGTTTGTTCGAACTGATTAAAAATTAATTATAACAACGATTGTTTTAACATTTATAATCTAATTTAATGTCTCCATCTCGTGCCAGCCGGAGAACTCTGCATACTTTGATATATCAGGCCTATGATTTCTCTAGTGGATAAATACGTCGAGCTGTCAGATCCATTCTAACTCTTGTTTAGCATACTAGAAGCTCAGCTCCTGTTTTTTCCTTTGCCCACAATGAAACCTGTAAAATAACGACGGGAGCAGTAAATTGACTTTTAAGGCTCTAATGGGACAAAACACAAAGTACTGGATAAAATAGATACGTGCGTTTGATACTGAGACCACTTAGGAAGTTAGGTCTAGCTACTTGCTTATGGTACCTATATAATTGTACTGCTCTCCTTGGCTACTGAGCAAGACTAACTGAGATGGTAAGACACACCTTGAGAGCTGTGTTGCCGCCAAGCATAATTACTTTGTATCCAAATTTTAGGAAAAATGTATCCAGTGATCCAAAAACGTATCCACTTCTATTTATGATATAACTGCCAAAATCACAACGATAACTATTGGCGTTTTTCCTATGCAATGGAAATCTTTGATTGGCACACTACTAGTAGATAAGTCAGGAGTTTTGATACTGATATATTTTGACTCGTCGAATGTGCAAATTAATATTTTTGCATCAAAAAATAAAATTTTCCCCAGTTGACGATTTACGATTTATAACGATCTAAATTTAAACCCAGCATATGCTGTAAGAAATATATAGAAAAGCCCGGACTCCGTCTTAACGCAGAAGAGTCCTGCATCTATTTTTTAATAAAAAAAATGTTAAAAACACTTAATAAAAGCTCAGACTGTCTGTAACGAGTTCGAATCCAAGGATGCTTTTTTTTTACTGAAAAATATATTTAAAAATTAAAAAAATTAAAATATTTAAATAAAATAAAACCAATAAAACAGCTGGAATTGGTCAATGACAAATTCTTTCGATAGTCTAGAAGAATTCCCGTATGTAATTTTGTAGGGCCATCTCTCTCCAAATTTATTTTATTATTGAATGGTTTTTCGGATATATTTCTAGAACGGTTTGTCGGACAGCAAAAATTAAAAGTAGATGGCGCAGTCTGAAGGTTGTGGATTTGCAAGTCAACGATAATAAAACGGAATATAATTTCCGCCGATGCGTACATATATTCGCAAGCTTTGCAACATCATTTCATTGTTCTAAGGAAGAAATGTGCAAAAAGAAAAGAATGTAACCATTGCACAAAAAAAAAGGTATCAAAAAATCTATCTCAATGGATTGATTTGAATCCAACTGACAACACCGCTCGAGAGTCGCGTCGATCTGTCTGTCGCCATTATCAGGTACACCATATACGTACAGTACACACTAAATTTAAATTTTTATTTAATTGGTTTCTGAAATTTTAAAACCCGAACGGTATAGAAAACTCCGTCCGGACGCTTCCCGGACGTCCGGACGCTTCCCGGACGTCGTCCAAACCTGGGGAAACCCGAACGAATGGAAGCGCTAACCTATCCTAATAATAATAATTTCAACAATTCAACGTTCAAAATTCAGAGCCGTCAGTCTTTTATTTCTAAAAGAAGAAGAAGAGAAAACTAACATTAAGTTATGAATTTATGCTAAAACAAACAAAATAGGTTTTACAGAGTATGCTGCTGCGTGTACGCGAGAGAATAGTCGATTCCATAGCGACAGTATGAAAGTGCCGCTGTGTGTAGGATGAAGAGTAATGTACCTCTGTAGCAAGAAGTGAGCTACTGTGTGTGCTTTAGAAAATGGTAGAAGTAGATTTCTGAAGCAGGAGTAAATTCCTGCTTAGGCGAAGGATGGAAATGAAGCAGAAGTAGATTTATGCAGAAGGAGTACTAGTATGTGTTAGCCCTATAGTAATCCATCTTTTCTTCAAATTTGTAACACTCCTATTATTTTATTTAACAAAATCCTTTTAAAAATGAAGAAATTTTCACAACACTCTGAAGCTGGCAAAAATCAGTTTTAAAGTCAAACTCAACTTTTACCGCTAGAGTTAACCGGAAGTGCTTTCAGATAAAGTCGACTTACATTTAATTTTAATTGTCTATGAATAGCGCCTTATATTTTCTATTTAGTATATTATTCGTCCTAGGAGACAAGAGCTTCACGATATTAAATTTTTTTGTTTTTTCAATAAATTACAAAAAATCAGAATTATTCCTATTCTAACTAAACAAGGAAAAAGGCTAAAATTGGACGAAGGACGAAGATCAATTCCGACGATGCCCTAGATGAATTCCCGTATGTAATTTCGTATGGTCTTCTCTGCGTACAAGTTTAATTGTGGCGTTTTGAACGGTTCTTCGAACTGTAAAAATGATTTTGAAAAATTCATCGGATTTTATATTCTGATTTTTGATTTTTCAGTACAATAAAAACGTCTAGATCTAATTGATTTCACAGTATACATAAGAAACATGAATTTCCGTGTGGCAATACCAAAAATAGTTGTCAGATTTAGTCGATTTTTCAAATTTTATTGACAAGTTTTATGAAAACGTTGTGTACCAAATCTCAGCTCTCCACGTTTACAAGAATTTATTGCTCTTCTAGTCACAACATTAGGCAGTACCCAAATATGTCGTGAAAAATATCCTTTTACAAACTTAAATCTACAATTTCTTTAAAATAACCGGGTGGAAAATTTCAGCTGCATAAATGAACGCGTTCTCCAGTTATTTATGAGGACAGGCAAACGTACTGACGCACAGATGTACAGACGTACAGACGGGTAGACGGGAAACGGACAGACGAACAGATGAACAGACGAACAGACGGACGGACATGCAAAAATCAAAATAACTTTTATTAGTATGCGTGGGTGTCCAATCCATTTTGTTCTGCTAGAATCTTTTCAATGCGTTACAATCGGATTGACCAACTTAGTATGCCCTTTAGATTTCTTCCGGGGTAAGAATTTACTCTCTTCAAACGAACTTGGGTTTATTTCGGGCAGGTCTACAACCACTAACTTATTCGAATTTGTCTCAGATACTATTGGCAGATTTGCAAAGGCTACCAGACAGATTGTATTTGTACAGACTTTAGTAAAGCCTTCGACAAGTTATCTCACTCCGTGATAATCTTTAAAATGGAAAAGTAAGGGTTTCCTATAACATTTCGTAAATCGACAGTCTTATTTAGAGAACAGAGCATATCAAATCTTATTTCGACATTCCATCTCAAGAGTGCTGAACGCTTCGTCTAGCGTACCACAAGGCAGTCATTTAGGACCGTTGTTCTTTATTCTATCTACTGACGACTTTGTCTCTATTATGACGCACTTTAAAGTCTTCATTTATGCTAACGACAATAAACTTTTCGCCCACATTAAATCTGTTAACGTTTGTGAACAGGTACAGGGTGACCTTCAATAATTTTACAATTGGTACGAGAGCAATAAATTGATACTCAACATAGGTAAATGTGAGGCTATGACTTTCCACAGGAATCAGGAACAAATTTCTTACGATTATGTGCTCTCGAATTCCTCGATTCGCCGTGTGGGTGCTGTTTGTGACTTGGGTATCAAATGTGATCATGGATTGAATCTTATCTCCCATGGCATCGAAGAGTAGCTCTATGCTGGGCTTTATAAAACGTTAGTCCTGAGAATTCTTTAATCCTACAATAATATTGCATTTGTACAGTTGCTTTGTAAGACCACTTTTTGAATACGCTAGCCAGGTCTGGTCTCCATTTTACGGTACACACGTCGACCGTATGGAGTCTGTTCAACGGGACTTCGTACGATTTGCTCTCAGGCACCTACCCTGGAATTATTAATTAATTCTTCCAACCTATGAGAATCGCTTGAAGCTTTTAAATATGCAATTGCTTGTGAAACGTCGCATGGTTGCCGATGTAACTTTTGTTCATCAACTCTTAAACGCGAATATTGATTCTTCGTTGTTGGTTAACAAAATCTCTTTTCGTGATAGTGGGCACAACTTAAGAAGGCTACGTCTGTTGCGTGTTACCTCCTCAAGGTCTCACTTCAGCACGTATGAACCTATTAATACCGTGTTCATTACTGTTAATAATGTGGCTGAGAGTTTTCTTGTTGACGTTGCTAAGCATCTGTTAAAAAAACATCTGTTTTTTAAAATGTTTTTGTGCATGTATTTTTGACCGTTTATCTATTAAACGTGTCACTATAGCGAGCTTGTGTTAAGCTGGTTCTAATAGCAAAAAATAAATTAAAAACTTGATTTGTGTCAGCCTGTCCAAGATTCTATTAAAGCGCCATTTTTATATTCAATCTACAAGCAAGCAAGCAGGCACAGTAAGTACAGTTCTTGTTAATCGATTCTGCCTGGTGTAGAAAAAGCAAACGACCTTGGAGTTGTAAATAGCCAAAAAATAAATTGGAAATTATCTGAACCATCTTGAACTTTTTTTTGCAAAAGAAACTTAACTTTATAGCAAAAAGTAGCTTTCTTTGTTAATCACTTTGGAGAAATTCAATAAGACAAATTATCTCATGTCTTCGGTTACTTATACAGTAAAGCAGTATGCAAACTGAGAGTATCTGTTTCCCGTGGATCTTTATTGATAGCCCGCAGATCCTAAAGAGATAATATTTCATCCATAGCTAAAGAAGTGTCAAAAAGGGAATGTGATAAGTACTCGATAAAGCAAATATCCCATCGCTGTATTTCATATAAATAAATCCCAAAATTTGTTTACTGAATCTAAAAAGTTTATCACGAAAAGTTTTCGCATAAAAAGTGCAAACGAAAAAGTATCGCTCCATTAAGGGAGCCCCTCATTTCGGTATGCTGTATAAGTTTAACTTAAAGTGACAGGCTCAGAGTAAATAATCGTCATCCACCTGGGACCGGTCCATTTAGATATTCTGCGGCAGACACATTTCTTCTGATTCTGACTGGGAGGAGGAGGATAACCCGCATATACATAAATACTAACAATCCATGTACCCAGAAGTTGATGGCCCTCCACATGATTTAAGTAGAAAGTTAGTCTTTAAGTATTAAACATAATCTGACTGCAGGACACAATATGTTGGTATAATACGTGCAGAAGCCACGAAAACCACCAGACTAGACACAAATACCATAACGACTATGCAAACAATATTTACCATGTTGATGAAATTCTGGATGGAAGAATATGGTTTGCCTGGACGAATTTATTGCTGCATACACCTACTCTTTCCAGCAACTCAAGATGCTCGAAGAGCCATTAACCTTTCCTTAATTATGTAAGCTTTAGTCAAGCGTTTCTGGGGAATTACTTTAAACTTCCTTCGAAACGGATTACGTGAGAGCTAGAGAGTGTGTTGCAGAATGGCAGCTTAACAATTGAATCAAAGTGTGCTCAAAATTAATTGCAAGCAAAGCTGCCTTAAGTAATTTTCAGCTCTGATACATCAGGAAACAGTCCCCAGGGAGTCCTGTGAAATTATATTATTTGATTCGTGTAGTCAGTCACAAACAAATTATAAAAGCGATATATAGCACATGTAATCCGGAAGGATTGTATTGCTCCTTCTTCAAGTCGTCGTCGGATATTTGAGATCTTAGACAGCCCTTATCTGACCGACATATTGCACTCGGAGATGGAAATTAGACAATAAGTTGTGGTAAAGTAGTCGCTTTAATTAAAGAAGACTCCCACAGTATGCTGTTCGCTCAAGTATCAAATAAAATACATCCCCTGGGGTCATTAATTTGACCATTTGAGCAGGGAGTTTCCGCAATGTTGTTGTCATTCTCCATTTCTTCCTCCTTCTAATCCCTCCCACAATGTTCATAGGATTTCAAATGATGTTATTTGCCCGGAGAGACCAATTCGCCCCACGTGAGCCGATTCATTTGCCGTATCCATCATGGTTATTGTCCTTATATTGTTCCTGTGGGAATTTTCGCAGTAAGTGGTTAATTTCAATGTTAGATTCTGGTAGAAATAAGCTGTTGCTGTTGTTAAGGAGAAGAAGAAGTATCATTCACGTATTATTGAAAAATTATTATTTACAAAATATTAACAACTGTGATGAGATTCGTAATTAAGATTGATGTTCTTTCATTTCGGAGTAGAAGCTTATGAATACGAAATTGTACACCAATTATGGCAAGAAGATAAATCATGATTTCTGGTGAAATAATACCAGTCTTAATGAATTCTTGAATAATTCTACCTGAAGGTTACGGCAATAGACTTGAAACTACATGCCTTAAACTTTTGAAAATAAGATTGAAAGAAATAAGTTAAGTTTCATAAGAATACCAAAAATATTTAAAAATATTTTTAGAGTTTGAAAGCAGTATTAAACTTTTGAATAGACTCATAGTCAAGATAAGCAAATATATCGCACCCATAGGTAAAAAGACGGATGAGAAGCATCCTAATTATTAGCTTTAGATGGGTGTCGCCCAGAATGAACGAAGCTCATGGTCCACAAATAAATAGAATGGAAATCATCATTTATACAAGAAACACCATCTTCAGCTAATCCAATTGGTCTTGAGATGTACAATTGAGCATCATCAGCATAAAGGTGCAGGTTGCTGTACTTAACACAATGAAATAAATCATTGATGAAAAGAGAGATCAACAGAGGACCCAAGAGGCCAGAGGCTGCTCGTCTAAATGGGACACCGGAGCCAGGCCCAACCAAGAAGTTTGAAAAGTGCATAAAAAAAAGCTACTCTGAAATATTTCATAATTTGAAAATATATTTTCACAAAAATTTTAATTTTGTAAGTCACTATTACAAAACACTTCGCACAAACATCTGAAATTGATGTCGGAGACAGAACAGAAAGGAAAAGTTTAGCTGCCGCGCTATAATCATACGTAAACATATTTTCTTATTTAATAATGGCAAGTTTTCTTGATCAGTAAGTATTTACAAATCTATAGTTTTCTGTAAATTTAAGTACATAGTGAAAATATTGAAATAAATTGCTAGGTGGGTTATTAGAAAAGTGCAGGATGTGACCGTGAAAGAGGACAAATGTGTGATGTTAAAATACAAGAGGCGTACACGGAAAAATCATCAAATAATTCTGAAAGTTGTGAAAGGTGTGTCATTCTGAATTTAATCCTAAATTATAATTAAAATTTTTTTGTTGTTAATACTAAGAAAGTTAAGAAGAAAAGACCAAGGTATGAAATAAACTTTCGTCAGGAGTGGAAGGAAAAATTCGCTTTACATACAAGAAAACTCTAAACAAGGCAAGAAATGTATTGTGTGCAATATTCCGATTGTTGGTGGACTTACACATTTAGAAAGGCATACAGCTCGAGAAAGCCACAAAAGAGCAATTAAAGTTGCAAAAATAGCCCCAAAACTTACAAAATTTGTTAGGCCAGACACAACTGAAATTTCAAGTTCCGAAGCTGCTAAGCGTTTAGAGATTGTATTAAGTATGTATATTTGTAGCTGAATACAATTTACCATTTAAAATTTTTTAGATCAATTAAACTTGTGTCTTAAGAGTGTAATAACTGACTCTAAAATAGTTAAACAGTTAGCTTTGCACCAGGTATCCAATAATACTCCCTTCTTATAGATGAAAGTACATACATTGCAACGTCTAAAAATCTAGCGATCATAATACGAGTTTATGATAAAAAATGCCGAGATCGATTCTTAACGCTCACCCAAGTTACAGATTCATCTGCGCAAGGTTTATTTGAAACAATTCTTAACGTGTTGAAAGAAAATTGTATACCACTCAAAAATCTGATTGGTTTTACTGCCGATAATTGTTCCGTGATGATGGAGTCGTATAATGGAGTTCAGGCAAAGCTAAAAAATTTAGTTCCTCACTTGTTTGTAAATGGTTGCATATTCCATATTATCAACTTAGTTTCTTCAACCGCATCATCTTGCTTACCTAAAGATATCGATAAATTAATTCGAGAAATAAAACACCCCAAAAGAGAGCCTTCAAGCTCACTGGTGATGTGGCAATAACTTTTAATATCGACTCACTCGAACAACGCCGCAATGATGGATGCCCTTCACTCCCTTATCGCTATATCCGTGGTCAATGTTCTAATGAGATATCTCGTCTGATCCCTTGCAGAATAGTTCTTGCACGCAAAACTCGCGCAGCAAACCGCCCATCAAATTACTTTCGACCATGCAGTAAAATGTCGGGATGGTTTTTATCCCGAACTGTGTGAATGTAGAGCAGTCTAACATTTTCTGTCTTTACTCCAACATACAATCTGCGAAAGTTTAAGGGTGACATTCAGCACCTCTGGCACTGTCCTCACGTTCCCTAATTCGCTTCCCAATCACCTTCCTGCCGGGCTGTGCTTTGCATCATAAGATATCCCCTTAACTTGCCTTAATAATATATAAAAAAAGTCAAGCTTTAGTAAAAATAAAGTACGTATCCCTTTAGTTCCCGTATTTTGCAAAGTTACAATTTATCATTAATTCGTTAGTTTGCGTTTCCCTATTTTTACTAACTACAATGGGTGATATAGAAGTTTTACACTTCCGCCAATTACAAACCAAAACAAAATAAATATTTTATTGTCTCGTTTGACTTTCGCGAGTGGTAAAAGTTGAACGTTGAGCAACTTTCTTCGTTCGGAGTGGTAGCCACTCACTAATCTGATCAGCACGTGTCTTAATGATAAATTTTATGTATTTGACATTTGCGAGTAGTGGCGAGTGTCTTCGAACTTTTGAACGGTTTCCAGCTTATACTGTTTTTAACCAAATTTGCGCCCTCCCCCACAACAATCCTGGATCCGCCCTTGCTCACACCCTTCTGTCTTTTCTGTTGCTGGAAGTGGCTGAGTCTGCGTCCAACCTAAAGCGGGACCATTCAACCGTGAACTATTTCTTGGACATTATAAAAATAAAATAAACATTAAAACAAAAAAGAACAATTTTCTCTTTTTACAATATATTATATATGTAATTGTGTCAATATTAAGTGTTTACAAGATTCGTGTTTTTTTTTATAATTGGTGGACTGCTTACTAAGCACTAACATCTCTTTGCTAAAGTTAGAAGAAAAGCTGGAGATAAAGCGTCTTGGTCCGCATCAGTCGTTGGAATTTAATTTATCTTAGCGGGATGTAAACATAAACCGACAATTTCCATCAGCGGATTCCAAAAAAGACATGGTTAACAGAAAGTGATAAAAAATTTCTCTTTTTTTTATTGTTTACTTTTTGGTGGGGAAAGTTTATGGGTGAAAGACGGCTGCAAAGATTTGAAATATTTATCGGAACGAGTCCAAAAACATTAATTCAGTCTACGCATATGAACAATGCTGTAAAATGTATTAATATAAAATCGAAAACTGACTAACCGGTGTTTTTTTAAAAAAGCCCTTTATGGAAATATTTTTTAGTTTATGCATGACTGTTCAATCAATTTTTTTTTTACCAGTAAATTACAAATATAATGACAAGCTTCATATCCCTATGATTTGATGTAGTATATTAAAAAGATATAATAAAACAAAAGCGAATTTTATGTATTAATATATTATGTAGTTCTTTTGGCGAAAATTTTAACACGCTATAATCATAAGCAGTCATTTAAATAGTTATGCTACTTATATATGTACATATATAGTTCTAAAGATATTTGTAATATACTGAAAAGTTGTCCGGAATATTCAAATTAATAAAATTTCTAATAATAGAAAGATATGATAGATCATATAATAAGCAGTGCTGGGCACCGTTATTGAAAACATTAACTTCGTTAATCGGTAATCCGTTACAAAAAAATTTAACTTCGTTAAACCTTAAAGGAAAATTTAACGGAAGTTTACATTAATCGATAACTCCTAATAGTAATTGTAATCTTTATAGTATTGGACTAGTGAAATGAGCAAGTATATTAAACCTATACCCTAGATACGCGGAACATATCAACGATAATTGGCGGAGCAAGTATAGCCCGTGTGTTATTGCATCGATAAGTGCGCTTTCAGCGGTTAGGAACTGCAAGTTAAAGGAAAAATCAACTGATTTTCAAGTCATCACTGCCAGATATCATTTGTGAAATTTACTGATACATTTTTCAAGGTACATTTTGAATATTTATTTTCCAAAGCGAATTATTGAAAAACTTTCTCACATTATATATTCAATACAAGGATCGATACAATTTTTCGCAAATTATTTTATAATTCACAGTTTTTAATTTACAAAATTGAGAACTATTATCTCTCAAATCGAATTATCATTCAATTAATTACGTAATTGGATCAATGATCATTCCAGTGTGTCATGTGCGTAAGGTATAAAACCCTTGCTTATAAAAAAATGTTTTGGTTGGGGAAGCTTAGGTAGGACATGGAAGATAAGTAACAAAACAGTACATAAATCTTAGTTTATTATAATAAATATTTCGGAATCAAATTAAAATTACGGGAGAATCAAAATACTGGAGATCACTGGTGAAAAGCCGCGGTAAATTGGCATTGTTCATCGGCCAGCAGAAGTCCAAACCTTTTATTTATACCCTTTAATAAGGCATTGGCTAAAGCTGTGCAATTCACCAGAGCCCTAACCTTGATATTCTTTAATTTAAATACAATTGCTGCAATTATCGGTTGGTCTGAACCGAGATATGCTTGAGCTTGAAGTGTGATGTATTCTATGCGTGATAGCTTCTATGCACGGAACGCATAGCCACAAACACGACTCAAACTAGTCAGAGCATGATTTCCGCGAGGTGATGTCAGTTTCGTCATAAATAGTAGGTACCCAATTAACGGTTAACGAACTTATGGAAAGTTAACGGAAGTGAAAGATTCCGTTAATATTCGTAAAAGTTAATCCGTTACTCGAAAAGTTAACTTCGTTAATTAACGATTAACGGACTAACTGTATTGTGCCCAACTCTGATAATAAGGCATAATTTTGAAGTAGGATGAAATCTAAATCGGATCGCCTCTGCATTGATACAGAATTCAGCGTAGTTTCATAAAACTTCGCTCACCGTATTATCAAAGTGAACAGAAGTAGTTAGGAAACAAGGAGATATGCTACTGTTTTTCATTTAATCTACATTATACTCAAATTTTTCAATGTAGATTAAGGAAATTAAATTGGAAATTCTACCATTCGTTATTAGGTATAATGTACGCATGGATTGCAGCAACATTGCTCAACTGGCCCTTGGCTGAACTTTCGGTTCAATACGTTCTGCAAAACAACAAGCTGGACTACCACGCAATATGTAGAATTGTTAGCAAGGAAGGAAAAGTCGTTACTCCTTACAAGTCGTTAAAGGACATAAGAAGAGACGATCTTTCGTGACAGTACAATCAATTTATATACACATCTGGTATGTGATAAAATTATTATTTTTTGTTTATATTTTATATACTTTGTTACATTGGATCTATTTAACTTAGAATTCGGAAAAAAGAAATCTTGCTATAAACCTCTAAGTAGGTAGTAGTCTCTAAATTATTTTTTTCTGGTCCGACTTGTTTTTTTTTATCACGAGTCTCCACGGCTTACGGCACTCCTGATAATACCAATTGAAAAAAGGAATATGAATTTTTAGAATGCACAGATTGAGCCATGAGAACGTCATAAGCTGTTACTTGGGTAAAATTAAACGGTGAAACATTGTGGGGAACACTAGGATTAGGCAATTCAGTGCTGCTTTGTGAACTCGAAGTAATTGCAGGTACCATAAGGAATTTCTTCTTGAGTTCTTCTGAATCAATGTCGATATGATTTATAGTTAAACAAACTACGCCGGCAGAACGTAAGTTTTTTGGTGATAGTTCAGTATTAAGCAATGAAGAAAAATGCTTCTTTTTGACCATTTTGATTTCAAATGTTGTTCTATTACGAAAAAGACGATAGTCACCCCAGAGTGTGGCAGCTCGATATCGTTTTCACATATCAAATGATCTATTCCTGCGACGAATGAGGCTCATAATTCTAAAGAAAACCATGATCAGACAGAATTATATATATATATATAGTTTTAGTAACCAATGGAACATGCTTTACATGAAGATAATGGATCACTACAGATAGGAAGTCAGTTTGAGCAGAAGGATGAAGTGTTGTGATAATGTCAATATGCAATTGAGAAAAATATATTTTGGTTTGTGAAGGCTTCGGTTTTCTGCCAGTATCTTATCTTGTAGTATTCTTTTAGTGCTAGTGAAATCGTTAATTTTGCTTCATTTCACTTTGGGTGGCATTGTTTTTCTCAAGCTGGATAGTGTGTGTGTGGTAGTAAATTAGACCGACTGTATTCGATACATTTTTAGATTACGTAGATTTGACCATGTATCCCTTTATCGAATGCGTTTACTAGCATGCTCGCTGAAACATTTTCTTTCTACAACGTAGGTCGCTTATCTTGTTGTATAACATCCTGAAATCAAGTAAGCATTATTAGAGATTTATTCTTATTTACAACATCCCAACGGAACAAAACTTCAGTGATACCACGATTTCATAAGCTGATGATGGAGAATTCGTACCTTTTTCAGATCATCTAGCTATGGAATAATTAGCCTGTAGCTATCCAAATAGCAGGCACTATCAGTGTATTTAAACTCTAGTTCGAACCCACTTAAAATAACATTTTTATTTTATTTCACATGTATAATTAGTACAATAAGTTTCATCTTTGCATTGGAGCTGCACGATTATATAACAACAGAAGCTTACTAAATTTATTTAGATTATTTTATATTTTAGTACTTTTTTCGTCAATTATCTCTAGAAACAATATACAATATTTGAAAATATTTATAAAGCTTGCGTGTACTGTCACCACGATTAAATGAATTTGAATTTTTATATTATTAAAATCAAAATAGTAACCGAATCTCAGTGTTCTTTTACAGCTATTTCAATTGTAAGTAGTTATTTATCAAGTAGGATATAGAAAAAAAAAGTGAATTTTGTCCTCTCTAACGCAATAAAACTTATGGTATCCCTCAGGGCTCTCAACTGTAGCCGATACTATTCAGTATTTTTACTATCAACCTTCCGAGAGTCATTCAGGATACTAATATTCATCTATATGCTGATCATGTGCATGAATTTATTAGCAGACCTTTTGGAATATGTAAGGATTGCATCCATCGGGGAAATCAGGATCTAGAGCATTTTCGTATAAGATCAATCTCATATCGCCTATATTATCATATCCATGCCATCTTCATAAACCTTAACCAGAATTTCGATTCAGCATATAATACATAAAATAAAATTGAAAAGAGTGATAAAATGCGGTAAAATATTTGTGCATAGCAACAAAACTGACTTTTGTAATGTAATTTTTCGAAATTCTAACCAAACTATTTTTTTTTAACTATAATAGTCGAAATTCCAAATTTTCAAAGTTCACAAATAGAGGACAATTTTCCCCAAATATGAACATTCTATGATAAAAGATGCGTCCTGCCACAATTTGGTTAAGAGTTCAAATTCAATTATTTTGAAAAGTTGTTTTTGTGGTTGGCTTAATTTTTCTATGAATAACTAAATTCTGAGTCGGACAGGGTCTTCTGAATCTCTTTATAATACACAATTTTCAATTCAAACTCTTACATAATGCCAACATACTGCACACAGATTTCTACCCTAAAGGCTTTCATTATGAAGTTTGTGTAATCAAAAAATGAAAAAAAAAGTTTTATTTTCCTCATTGCAGGGAAAATACCATCATCCCCAATGAAAAACTGCCCGCAGGATGTTCTTGCAATCCGTTACCTCTTATTACATTAACTCCATTTGGCGACTTGCCAATTGATGTTGCTCTATACCCTAGTAACTCACCACCTGTGACCTTTATTCTCTAATAAATTGTAAATCGACAAAGACTGTGTGTTTTTTTCTCTGTATCTGACGTCAAAGGTAACATTGGCCTACATCTGTTCCAAGTATAACCAAACTTCCAAAAATTCCAGATGTGATATTTTAGCAGGGTTCGAGTGTGTATAACCGCACCCGCCTATTGCTTTATTGGCAGCATATAAATATAAGTTAGTAGTGCGGGGATATAATAAAAAAATAGTGTAGCATGCCCTAGAAAAGGTAAATAAATTTCCATTGAATAACATTTCCCCCATATTACAGAGGGCCTATTACTCGTCATAGGTACAATTTGTCTTCTTTGACATTTCAAGATGTTCGCCTATTTCGCAGAGTGTGTGATAGGTGGGCATAGAGGTACTACTCAAATGTACTCAAATTTATATATACCCCCACTTGCACACACTCTTTTATACACCATTCAATCCGGAACAATCGATTTCATTTGTGTAAGAACCTATTATAAGAGAACTCATACGTCATTGTTCCTTGACGAGAATGGAGTCACTTGTTGGCCAATTCTGGATTAAATCAATGTGGAAAATTGATTTTTTCGCGTTTAGTAAATTGCCTACCTTGAGTTACATCATAATCCCAAGCAAATATGGATTGGGCAAGCTCATGGAAGTTATCGGTGGGTGTTTATTTTTTTCCATTGTTGGTAAATTCGTAAGGGATAGAATTTAATGAATTACTAAGTCAGATGGAGAATACTTAAAATACTTCCCTCTCTAGAGGGAAATGCAATATTTTGAGGAAGGTAGGGTTGATAAACGATGTATATAAAATAAAATCGCTGTCTGGCTTATCCTTTTCGTATTGTAAGGCCCTTTAACTCCTCAGAAGGTCGATAAATTTTTGCGATTTTGGTCTTATTGAGCGCACCAACGATAAATATTTTTAATGCCCTGAAGAAAGATATATGGAAGGAGCTGCTAGGAGCGAGGTAACAACTACCAACACTTTACTAATAAGCCTGAGATGAAGCCAAATATAATTAAAAAAGGTCAAACTAAGAAGATGGAATATTCCTTTTTATGGTAAGCTTAGAAGAAAGGTGTACAGAATTGGAAACTTCTTGATACTTTGACTATACACAGAAAAAAACAAGGCCTCTGGAATGGTAGTAGGACTACTGCGCTCTCTAAATTTACCTCCAAAATCACTACCATAAAAAGTAGCGAATCATAATAAGAACATGAGTTTGAAAAAACTACACCAGTGAAATCTCTGACAAATTTTATTACGATTTAATCATATTTTCACTAAGGCTGTTAGGGTGACCAGACCTCCCCCTGGAGTCGAGATAGTCCTACCATAGCTGTGCTTGTCTTTGCAAAATACAATAAAAAGAAGAAGAACGTCAACGTAGGCGGTTTAAATTTGCGTGTCAATATCAGGACGGTCGACGGTGGGGTCGGGGGATACTCTTTGATGCAAATCAGAGCATGGCAAGAATAAAGATGAAGAATGGATTAAGGGACATGAAGAGAATGCCGATTGTACTGATATATGTCGCTCTTAAAATTTGGCAGATTCTAAGGCGCAGGAAAGACAGAAGAAAGAAGACTGTTCTACATTCGCAGAGTTCGGGATAAAAAGTCATCACGGAGTTTACTGTGCTTGCAGCACAAGTATTCCGCACAGGTATTAATCTAGAACGATCAGACAAAATAGTTTATCAAACATGTTATTGTCGTATCGCCAATGAGCTTGAAGACTCTCTTTTGGACAATATCTAAAGAAGCTAAGGCTGTTCGATCAGTCCCTGCCTACATATGGGAAATATATGCCATTCTAGATCTTATACAAGACTTGTAGAGGACCGCTAGATTTGAGGGTCTGAAATATTTTTCACACATTTTCATAAATTCAATACATTTCGATGCTTCTTCGGCAACAGAGGAGAGGTGATCCGTCCATCTTAACTTACTGAAAATATTGCCAAGATAAACATTCTTTAAACTTTGAATAGTTAGATCTTTCCAATGGTCTATAATTTTTTCCCTCCTCCTCTCCGTTTTGAAGTTAACAAATTTAAAATTTCGGAATTTTTACTTGTTTCTGTTTTTTTAATTAACTACTATTTTTATCAAAAGACAAGTCATCAATAAAAAATTTTCATATTGGATTCAAGAAGATCGAAATCTTATTTTTAAAATGACCTCTACCGAAAATGTAACCCTTTCTGCGTTTTTTGCACTTGTTCTTAAGCACACCCAGTGAAATGGCTGAAAAAATTCAATACGTGCCAGAAAGTACACAATTATTTTTTGGAAATAACCTTTTTCAGCCATTTTTTGCTGGATATGCTTAAGAAAATGTGCAAAAAACAAAAAAATGGTTACAGTTTGGGCACAGGTAAATTTAAAGCTTAGCTTTTGGGCTTCATAAATCCAATATGAAAAATTAGTGTTGATAAAGTGTTTTTTGATAAAAACAGAAGTTATTAAAAAAAAGCAAAAACAAGTAAAAATTCCGAAATTTTAAATTTCGTGAGTCAAAACTTTAAAACGGCGAGGAGGAGAAAAAAATTATAGATAATTGGAAAGATCCACCAAACGTTCAGAAGTTACAGGGTAATCTACAAAACATATCTAACTATCTTTATGTCCCGTTATCTCAGAAAGCCTTAGGACCCCCCCCCCCCCCGCCCTCTCTCTACCGCCCTCCAAATTTTTTGCGTATATAGGTATGACCTATCCTTAGCCTTCGGGTATCAAACCACTTACGGGACATCCTGTATTTATGTATGTCATGAGTTTGAATGAACTGCTAAAAAAATATCTATAACTAACAATTAAAATGAACTGACAGGGAAATTGTTAATTGCTGCTAAAATAATAATTAAAATCGCTGGTACAAACAGGCGAGATCATCACGAGAGCCAATTGATCAAATCATCCATATAAATTTTGCGAGTTTGATGCTGCTAAAACAAAAAGCATGAAGTATATCATACAGGAAGTCGGCCATATATTTTATTTTTTTGCGCGCAGCTGAGGCATTGTAGAGTTAAGAACAAGTGACAAGTGTGCAAGTGAAGCTCAATGATCTTATGAAAAAGTGTCATAATTTTTATTTAAGATAAAGTTTAAAACAAAACAAAGAAAAAAACGTAAACAAAAAAAGAAGAAAATTGCAACTGTTATCGGAAGGAGGAAAGTACGACCGGGATAGTTGGTCCAAGCCAAAAGAAAAATTAAATAAAATGTGCAGAGCACCTGGAGGGTGGATGAGTACAGATAAGTATCCATATTTTTTTATATAAGTGCAAAAATCAAAATAACATTTATTATTACGCGTGGGTGTGCAGTCCATTTTGCTCTCCCATCATTATTTTTGTACGTTACAAACGTAATGACAAACTTAGTACACCCTATAGATTTCATCTAGGGTATAAAAATAGCAATACCATTTTTGAAATTACATTCACAATTTTTACGAAAACGATATGTACAAAAAGTCAAATAAAAAATAAATAAAAAAAATATAAACGAAAAAGTTATTAAATTTTTAAACCCCATGGTGACTTTTGGCCCACCCTGTACTAAGTTAAAATTCACTGAATTCATTAAAACTTAATGCCTAATAAAAACTTCATTAAAAAACAATTCAAAACAAAATGGCAGTGCCGATGCTGTCCATGCTATGTTTGCCCTTTCCTGTATGTTTGCTACTCCTGTAATGAAGAAGATGAGTATTTGTTAATACGTTGGCACGAGATGGATGTTCTGTGAGAGCAGCTTTACTCTGTTCTCAAATATTACTATATTTAACTCGAACTGCTACGTGAGGGCAGTTGAGTGGCTCTTGCTCGAACTGCTACGTGAGGGCAGTTGAGTTGCAATAATGGAGTGTATTGACTCACGAATATAGCAACTTGTTTTGCTGCTATAAATGATGTTGAGAAAACGTAATCACCCATTCTGCTTCTAGTGTGCAGTTTTAAGCGTGCTAGTACGTGAGGGTATGAAGGAAGCACTGATGACGTTTATCATGTGCGTACCTTTTAGCTGCAGCAAATCGAAATATTGCTGCGTCTGGGATACCAGTAATGGCACTTGTGACGTTTAGTCGTGTGCGCTTTTATGCGTGCAGCGAATTGCTACGTGTGGAATGGGATTTCCTTCCAATTTAGTCAGAATCAACTTCTGAATTTATTTGTTTGTAGTTTTAACCTCTGGAAATAGATCTGGACTAACCTTTGTATAAAGTTATCTAGATCTTCGGATTAACTCCTGTGTGAAATTGCTTGAGTTCACCTTACCTTTGCAGTCCTTAGGACTAACTCCTAGCCGACGTAATTTGAGTCAACCTCAAGTAATCTATTTGTTTAGAATCAACTCCTATATGATAATTTGAGTTAAACTCAATTGTAATTCCAGAATCAACTTCTGTATAGGGATTGAGTTAACCTCATATATTTGTTTAGACAGGATCAACTTCTGTTTTAGGATTGAGTCAACCTCAACTAAGTAGGACGGCCAGAAATTACTTCTGTTTGTAGCATTGAGTCAACCTCAATTTGCTGGTGTTGAATTAACTTCTAAGTTGGATTAGGATTTTGCTCAGACCAGACTCCAAGGATTAGGACGTGATCAGATCAACTCTGATTTGGAAATGGGTGATTTTCCTATCGTTCGCCGCCCTTTTATAGCTGTTGAGGTTGGTCATGTGATATACTCCTCATGGCGTTGCCATAGCAACGTTTATACCAATTGCTGCGGCGAGATCATCTGGTTGACGTAATGTCAACTGAAAGACATGTCAATTGTGTATATACGGAGAACTATGTACTGAATGTAAGCTTCCATGTTATATATGTCAATGTGACTATACTTTGTCTTTCAACTGCTTTCACCACACGAGTCAAGGTGGCTTCTATCTAAATCGAAAGTGGGAGGAAGAAATCTTCTTCCTTCCAGCAAAGCAAAGAAGTTGGGATCGTAATTACTTTTGATATTAATATCCACTGTCACAAAGTCTATATAAAACAAAAACAAAAATAAAGCCAAAAAAATACTAACACTTCCGAACATTAAATAAAGAAATTCCTTGCTGAGTAAAAATATTTCATATCTTATTTTCTTGGAAATCCTTTAACAAAATTTGCAAAATCGTGGTTACAACGTGGCCATCATAAAACTGAAGATAGAACAGTAAAAAAGAAATTTGATAAAAACTATTCTGAAAACCAAAACGCTATCTGGTGCTTAATGTAAAACTATCGTAATTTAATACTCTTCCTCTTAAATAATATGAGTTTGCTCATTGAATTTCAATACTTTTTGTAAGCCTTTTCATGTATTTTTGTTAAATGTTCACTTTCGTAATAACACTCTATGTATCCCACGCTTCAAGTAGCTTTCAGGTGGAGGAATTTTAAATAAATTTTCTTGTATTGAATTGTAACTTATTTTGTTTAATACTTGAAAAAATACTTCATTTCAGTTTAATTAGGTATTTGATATGTTACTGAATAGGCGAACCGATTGTTAAAAAATTTGAATATCAATTTAAACTCTAGATTAAGTTCGTCATATAAAATCTTATAAAATAATTAATTAATTAGGGAAATAAATTGAATATAGTTATCTTTTTTTCCAAATAAAATTATGGAAGTAAATTTAAATATTTGGGATTATTATATCGTTTATTTATTTAGATATATATATATATAGGTTTCGTGGTTAAACGTCCTTGTGAGAAAACCACGTGGCATCCTAACCTTTTGTTCGAAAGTGTTATTAACGACCCACACCCTCTCATGAGCAAGCCTTAACACCTTTGCATCGTCACATGGGGGACATTGAAACCTGTAATCCCATTTAGCAAATATCAGATAAGATGCTGACATTGGCATAACCTAGTCACAAGCCAATTGTTTATTAGGTTAGCACCTTAGCCTCGTGTTTGAGATCTTTTGTGCCCCGCTTTTAAAATATATAATAAAAAAAACTAATACAATCCATAAATGTTAAATTCTTTGAGAAAAACTAAATATTGTGTAGGTACTCTTGCTCCCGGTATACAAAAACAACTTTGCCTCCAATGGATAAAGTCGAATAAATCTTTCTCTTTTACTAAAGATTATTTCGAATAGGTTACAATTGTATTTTGACAATTCGTATCATTATAAGATATTGGAATTAGATTCATGGGAATCGGATCAAAGTTCCATTTGCGAAGGTTTTGGAATGAGTTCATCTACTCATTCGTCATCAGATGAAGACGATGTAGAGCTTCTCTGGGCAGTATCAAGCTTACCATGAAGACCTAAGCAAAGAAATTTATTCAAAAGAATAAATCGAATGGAGAATATGATGACGACGGCTTCATAAAAAGATTTAGATTTTCAAAGCTGCTGAAGGAGAAGCTTGTTTATCACGACAATTCAAGTGTTGCTTTATTTGCGTTACTTTTACTACATATGCTGTTGGCTGTTTTCATATAGCACATCATCTTGCATGTTATAGTGTTGGTAAAAAAATATTTGTGCACATGTGAGCAAAATCCTTTATGAAAATGCCTGTCACTCAAAAGTTTCATACTAAGCTTGGATTTCCTAATATCCTTTCTTGGGATTTGTTGCTGGGACTTTTATTTCATTTTCGAAGGTTACAAGGAGAAAAGGTTTTTTTGTACAATAAATGCTCAAGTTGTGTGTGATTCGAATTTAAAATTCATGAGTATTGATGCGAGATAAGATTTGTATACACATATGCATTTTGGACATATATAAAATATATTTAATTACATATTTTACATATAGGTGGAGCAGATCAACACACGACCCAACATTTGCATTTGTAAGAATACAGCAAGCAGTAGAAAGATCAATCGGTATATGAAAAAGAGTTCCCAGTTTCATCAAGAATATAAAAGTTTTGATGACATTTTTATATAATTCTGTATCACCAGGATGCTTTCTGAAATTTAAGTCAACGTACATTTTGCTGTCATCTTATCAGCATTGGAATCCTGTCTCTTCTGAATATTAAGGCTTTTTCGTCGGTGACACACAAAATAGTTGCCTCTCAATATTTCAAAATCAAATTTTAAAATTTATTATTAACATAAATATTGTACAATTAAGACATAAGTCTTTTTTATTTGTACAAGAAAATAAAAATAAAAACAATATGACTAAGTAGTGTGTGCTAATGGAAGAGAGACAGAAAGCTCAAACAATTAGAGCATGATTAACAAAAAATATGAAACAAAAAATAACAATATAAAGTAAAAGAAAAAAAGCAATGCTAACTACTAGGATTAAGAAAAATAAAAAGACTACTTCTAATTGTAGTTAAAGTGTTGGACTGGATCATGTCTTTTATTGATTGTGGTAAGTCATTCCATATTCTAATAGCATGGCAAAAAAACAGGCGTTGGGTGATAAGGAAATTATTCCGCGGTAGTAACAAATGATGTGTTCTGTTGAACCTAGAGAATACAAAGAGGTCGTAAAGATACCGAGAACATTTAAACTTAATAATTTTGATTAAATAAATTACTGAGCAGTAATCAAGATAAACATAAATATAGCACCCCAAAATTGAATTCTTAAATTGAGAAACATGATCAAATCTCCTGAGACTATGCACGTATCGGATGATAGAATTAAAGGCAATTTCAACATTTCTTCTATTATTGTAATCAAACTTTCCAAATATTTCACATCCATAAGTCATAATAGGTATTAACAATGTACGCACTCAAAATAGTCGCGTAGGCATGGGTGTGAAATGGCTAGACATCCATAGAGAACGAAGTCCTATATAAACTCTATTCACAACAGAATTGATATGCAGATCCATGTAAGTGTTTTATTGAAAATCACCCCAAGAATTTTAACTGACTCGACAATAGGAATAGCAGTGTTGTTAACGGAAACTGACGGAAAACCATCCATATTTAGTACACGCCTATGTATCAGCAAACACTCAGATTAGGCCTTAGTCCTGTAATAACAGGACCACACGTAAATAACCTCCAAATCCTCATTTACCCTAGAGATACAATCCTCAATCAGGCCAAGTACACTAGATCTATACAATGGAACATCATCAGCATATAAGTGCAGATTAGAATACTTGACGTGGGCAAATATATCATTTATAAACATGGAAAATAACAGGGGCCAAGAATGGATCCCTGAGGTACACCAAATACCACTGGTAAAAAAGATGATTGAGAACCATTTGAAAAAACTGCTTGTGACCTGTTGCTCAAGTAGTCATAAATTAACTTTGCAGAATGAGAAGAGAAGTTAAAATTCCTTATAAGTTTCGTGTGAAGAAGTTTATGATTAATGGTATCAAAGGTACCGTTGGTTCATCTTTATCGACCGCACGCGTGATATCCTTGCTCACTTTAAGGAGAGCAGATATACAGCTATGCCCAGGACGAAAACCAAATTGATACTTGTGCATAAGACCATTCAAAAATAAATAATAAGAGATTTGTAAGTGCATAATTTTCTCAATTACCTTAAAGAGAAATGGTAATATACTTATAGGCCGAAACTCACTACAATGCGAGCTGGTGTTTCTAGGTACTGGAATTACTTTAGCGGCCTTTCATGACAGAAGAAAGCTACTAGTAGTAAAGCAGGAGTTGCAAATATGTGTGAGTGCAGGAAGAATATAGGGCAAGCACATCTTAATGAAACGAGGGTTGAGGTTATCCGCCGCAATCGCACAGGATTTGATTCTATTAATTACAGCAAAAATGTCTTAATTTGTGACCCGAGAAATAGCATAATCCGTTTAGCTGTTTGCTTGAAGGCGAAACCATTGAATAATTTTGGAAGGTTTATGGTTCATAATAACCTAATTTTGATGCAGCAACTTTACCAGAAAGAGCATGAACAGGCAGATCTGATGGATTGAAGAAATTTAAAAGTTATCAAATAATAAAATCCGGGCCAAATCTATGGGGGGCACGAGGAGGCACTTGCTCCGGGCATTAATTTTAAGGGGTCGACAATTCGACGGACTAATGAACTGATAACTAAACGAGCAAAAGTCTAATTACAAGAATTGAAAAAAAATTTCACAACATACTTCACGCTACACTCTTCTTTCCGGAATCTAAAAGCTCCTTTGCTGACATCATACATTCAATTGTACTTATACTAATTCAGGCAATCAAATTACTGTCTATTAAATTTAAGTCTGTAAGCCTGTGTAAGCTAATTAATTTAAAAATTCCACTAAACTCTCAAATTGTGACCTTTGTATCATATATGAAATGAATTAAAAAATTGTAAAAATGTACTAAGGTGGCAACCCTATGCTCCCCATCATCCACCAATCCTATCTCGAATGTAGGCAGAATATAAGACATTAAGTACAAGCACAGGGTTGATAGAAAAATTGTTTTATGTCAGCTAACTTTAGTCATTTTAGCCGGAGTTAGGGCCTTTAAATTCATCTACAAAATCTGCTACATCCTTTCAACCTGAACGGCAGCATGCCGAAATTCCTACGCAGTGTTTTTTTGAAACCGTCTCAAATTTTAATAGTTTTAGCCGGGAAGATTCATACTGAAAAGCGTTTAAAATAAAAAAACTGATCTCTAACATAATAAAATTTTGAATTTGTATTTTTTGTGTTAATAAAATAAACTGCATTTATAATGATACGTTTTTTTTTATTTTCCTTTTATTTTAAAACATCTTGAGATTCAAACATCAATTAAGATCTGTAATAGATCTTAACTTTTTTTTTAATTTCAATGTTTTTTTTTATTTAAAAATGATTATTGCTTCAAATTCATATTGTCTCTGGCAAATTACATATCCAGTATATAATAAATGTAATAAAATTTGCCCCGAATAAAGAGTGTGGCAACTAACATCGTTGCCCCCCTCCCCTTGCAATCAAACATTTTCCAGACCCGGAACTGTGGAGTACACCGGTTTTATCAACAACAACCATGTGAACAGACATAAATAATATACATCCGCGAGAGTGATTCAAATATATCCAGGATACTCTTATTTATGTTTTCAATACTTTCGTTTTTTCGAAGTTAATAGGGCACGCTCTTGGAATCATGTTGGAGGCTTACTTAAAACATTTTAAATTTTCGGATAAGTTACTTGGACTAAAACTTGCAGATTTTGTTATTTCGTTAGAATTTCTGTACAATCTGATGAGATCGGCTGTAGAAATATTCCGGATGATTTTCTAGGTTTTTTTTTAGGTGAACCACTAGTAGAAGTCGACGGTGGATTTCGTAGTAAGAAATTCTTTAAAGTTTTGAATATTTTTCTATTCATATTCTGGCTATAGAAAAAATAATACAACTATTTCACTAGTGTTTTTTTCTTACTAAGTTTGCCTATTAGGTTTCTACGGATATTATTGAAACCTTAGATCTAGACGATCTAACTATCCTTGTATTATTGGATTTTAGTAAGGCTTTTGACTAAGTAGATCACAATTTGCTCCTTTATAAACTTTCGAACTGCTTCAATTTTTCCTCTTCAGCCCTCAAGCTGATCAAGAGTTTTCTTATCTGTATACAACAAGCAGTCAAAGTTCAAGACTCTATGTCGAACTATCGGAACTCCTACTGTGGAGTACCCCAAGGATCAATCCTAGGTCCTCTCTTATTCAGTCTCTACATCAATGATTTGCTTGGGGTGATTAAGAATGTGAACATTCATCTATATGCTGATGACGTGCAAATTTACTTGAGCAGACCAATTGGGTTATAAGAAGATTGTGTTGCTCGTGTAAATGAAGATTTAACGAGAATTTACGACTTGTCGATAGCTAAAAGGCTGCAACTGAATCCTAGCAAGTGTGTGTATATGCTGATCTACAGAAATCACCTCGAAGCATTAGAGCTACCACGAGTTATTTTAAATAACTTTACCATACCATTCTCTAGCTCTGTGAAAAATCTAGGTGTAGTCCGGAACATAGAATGTACTTGCTGCAGCTACATTACCAATATTTTAGGCAAAGTATATGTCTTACGGCAGTTGAGAGTCTGTGGGTATTTATTGTCTTCAGATATGCAATTGAAACTGGTACGTAGTTTGATTCTACCCCACTTTATGTATGGCACAATAGTATTTCCCAAGTTAGAACCAATTTGCCGTCGAAAATTGACATGATTGCACTAGATATGTTCACAACTTAACACGCAGTGTCCATATCTCAATGCAAGTTAATTCAGCCCTTGGACATACTTTTGATACCCATCTTGATCATCGCGACTTGTATTTTTTACATAAATTAATTCATAAAAAGAGGCCACAATATCTTTACAATAAGCTGAAATTCTTGCGCTCTCAAAGAAGTTTAAAAATTCTTTTACCACGTTATCATTCTGATTTTGGGTAGCGCTCTTATTTTGTCCAAACTTCACGTAAGTGGAGTAGTTTACCCTCTAGCACAAACTCTGGCAGAGATTTTCTTGAATTGTTAAGCTCTTTGGAGCCTTAATATTTATTTAGTATATTTTCTTCTTTTTTTTCTAGAATTTATATGGTTTTCTTCTTTTTTAATTTTTATTTCTTACCTCTCTTTTTCTGATTTAATGAATTTGCTTAATCTTGTTTTTCTTGCTTTCCATTTAAAACAATAATTTTGTATCACTTCCCTAACCTATAGATCTGTATCCAATAAGATTTGTAATCTTTATATAGTTGACCGTAATAAAGTAATATTGTTATTGTTATTACAATAATTGTTGTTTGCAACCCCCAGGGCAGAGAGTTTACTAGAAATTTTTACGTAAAAACAGAAAAATTAATTTTTTGTGGTACCCGCAGTGCATTCCGCAAAAAAAATAGCTCTAAACTTAGCTACTTAAACTACTTCTTTTTGAAGTTAAATAAAAGGTATGGGCATAAAACATAATATTATTCAGACATTCCACATGAAACCGTTCACCTTGAAACCCGCCCATCTCCGATTTGGATGAAACTTTCACAGTTCGCAGAGAATACCAAAATAGATCATCGATAGTTTTTTTGTTTTCCCCTACCACCTCCCACCCCCGCTACCGGGTTAGATATTACATGATTTTACGATGAAGCGATTTTTCTAATTCCAATGACAAATGAAGCTTAATGCTTTATATTTTTTATAAAAAAATATAGCAGAATTGAAGAAAAAAAATTGTTTGTCAATAATAGCATTTTTTTTGTTTTTCAAAAAAAATATTTTTCACTAGAGGAGACTTCTAGCACTTTTATTTCTATTTTTATTTTGAAAGCTTGAAACCATATCTATCTGTGTACAAAAAATAGCGTTTGGCTTCGTTTTTGTGGTCACTGTATGGGAGCAAACCAACCCCACCCAAAATCTCGGATAAATATTTTTTGCAAAATTCCATTTGCTACTAGTCTTGTCATTTCCTTATGATTTTTTGAGCATAGGCCCCCCCCCCCACTGCATCTCAAGTTTGTTCCGAAAATTAATTTACGACGGCCAAAATTTTTGTCTGAATAATTCATTTTGAAACTTAAATCCTTTTTTATTTTTTATAGGGACACGGTTGTTATCACGTTTTCTATACGAAACTTAAGGAAAATCAGATGTTATTTATCTCTTTAAAAATAATAAAAACTATTAAAATGTTATTCTCCGCCTTCTGCGGACGCTGTTTGAAAACTTACGCACATGACACTTACATGAATTAGTAATCCACATATCTCCCCTGTAGTTGGCATTATATCCGAAGAATGAATTTGGGTCTTTCGTGCAAATTCTGCACCAATTTTACCACGACAACTGCCACGAAAATTTGCAAATTTGAGAATTTCAAAACCTGTAAAAAAAACTCGCGATTTTTACTTTCTTCCGTACCCCGATCGGTTCAAAATTTTTGGAAAGTTGTCAGTGAGTACATAACAAAAAATTGGTTACTATATTCTTCCTCCCCACTTTTCGCACGATTTAGCACCAAAAGCCGTTATTTCTGAATTAGTGAATTCATATTTTTGCTAAGTGATGCCACCTCTCAGGAATTTCTTGAACCTTTTTCAACATGTTAGTATAAGCATATTAATCTTTGGTTTCTTTGATATTTCAAAATACGTATCCAAAAAAAAAAAGTGTTAGAAGGTCCCAGTAGAAAAAAAAAACATTCCCCAGATTTGGTATACGGTAAATTTGAAAATTCATATCTCAGCTAATCACCATCATCATTTTTTTGCACATAGATAGTTAAAGCATCTAGCTGAAATATAAAAATACTAAAATAAAGTGCTAGAGGTCTTCACAAGAAAAAAAAATAATATATTTCACTCAGTGCAGTGCTCCAATACAGGTTATTTTGATGATTTTAAAAAAATCATATTTCAAAAACGAAGCAGAATGCCTAGCCTCCAAATTAAAAATGAATGAATGAATAATACTATTATTTTTGAAAAACAAGAGCTTTTCATTTAGTGCAGCTATATGTTTTTATTAAAAAATATAAAGCACAGCTTCATTTGGCATTTGAATTAGAAAAACGGTTACTCCGTTCTCGAGATAAGATTTTTTTGAAAATGACGCTTCATCGGAAAATCACGAAATATCTAACCCTGCTCGTAGGGGTTGAGGAGGGGGATGGTATGGGGAAAAAATATGAGTGAGCTATTTCATTGTTCTCTACAAACTGTGAAAGTTTCATACAAATAGGAGATGGTCGGATCCAAACAAGCACTTTGTGAATGGTTTCGTGTAGAATGGCTGATACACCTCGAAAGTATGGTCGAACCGTTACTCATCATGATTTTTTTATCTAGCGACCGAAGATTCAGGGATTGTACCCAGGGCCGGATTGAAATCCTTAGAGGCCCTAAACACTGAAACGATTTTGATGTCTCCATATTATATCTAATGGCTGATTTACATTACTCGAACATGCGATTTTACTGACAAAGTGAGTGAGAGGGTCTTACTACTTTGCACTATTAAAAAAAAAGGAAGAGATGATCGACTGTCAAAATATTATTTCCCACTCTTTTATAGCGAAGTGTCACTTCTGACATTTTATCAAATTGTCAATTGCAAAAATTAGTCAGACGTCAAAAACAGTAATTGGAAAGATTGCAATAATTTTGCAAAAGCAAAAGCACGTTTCATCAAGGAGGATCCTACATTCCAGTTCATTTATGATGAGGATAAAGAAACTGTTGTATCAAGAATGGGTAAGATTTGTATAACTAATTTATTATCATAATATGATGTTACTAAATAGATATATATATATATTTCAGGTGAATTGCACTTGGAAATTTATGCTCAACGAATGGAACGAGAATGTCCAGTAATTTTGAGTAAACCAAAAGTGGCATTTAGAGTGACATTAGTATCACCGTGCTCGTTTGACTATCTTCATAAAAACAATCTAGAGGATTTGGTGATTTTGGTTGCATTACAAGAATAATAGAACCGTTACCACCACAACAAAATACATCGCTAGAATTTTCGGAAGAAACGATGGGAACAAATGTTCCCAAGCAATTTGTCGACTCCAGTGAGCTAGTTTTTTATTTAGCTTCTTAAGGTGCTGTTAGGGAAGTTTTCAAGGTGGTTTTTATATAATATATGTATATAGCTATACGTTTTCCCATTTTATAGATCCACGATAAAATAACTAGGAGAAGAAGTACTCTGAAGTATTAGATGAACCGTCCGGATATGATAGCAGTTATTCGACTGCTGACCACTTGCCTCAAGTAGTTGTAACTGGTGATCAGAGAAGTGGAAAGATTTCTGTATTTGAATCTATTGCCCAAGCAAGAATTTGTCCCAGAGGAAGTGTAGAAATGATGACAAGAGAACCAGTGAAAGTAACTCTTTCGGGACTTAGAAAGAGAATATGATTTAATAATATTTTATTTTATTTTTACATGTAATTGTGTTAAGTGTATATCTATCCACTCTCAAATAAATTATTTTATTTGAATTGCACTCCTTAAACCCCCTTACAACACCAACTATTTGCTTGAAGCTTACTACATTTTTGTAGTAAAAAAATATATCTTCAGATGAGTTCGAGTTATATATGGGGTCTCAAAATGAGGAGCTGATTCTGCTAAATTAGCTTGTGTTATGTCAGTCAGCTGTGGGTGAGGGGTGTCTTTATAAAAACGAATTGTGTCATTAACCACTAGCATCAGATCATGGTAGGTATATTTGTACTCATGTGAACAGAATAACTTAGATCTCCAAAGCATTGAACGCATATCGATAACTTGAAACAACTCATAGTGCTCTCGTTGCAAACTTGCGTTGAAAGTATGGTTTATCTTGATTTCATCAAGGTAAGAATATAAATAAAAAAATAGATATAATTTTTTAATTTTAATTATTTTTCAAATAAATTTATTCACTAAACAACCATGGTAAATTTGGAAACATTTTTTACATTTTGTTTTAATATTTATTAATTCTGTTCAACGTGCTCCTGGATTGCTGCAAAGGTTAACATATCGCCGAAAATTAACTGCGCTATCCAATATTGTGTCAAACTTCGTACATTTGAATTAACACAAATACCAATTTCTTTCCGAAAGCCTGTAATTTCACATTTGTATAAGAAAAATTTTAATTCGCTCTAATTTAAATACTAATAACCTCTGTAGTGTTTTTATTTTGTGAGAAACATTCAGTGATGGCACAACACGGCTGTTCTTTTTAAATTCCATTACAGTATCACCATTTAATGAAAGAGACAAAATCGGATCAAAAAGGCACTATTTTCATGAACAATACAGATACACAATACAACAGAGAATACAAAATATTTCCTTTAAAACTTTGACACATTCCAATTTTTTAAAAAATTTGAAAAAAATTTTAATAAACTTTGACACATTCCAGCTGCTGTGCTGTGACTTTCTTCAAATATATTTTTAATTTGTGTACGTGTAAGCAATTATATTCGTACACGCTATTAGTTATATGTATGAGTTTACTGCCATAATAGCAAAATTACTGCCATAAAATATACTTCTGGCTAGAGGTTTTTATGGCTAACTATGGTAGTAAAATTTGCCCCTTCGTCGGGGAATTTGATATTTAAGTCAGTAAAATTTTGCTGGATTATCTTTTGTCCGCATCGTTCCAAAGTATTTTCAGATAAGGGGAAACTACTTACTCTGTTTTCTAGCAATGTTCGAGTAATGTAAATCAGCCATAACTCAATATTGATAATATTAAAAAAGTGGTTAACTCAGATGGCAAACTAAAGAGAGCAATTTGCAAACCGAAAATTTTCTTGGAACAATATGAATTCACTTACACAGAAGAAAGTTGTCATTACACAATTGATTGAATGGACTTTTCTTATCCCCAGAGCCTACACTGATGTTCAAACGAGAACGACATTCGTTAACTGAATCCTAATTTTACTATAATATGTGATGTTCAAAACTACATGTAATAATAGCCGCGCAACTGTGCGTTCAGAACCAATGGGGGAATGGGAAAGTTATGCAAGTAAAAGAGATTACCCGTTGAGGAACACAGCAAATTTTTGTTGTAAGTAACAATTCAAAACAGGGAAGAAAATTAAAATTTTCTTTTATTTTATATTAAGCTGATGAAAGTGAAATCAGCTGATTTCATGTTCAATGGGATTTTTATGCAGACAAACCTATGATTTTTCTCTAGATAATATGTGCTCTTTGCCCTAATCTAAGAAAGTATCTGGTTTATTTTGCGTTCTGTATGGTGACTTACAAGAAGGTTACGTAGTTCGACATCCACCATAATTATAATTCTGCTGACACTAAAATTAGAAGACAGTTTGATAATTCGTCACGGTTTTCGACATTGTCTCTTTGTATGTTATAGCCAAGATTGATATTGTTATGGGCCGCGCACTTCATGTTCCTCCCATTATTTCCTGTTTTATTGAGCTTCATGATTTTATTTATTTTTTCAATGAACCTTTCACACCTTACTTTATAATCAACTTTTCTTAGTTTTATTCAATGAAAGAGTTTCTCTCAATAACTCCCGATTTTTTTCTAAACTTTCTTGCACGAAGGTCGAAAAACAAACTCCTCCAGGTTTTGTCAAGCTACCTTACCCACTGGTTTGCATGATGTTTTAAAAATCTTTTTGCTTTTTTTATCGCCCGAAGTAGGAAAAACGTATGTATGTATATGGGAATAAGCGAAAAATTTTGATACAGTACAATTGCACCAAGAAACTGTAATCTGATATGCCTGGTATCGACATCTTAAAATATTAATTTTAAGACGGCAAGAATAATTGTATGTATTTACACGCAATTTGGAGGAATTATGTATGTACTGTGTGCATGCAAAGAGGAAGAAGACATTATATGCATATAGGTAAGTAGACATATCGTGGGAGTGTGAGTCTGATAAGATAAATGTGTATGGAATTTTTGTTTAAAAAATGTCTTAAATGTTTTCCATGTCCACTTCTTCTCCAGATGCCCTAAGCACGTGCTTAGTTTGCTTAATGGTTAATCCGGCGTTGGTGGTACATGCTGTCTCTTTCCCAATTGCAGAGAATTTTTGCCTGATTATTTTTTTAAGTGTTACAGAATATCTTCAACAGTACTGAACATTTACGAAATGACTTTATATACTTACGATCCATGTTTTTTTGATTTTCGATTTACAGCATTCGAGTTTCATCCATTTCTTAAAAAAGTAGCTACAACTGTAAAATTTAAATCGTGGACAGGTAAGGGCGGTCTCCAAAAATTACTATAATCGCTGTGGCCTGGGTTCAAACCAAGTCAAGAGCAGTTACGTTGCGGTAAACAAATTTTCTTTAAAACTATAAAAATTGCATTAAATTTGTAGCAAATAAGGATAATCTAAAGGCGGGTTTTCATGCCTTTCTTACCTTTATTAACAAAACCATGAAAATGTATCTCTAGGGTATTTACTTATGCTTTACTTTACGTTTAAGTTATTGTGTATACAAACAAACGAATCTAAGCTATTCTTAGAACTAATTATGTTAACCATGATTTCATCTAAAACTCTTGGATACAAAAGAGTACCTACTTAAAAATAATTGGATAAAAGTTCGTCAACAGAATTTCTATCACAAACTCATAAAACTGCTCTGAAGAGCCTTTGAGCTTTTCTCTCTAAGTAGGCTCTAAGGGATTTTGAAAATAGATCCGCAAATACGAAATCTCGGAAATGAAAATGAGATTAAGCGAAACCAAAAATATCAACGCCTTTTTATGGATCAGACAGAAAAACAAGTGGATTAATTCCAGTGGAAAATATTCCTCGTACAAAAATTAAAGGATTCAGAAACAAAAACATGGAAATGCCCATTGAAGCGAAAGAATTCGATTACGGATGTAATTTTGTTACCGTTTTGGTGGTGATTCAACGAGGGATGGTATTGCAATGAAAACACTCAACGAGCGAATACAAGTTAAGTCAAGTTACGTGAGGAAATAACTATATCAAATTTCTATTTTCTTTTTTATTTATAACTCTGGATCCGGCGGTAAATGGGTCGTTGCCGCATTTGAAGAGTTCCATTTGTGCGGATCAAAAGTGAAGCAATGAAAAATAGATTTTTTTAAAGGGAACATTACATCCGGGTTTTTGTAGTATTAAAAAATATATAAATTTTGTAGCGTTGTACTTATGTGTATTTCAATTTTTAGTTTTATACAATTACTAGTGCTATGTGGTACGAACCAGTTAGCAACAAGGGCTATAGAGTGTACTACAATTCAGTAAGTTATAAAGAACAAAGAAAAAAATTAAATGGAATGGAAGGCTATGAAGGCTTTTCAACTTTTTCTAAATTGTTACAATTTCCACCTCAAGGACATGTAATTTTTCTATTATAATGAGGATAATGGATAGAATTAAGAATTGCTCTCAGCCTTAATAAATTCACGCAAAAGAACTCGGAATGAACTCTAGTATGTGTAGCATTGTTACTTCAAATCGCATGGAAGTTAAACAGATATTTTTTGCATGTTTCATAACCCATTTGATATGTTAGGACCATTTACTGTCCCGTAGAAACTTGCCATCTAATCGTTATGGAATTCAGAGTTAAATTGTGATGAACCACTGCTTTTAGTATTTTTAGTGTGTTTCTAGACATATAAGTTTGAGATTTCGCCTAATTTCACTCCTTTTACGGTTAATTTGGTGATGGGTGATTAAAAAGGAGGAGGATGGATTTAGGAAGGATGATAGAAGTCGCATGATTAAACTAGATTTGTTGATTAAATTAGGGGTCGCTGGGTATGCCCTTTTGAGTATTTATAGAACTTTTTCACCAAGTTCCAACTCTTTGGAGGAATTAACGTATAATGGAAAGAGTCAAGAGTCATGTTATTCAATTTAGTTTAATATTAATTTCTAATTTTCCCCAATTCAAATATTTCCATTGCTTTAAAAATTTTCTATCATTTCATAATTCTACTTCTATGTATCGACTATTTCCATATCTCTAGCTAGTATTATTTTGCTAGTATTATTTTACCTCATCTTATTTGCTTTTCTTTTTATTTTGTTTTTTTTTCTTCACTTATCAATTTCTATGTTCTTATTATTTTTATATTTACTATTATGCTTTACTTTTTTGTTAATTTTAAATTTTATTTTCATTCTTTATTTATATTATTATTATAATTTTTTTAATTTTACTTCTTCAAAATCGATGTCAATTTTCCTGTATATGTAATTATGAGTATGTGCAAATCAATGAGCATTGTTCTCACTTGTGCTCGTTACCGCAATTAATATGAAATAAATGTGAAATAAGCATGCGATCACCTGAAAATGGGGTAATTTCTATGTACAACGAGCATCAATCACTTTTTTCACATCAATGAAATAAACGTAATACAACCTTAGGTATACATATATGTCTTGGTAGAACTCCGCCAACATAAAGACCGGCCCTAAGGCTAGAAATCTAGGATTCGTGAAGAAAAAAACATGTTTATACGAACACAAAATAATCATGTTTGAACTAATAATAACAAAGAATTTTCGAATAAATTAAGAAACAAATTTATCATAGTGAAAACTAGTGGTCCAAGATGACTGCCTTGTAGCATATCAAAAGTATTCTTAATTATAACAGAAAAAGTCCTAAGCAAAAGAGCACGTAGAGTATGGTTAGACAAGTGGAAACACATGAAGAGAGATAGAAACCAAAGGAGAGTGAGCTTCTGAACGAACTTTTTTTTGATTAATTTTTCAAAGACTTTACTTATGTTTATGAAAATACAGTCAACTTGTCTTATGACGTCATGCTTTAAAGTGTACAAGAATAGTTTAAAGTGAAAGTAGAACACATTGTAAGGGCTTTGAAAATAGAGATTGACAGAGGATCGCCAGCTCCAACAAGGAAGTGTAACCATATGATTTATGGTTAGAATAATGTAATTATTAAAAGACACTTCCAGAGATGAAATGAACTGAACGCATAAGCAAATAATCGGCAGAACCATTAGAACTATTATTCGTAGAAAGATTCCCAATCAACAGTAGGTAGATACAAGTCGCCAAGATCAAAAACTCATCGGCTGGTAAAAAATCACCGTCAACGGTTCGTAAATATCATTTGGTGAAGGAATTTAGATCATTCTCACGTATTGTGTTCTTAAGCGAGCATCAGAATGATACACAAAAGCTCCAAATCCTCATAATTGGTAGGATCTATCAAGCTGCATGGAAAATTGCTTCATGTTGCACAAAAATTTCCGCTTTCAATAGATGTGTCCAAAGCAGAAGTATGACGATCGCAGTGGGAAAAAAACTTTAAAAGAGATATGTATTTCCAGAGTGAAGAGGACAGCATCAGACATCTTTCCATATAACTAAGTATCGTTTAAACTACCTATGTCAAAGCTTGTGAAAGTAGATCCAATAAAAGGGCAAGTCATCTTAAAGTAAAGATCTTTTATAATGGAATACTTTCTTATCGGTTTTTGGATTACATATGCATATAAATATCCCAGCGGGAAATGAAAGCACACAATAATGTCTCCAGAAGCCTTCTTTCGAAGGTTTGGGGACATGACTCCTCACATACTACATTTCATATCTTTTTTTAATGACATGTTCGCAGATTAGACGGATACCTTTGCAAGAGTAGTTTTGGGAAGTAATATTCAAAGAATGACTAAAATCGCGTTTGCCTTTCCTAGGCAGTTTTCAGGAAGACTTACCAAGGGAAGTTCAGGAAGTAATATAGAATGGATGGCTAAAATCGAGCTTTCCTCCCTAAGAAGTTGTCCAGAAGTAATCCAAATATAATTTCTAGAGATGGAAGAGGAAGAATTTCACAAAAATTATTTAAGAATATTATTTAGGTACAGGTGAGTCATAGAAAGGATTTTCTTCTGAGGACCATGCAATTTATGGAAGGTTTCAGAACTTCACTGAAACGTGATTTCTTCCAATGCACTTCTTTAGAAAATTAAGGAATGTGTCGGAGTAGATTTGTTCCTTCCAGATACATTGTATAAAAAAGCTTGGTCATTTATCCCACACCACAATAGTTTTACATTTATGATAGTGATGCAGAGAGCACTTTGGTCACCGAGGTGATATTGGACTATTAGGAAAATACCCAGCTTAAGTTTGCTCACAAAAACTTTCATAAACTACCTACACATATCAGGAACCATTTTTCTCTCTCTAATTTTTAAGAGTTCGTTGTAAATTTATTCTGTGGTTAAAGTCAGTTCAGAAAATGCAATAATGTCAATTCGAATTATTGCTTCCATAGAAAACTCGAAACTTTAACTTTGAATCTTTATAAGAAGAGATGGGGCAGATTTCAACAATTAAGGAACAACAGAAGAGTGCAGGAGCAAACAGGATTATAAAGTTCAAGGTCGCAAATGGATGAAGTTTTTATTATTATATTGGAATAAGAGTTTTGGATTTAAAATTCCTGATCGTGTTTTATGAAAAATATTAATAAAAGAATTGTTATGGTCGCCTCTGACGAGCACCGCCATTAAATAATGAATTAGTAGTCCCACTGAATATTAGTACTCCTGTAAACGTAGCCAAAACATGAATACAACCCACTGACATATATAATATGAACTGACTACGCTCATTTGTAGAAATGGACTGCAAAAAAGTGGGCTCACTTCTACGGAGTTTGATTATAGAGAAAACAAAGCAGTTTACTTCGGTCTTAAAACCATTATGTGCGTGCATTCTACAGTCTGGAAAATCCATGATGGAGAGTTTATTGTTCTTCCCTGTGTTTCGAGTTTAAATCTTTAGTGAAAGCCAATGGGATCCATTCCAAATGTTATTGCTATTGATAGAGGAGGAGAAGGGTTTTATGAGTAGAGATGGATAATGAGTGGTACAAAAAGTGCAAAAGGCCGCTATATAAAAAAAATGTTTAAGAAACTCGAATCGAGGAATTGAAACCTACATAACCTGAGAGAAATTTTGTCAACTCTGGTCTTTATAATGTCCCTAAATGGTTAAAAGCATAGATGGCATAAGAAGTATATGTCGCAATCAATAACAGAGCAAAATGTACAAATTTTATAAATTCGGAAATGGATCAAACTATTTGAATGGTGGATACACCGAGTGTTTCATTTTATATTTTCTCGCATCTACTGTGTTGAGGAGGTCAATCAAATGTATTCAAAAGTGTCTTTAAACAAACATTTGCTCTCGGCTTGCTTTAAAACATGTTTTAGGAAATGCAAAATCCATTTTACAATCAGGGTTTCTTAAAAAATGCAACTCCTTCAGTTACAATATAATAAAATAATTGTTTATTCAACAAAATAGCCTAACATTTACACAGCTGGTTTAATCTTATTCGATTTATCTTATATTAGAAACTAGGTAGTGATAAGGGGAACTTCACACGGCTTACCACGATGATAATAATTCTGAACTTAACAATATGATAACCTGAGAGGAGTCGAAGTGACGTATCAAGAAAATACTTGCGGAGGCAGGATATTTCACACAGACCTCGCCATTTTTAGGAGAGGTACAGAGAGTTCTCACACGACGTACCTATCTCTTAGATCTAATACACTTTGTGATACAGGGGATAGTACGGGGATGTCTCACTCGGCGTATACGATAAGTGTTAGGGCGGGATTTTTCGCACGAACCTAAACACAGCGGATCAGGATGGATGGTACGGGGATTGCTCACACGACGTACCAAGGAAATGTTAAGGCGGGGTAGTTCACGCTAACCTTAACGCAGAGGATAGGACGGATGGTACGGGGATTTCTCACACGACGTACCCGGGAAATGTTAAGGCCGGATAGTTCACGCTGACCTTAACACAACGGATGAGGAGGGATAGTACGCGTATTTCTCACACGGCGTACCAAGGGAATGTTAATGCGGGATAGTTCACGCTAACATTAACGCAAAGGATTAGGACGGATGGTTCGGGGATTTCTCACACGACGTACCAAGGGAATGTTAAGGCGGGATAGCTCACATTAACCTTAACACAACGGATTAGGCCGGATAGTACGGGGAATAATCAAATGACGTACCAAGAAATTATTGAGAAAATGCACGGGTATTACTCGCACGGCGTGCTAGGTTTTCACTAGTGCGGGAATCTCACGCTTCACTAGTAACCCAGTATAAATTGTCTGATCACGTAACTCGTCAAGCTCGCTGACCAGACTGATTTCTGTGGCCAATTGGCGTGCTTTATATAGCCGGCGGTCAGAACAGCTTCTCAGTGGCTGAGTGCCTGATGCTTCTACTGACTCACGCCAGAAGCTCTTTTGAAAAGCTTTTCTTGTACTTGACTAGTACAAGTGCTGGCGTGCTGATCATGCAGCGTGTGGCTATGGCAGCTTTGTTTGCATGCCCTAGTGGCGTGGTTACTTGAAAGTTTTAATTAAATAACCCAGTGGCGGGTAAAAATAATTTAATTCGGTTTCAAATTTGTAACTTCGTTACAATCTAGTTCTTGTGCAATCTATGCTATAAGTCATTAAATGTCGATAAAATTAAGGAAATTTGTTAATTTATTAAAATTATGACAATACTTATATTTTGCTTGATTTTTTTTAATTGACTACTTTATAGGACAATAAAACGAAAAGAAGGAAAATTCTTCACGTAACTAATTTATAGGAGGGTGAGTGCTATAGAAAGGAATGTGAAACTTGAAATTCACAGAAAGAGGTCTTCCTAGAATATAAATCCTGCACCAGTATGCTTAAAGTATATATGTATATACACCAGTTAAGTCAGTATAGACACTGCCGTGAAGGGATAAAACCACTTTTTCTTAATTATAAAATTTCTTCTTCTTATTGAGCTTGGAAAACCCGATTTTTGATAAATTGACTCCGAGCACCAAATTCGAAAATGATCTACGTTTGTGCAGCGTTTACATCTGCGAGTCAGCTACTTATCATCTGCTAACTGCTTTAAACATTGTTGATAGCTTTAAATAGTTTTTTTTTTTTTTTCTTAAAATCCCTTTTTTTTATCTTATGGTCAACAAAAAAATCGAAAAAACTTAGCTATCGACTTGAAATGATTTTTGTAGTTGATTAAGACATGTGCCCAACTAACAAACCTTCAAAACCTTGCCCATAGTCGTTTTTTAATGAAAATAAGGAGTTCAAATATATAATCTTATCAAAATTTGTAAAAGTAATAATTTTTTTTTCCGTTTTTATAATTTTTTTCATTCGAACGTTGGTTCCTTCACAACCCGCACATTTGTGAAACACTAAAAACCTTTGATTGTCTGTTTCAGAAATTTCGGCTAGGCTCGAAAGTGCCCAGAATTCTAGGAAAGAATGCTGAACATGGCTTCAAACAGCAGCTTTGGATCTTGGGCGGAATTTTTTTTTTAAAGTTCTTATTTATTCTTTAATAATTACCGATCTTCCTTTAAGCCTACCTTCTTTCTTTTCATTGCAATCCAAACCGAAACATCGCTACGATTTTGATGTTTTAAAAATATTCCAAAAGGCCCTAGAATTTTTCCAGTCAGTCGATAGGTGTACTTCTCGCTAAATTTTCGCTAGCCGGAAAAGAAATCTTTTTCGCTAGTAGTGTGCCGAATATCGCTCGTTTTATCGACAAAGTCAGCTAAACTACCAACAAAGAATGGTGAAATTCCAATTTTCATGGCATAATTTCTTGAAGGAATACAGGGTTCTCGATCTTCTGTTTCAGCACCACTACCTTTTTCTCAAACTTCGTGAATGAGTTTTTTTATAACTAATTCTAAATCGACAATTCAATATTAGTGTTCTTCCTGTCTTATCTTAAATATTGGAGCGTCTTCTTTATAATCAAATTAAAACTTATATTGACACTCATAGTATGATTGCTAAACAACAATCTGGTTTTAGATCTAAGCATAATACAATTTCGTTGCTCTTGTATCTCATTGAGGCTGTTCGTCGTAATATTGAACAACATAATTTCACCATACTATGCTTACTTGACTTTTCTAAAGCTTTTGACTCAGTCGATCATTGTATTCTAACCCAGAAATTGATAAATCAGTTTAATTTTGGTAGCTCTGCAGCTAATCTCATCATTTCGTATTTAATAGATCGTACTCAAGTCACTGTATGCGGATCTCGCAGCTCAGCAGTATTAAGAACTTATTCAGGAGTACCACAATGATCAATACTAGGACCTTTGTTGTTCGTGCTATACATCAATGATATAGTTCTAATCCCGGTTTTACTTTATGCCGATGATCTGCAACTATTTCTCTCCTCTCCCGCTGATAGCATGGCTATCAATATTTTTAAGTTTAATCAAGACTTAGCTCGAATCAGTACTTGGGCGGCTGAGAACAAACTTTCGTTAAACCCTTCCAAGTCCCAGAGTATTGTTCTTTATAATCGATACGTCGACACGTCCTCTTTGCCATTGTTGTTTTTAGATAACATCCCCATCGAATATACGGAAGTATTGATATTACGGTTTCAAAAGTTTTCCAAGGATTAAGAACACTTTGGCGTCATGCAAGGTACACACCACGCCAACTCCGTCAACGTCTGGTCCAAGTGTTGCTTGTTTCAATAATCACATATGGTGACTGTGTGTATTGCAATTTGGATTCCTCATGTAGGAGAAAGCTCAATTTCACATTTAATGCTTGTGCTCGGTATATATTCGGTCTACGGAGGTATGATCACATATCTGTCTTTTCTCGACAAGTTTTGGGTTGTGATTTGAATAGTTATCTTAATCTAAGAATATGCATAATGATATATAAAATTTTAAATAATATGGCTCCGGTTTACCTCAAGGATTTCGTTGAACTTCTGTCATCTCGTCGAACCCAATTATTACTATTACCAAGGTTTTATACACTGTTTAGCACTCTCGCCTTTTTCATTCATGGCGTAAGAATTTGGAATACTCTTCCTTTGGGTGTGCGCACCGCACGGAGCTTGAGGGATTTCAGGATGGGGGCTTTGGATTATTTTGCTCAATGCTGACAATAATTAGGTTCACTTATTTTTATAATATCTGTAGATGCATAATTTGTTCTTTATTTCTCTCTTTTTTTCTTCTTTTTCTTCTTTTTCTTTTTCAATTTTTTTTTGTTTAGTTTAGTACTAGATATATATACACTCTCTTCTATTTGATAGCTTATTTTTGCTTTGCCATAAAACCTTACTAATCAAGTAATTTGTTTTTTACTAGGAGTATGCACACATCTATGAGCTTTGTATCTCAACTGTGCTTTTTAAAAATGAATAAATAAATATGCATATGAAAAATATGGCAAAATGCATTAAAAAGGACCGCGTCTTCGTTGCTTACAACAATCGGAATAAAAAACAGTAACTAATGATATTTTCAATTGCTCGTTGAGTGTAAAGTATTTTTTTTTGTACAGAGAAATTAATTACAAACTAGAACGTCTCCTTTCTACATTGTCTATGAAATTATACATATAAGCGATTCCAATCTACTCTGATAGATAAAATTACACTTTCCAAGTTATTTAATTAAATTTCCCTTTTGGCATCATTCTACAATTCTAAATTTACCGGAATTTATGGATTGAACCATTTCGTAATTTCATTTCAACAGAAATTTACTCAGCAATAGCTGGACTTACGTAGTCCACGAAAGAATGAACTTCACCTAAAAATCAAGCTTCTTTCCCTTGTAGAGTAGCTCTACGGAAACTAATTTCTTATATACATCTGTTATTTCGGAGTTTCTGCTTAAATTACCATCCAATCATAATAATTGATTTGCGTTTTTCCAAAATGAAAGAAAAGAAACATCTTTAAAACTTTCTTATCATGTAGAGCTGTCTGAAGAAATGAGATAAATGCTTAATAGATGAAATATGAAGAAAACGATCAAATAAATTTTCCTATTTCTTAAATGTAAACAGATGAAAGTGGATGAAAAATTCACTTCTCTGGAATTTCCTATTTCAACATTTATAAATTAAAAAAGTTCGCTTCAGAAGCAACAAGGGATTTGGGAAATTTCTTGTATAGGTGGTAATTACTAGAAGTTTGTTTGGAATGAATAGCTTTCTTTTGAACAAATTCTTATGCACATAAGACGTGCCGTTGTGAATTTATTTGGGTTATGGATTTTTAAGCATTGAGATATTTTTACTCTATTTTCGTGCCTAGCTCAATCTGAATTTTCATCTGTCGAAGTATCTCTTTTCGCCTGTCGAACTGTTATAAACGCTAATCTCTTTGATGGTATAAGAATTTTTTTCACTTTGATATAACGTCAGTCAATTAAAAATTAATTATTATTAAATATCGAAATAGTCTATGTAGTTCCTCTAATTGAGAAGGACTTGAAAATAAGGCGTCGATGGTATCATGAAAGGCAATTATGTTACACGTTTGAATTTGGCGGCGAAAATTTGTTCTACTACTTTGAAAAGTATACTCAAAGGCAGAAACTTATAATTGTGCTTGTGCAAAATGAAAATAAAAAAAACACAATTGTAAGTCTCGCACTGTAAGAAAAATTATAAATGGCCATCATGAATTTTCAGCGAGAAAAATATCGCGAATGCAAATAATCAAGTCTAAAATATGGCTAACATCTCTGAAATAACATCATCGCAGATAACGATATATTCCGTGTAGTCAATAATTCTGGGAAATCACGTGTTCAGTTACCAAGCCAACAAACTCAGAAAAAAACATATTTCATATGAGGGCTAACAATTTTTAAGAACCGCAATCAGTTTCCGAAACACAAATTCCTGAACACTTACATAATTTAGAGAATGAGTTGTTTCAATTGAGCGAAGAAGATATATGTAGGTATTGAAAAAAATATTATCTTAGGTATACCTACTAAATCATCGTTAAAATTGTTCCCGGAATTAAGCCGCTGGATAATAGATGGAACATTTGAAGCAGTTCCCTCCATAATGCGGCAGCTTTTTTCCCTTCATGGAAAAATTCAGACTGAATTCTACCTTTAGTCTTTTGTTTGATGAGTAAAAAAAATCCTTGGAATTATACGACCTTTTTTTTACCTCCGTAGAATTTATGCTGAATATGAAATTTCAACAAATCCCAAAAGAATCATCTGCGACTTTGAAAAAGCATAGTTATATCTTCTGGTAGATATTATTTCCCGGTCGCAAAAGTAAAGGGATGCCTATTTCAGTTCGGTCAAATCTTATGGCTTTAAGTTCAAAAAGGGTGATTATCTGCAAAATAGATTATGCTTTCCATATACGAGTGATTAAATGTCTCGCATTCGCGTACCAGGAAATGAATTATCATCTTATTCTTTAAATATGAATAACAGGTTAGATGACGTTATTGCCATCAGTAGCGTACCTCAGCGTGGTAGAAGGGGGGGGGGCTCAGACGGCATATTTTTTCATATATCTATCTTTCGGTCTAAATAATATAAAAATAAAAATAAATAATATAATTGTGAGATCTGAGCTCAAACGAAGGGAGGTGCCGGTTTATAAGGATAATTCAACTTTTATAAATTCAAATATAAAATTTTAATTTCAGTATATAATTCTTAAAACTATATCACAAAAGTTCAATCGATTCTTAAAGTATCCAAAATTACTATATAACAATTGAAATTCCTTATAACAACAAATTAAAATTCAAGTCAAATTCACAAAGTTAATAATTCAACAGATGTTTAATAAAATGTGCCGCCACTGTGATTTGCTTACTTTATTTCTGTAAAAAAGAAAGAGGAATTCACTATTAAATTCATGAATTACAAAATGGATTTTTTTAGGAGGTACACCGTTGCGTGTACAGTTATAAATAGAAGCAATGCAGCATGTAGCTGCAATGAGTGTGCTGCAGTGTGTAAAGCTACAGTGTGAGAACTTGGAGTATACTGTGCCGAATAGGCGCAACAAAATGAAGTTTTTTCTGTGCTGCCCGTGTCAGCACGGGAGCTGTAGCAGAATTAGATTTCTGCTAATATTTGGATGCAAATAAAGCAGAAGTAAATTTCTGCAACAGGAGTAAATTCCTGCTTTGATGTGGGATAAAGGTGAAGCAGAAGTAAATTTCTGCAGCAGGAAGAAATTCCTGCTTTGGTGAAGGATGGAGGTTTCATAGAACTAAATTTCTATATAATGGAAGCAAAAATGAGATTTTTTGCAAAGGATAGGAAACGGATAAAACTCTGGTGGAGGATACGTTCCGAGTAAATTCTGAAACGAGAATGGGTCATTCTGCAAATCAAGTCAAGTCAAGTGTGTTTTGCGCCGTTTTCGAATTTGCGTTGTCCTAGTTTCCCCCGATGTTATTTCTATTTGTGCTTATTTGGTTATCGCGGCTCATCTTTAGCCCTCAGTTCGATTTGATGTCGTCTTTTTGTCCTCTTGTTGACAGGTGTCCTTTGTGATTTTCTAACTTTCCGTTTTATTGTCTTCTTTTATTTCGCAGCTGATGTGCCTTATCAGTCGTACGTCATATCGTTCTCCTTTTGGAGTTAGTTGTTAGTAGGAGGGTGGGGGAAGGAGATATGATAGAATAGGATGTGGATTTTTGGGAGTGTTTAGGACTCAATGATTCCTAAGACATTGGTTACCTTCAGAGACACTCTCTGAGTAAACGTGGCTTAAATGTGATTACCCGCGATAGTAATCACTTTTATGGTCGTAAAAATTTATTCTGCCATCATCTAGATGGTAGATGTTTCTAGCCACGGGCTTTGTTAAGAGCAGGGGTGAGAGATAATTAAAGTTTGTCGGTTTAAGAAGGTCAGGCAGGTTGTTTATCAGTGGGTTTGGTTGGTTTGGTATTTTTTGAACTTGCTTGTTCGTAAGTTCAAATAGGTACTCCTGAATTGGAGTGATGTTGACTGCCTCATAAACTACTCTTTTGGGAAAGAATTTTCCATTGGCTGGTCTATGGAATCCCGTGCAAGCACTAAGAATCTTTCTTTCAAGCTTGCTGAGTCTTTCCATATAGTTGGGAGAGATAGTATGCCAGATAGGAAAGCAGTAAGTAATAACAGGTCTTATGAGTTGTTTGTATACAACAGAAGTTTGGCCTGAGTTGAAAGGCCGTCCTTGAAGTTTATTATTGGACTAAGTAATCTGTATGCGAAATTGACCTTGCTAATTATCGCTTTAGCATGGTCATTGAATCTTAACAGTTCATGAAATTTGATACCCAGGTATTTCGCACTTTGGGCATTTTGGACATTTATTTTGATCCCCCACTTTCTGTGGTAGGAGTTTAATTTGTTAAGGTGCAGCTTGACTTTATTTATAGCCAAATTTGGGCAGCGAGATTGGGCATACGTAAGGGAGTCATCAGCGTATAAGAGTGTTGTTCCATTTTCGTTTGGAGGTTGGTCGGAAGTGTAGAGGATGAAGAGGATTGGGCCTAAAATGGAGCCTTGCGGGACACCAGCTTCTATTGCCTTAAGTGGTGATTTATGTTCTTTAAGTTCCACATAGGATTTCCTAGAAGTTAGGAAACTGTGGTTTAACAAATTGAGGTGTGGGGGATACCGAACTGATTTCACTTGAACACCAGCTCTCCTATCTATACTGAGTCGAATGCTTTTTTGACGTCAAGGAAGCAGCCTACGATACATTCGTTCCTATTTAAAGCTCTGGTTGCATCCGTGTGAAACTTAAGTAGTGGATGGAAGGTGGAGTGTTGTGGTTTGAAACCAAATTGGAAGCCTTGATGGATTTTTTTTCTTCACAGGTGTTTATAACCTGTTGCTTGATATATTGGGCCATTCTGCTGTGGCTCGTTGCCTTTTTATCGCCGCCATGAACCGCCGTCTCAGCTCCTTGATATGTTGCCCTGGCAACGCTTGGTCGTCTCATGGTTTCATTTTATCAAATTCTGACTGCGGCGAAACCAGCTGATTGACGTAATATCACTTTGACGAAATTAAAATATTGTGTACGGAGGTACGTGTGAAATGGTAAGTTTGCGAGATTATTGTTCTTTATTTTTTTTTTAGACCAAGTGTATTGTGAGAAAGCACGAACTGCAGCCTTAAAGATTTGATTAATGTTTGGGAGAATTGGTTGAGCAGTGAAAGTATTGCAGATGGGGAATTTGGGATTGTTTTAGATAAGGGTTTTTTTTTGTAGTTTTTAGCTTTTTGAATAAGGTACTTTGTGTTCCCTTTGTTTTACTTTTCAGGATCACATATTTTAGAGGAATTTGCATAGAGGGATATTGTGGTGTAGCCTGAACAATAATAATGTTATAATCAGTAATAATTAGAGTATGCAATAAGTATTCAATTTAACAAAGATGCGTGCTGACCGGCGTCGGCGGTCCATCGCGACATTGACATTTTAAAGTTTAATCAATGGAAAAAGCAAAAACACGTTCGCCGTATATTTAGAATTAGCGATGACCACATAAAGATACGTTGCTTAGTGGTAAAAATTAGAACTGATAAAGAAAGTACTTTTTAAACTGGGAGTCAAATTGACAATTTTAAGCGCGTAGCATGCGTTTACAGTAATATCGAATATATGCTTATTGTATAAGAACACAACACAAAAATCATGCTAATTTCTACTTGTCGTCGCAAACACCTTCAATTTAGCCTCACACCTGGGAGATTGTATACTGCTGCCGGATTGTTTAAAAAAAAATTTTTTTGTCGAAGGCAAAAGGTAATTTCGTGAGAAATTCCAATTAATTTATAAGAAAAAGATGAAAACAAATTTGACGAATCTCAAATCTCAACGCGTTCAAACTGCAAACATATTTTTCCAACTCGTCGAACGCAACGCTAGCCCTGCGTCGAAAACTTCTGTCTAACTTTACCTTAAAGGGCCACTTGTTACAGGAAATAATTCGCTTATATGTATATAGATCTCCTGAATAAGGGCCGAACTTGGACCTCAAATGTCGAGCAATGATTTAAAATTTATACGTTATTCAACAAAACGATCGGCGTTTTCCTCAAAATAATATGCAAAAATCCATTCATTATTACTATAGTTACAGTTACTTAAAAATGATTTTTTTTTCTATTTTTTAAATTTTGAAGTATTTAGTTTAAGTAGTTCAATTTTTTTCAGGAAACATATTTTCTTTAACTTTTAAAAAATATATAAAAGAAGTTAAAGCAATAAAAAAAATATAAAAAATGTAAAATGAAAAAATTAAAGAAAAAATCATGATTCCAATTATGAATGACGATTGACTTTCTTAATCATAAGTACATTATTTATATATTTTTTTCCTGTAGTACCTAATTTTTATTCTCATTCTATAGAGATTTTGTATTTTGTCGATAAACTTGCTGACATGCCAGCTAAGCCGTGTGTGAATAATATCCAGACTGAAATGTAATGCCATACGTAATATTACTTGAGGTTATAGAAAAAATAAATTCCACACAAAAAATGTAATGAAGTAAATAACAATTATGCGAGATACGAGATTACGAAGTTCCTTAGTTTAAAAAAAATAAATAATAATCCAGCAGGAACTATTGCGAGACCTCCCTCAGAGCAGACCTGTAAAATTCCAAGTACAAGTACCAGTACTAGTATTAGGACATGGGCTTAAAATCTTTTAAGTACAAGCACAAGTACCAATAATGGTACTTAAAAAATTGTCAAGAACAAGTCCCGACACTGACACTTTCAAAATATTGAATTACAAGTCCAGGTACTACCAGTACTTATAAGTTTCTTATATAAGCTTAAGTACAATATAAATACTAAAGTACGCAGTTACTACAAATAACGCAAAGTACTTCAGCTCTGTCCCTGCTCTAAAGCCTCTCTATGTAGTATGTGAAGAGCGTACTTTGCAAGTTATATGATACTTAAACTTATATATGGGAATTATAACTACTGTACGAGTACCAGCATCGGGACTTGTACTTGAAAGATTTTTAACTACCCAGTACCGGGACTAGTAATTGTACTTAAAAAGAAAAGTAAGTTCTAGTACTGGTACTAGTACTTAAGTACCAATGTACTTAAGAGCCAATGTACTTAAGTATCAATGTTCTGAAGTACTTCTAATGGCATCGTCATATGAAATAAAATGAAGAGGGAGTCAAAGGGATCTGTCGTCACCTTCTTTAGGGCCTTCTGATTTATATTATTACGATCCCATTTTCCCACGGGGAAAGATGTATTGTTTCTTTTTAATATCGAACTCCAATCTGTCAACGTCATTTATCTCCTATAAGTTGATATTTTACAAAAAACAAACCCCTCGTTTAATACATTTAATATAAATATTGTTGAAGTTTATTGAAGTTTACAGTATTAGAATATTTAGAACAACTCACTTATCGGTATATGAGCCAATGTAAGTAACGGCAGTTTAAATTACAGGTATTATGGGAAAAAAAGCAAAGAAAACGTATGAACCTTTTTTACACCCTACCCCATCTGGTCGACCTAATAGACTAAATTTAAAACTTAAGTTTACATTTAATATATAAATTTCTACCATTTTGTGTACACTTACATTAAATTACAAAAACAACAAAAATATCAAAATTAGAATTAATTTATTTCTCACCTAAGGCTCCATACCGTTGACTGGTAGTAAAATCTTACTTAAGCATGTTTCTTTAATTAATCCCTTTAATTTACGCTCATTAATTAGTTGCAAGAAAATTGCATCACACATATGTGCACACCTTGAGGCAATAGAATTATATGTGCATACAAACATATATGTCTCTAACTGCATAAGATAAGAATTTATGTGAAATTTTTTTAATACTGGGAGCAGGAGTTGCTCCTTGCTTCGTCACTTTCCATATGGTGCTTGAGAAGTCTACTGGAATAAATTTAAATATGTGCACTTCCTTGCATATTTCTTTATGACTCAAGACGTTAGAAGACTGAGAAAAGTTAAATTATTACAAAGCTGAGGACTTCTGTGTGAGTTTCAGTTGGTCTGGATGGATGATGATTCAATGTCTGCAGTTAGTGTCGAGGATCTGATTTTAGCTACGAATTGAAATGACTTTATTAAGTTTATCGTTTGCAATTGCTTCTTCCATGAGCGTGAATGCATTTTATGATTAGAAGTTTTGCATTATGTTCCCATAAAACAATGACGGTTCATTTATAATAGCAAGCAAAGCGACGTTCGTAGTTTTGCAATTCTTTTGTAATTTATGTCTGTTATCATCTATTTGCATAAGGCTTAAAAGTATTTCCGGTGTTAACCTTTATTGTAAAATTAGACTATCTACTTCAAAAGGACTTTTGTCACTTTTGAAGAAGAAAAATTAGTTTATGGTTATGTTTCTAAACCATGATGACACCCAGTTTGATATATGTGTCATCAGTCACTTTCTTTTGTCCTCTATATTCAGATTTGGAAGCAGGTAGTAGTACGACGGAAATAGATCTAGCAAATACTGGGATGGTTAAAGAGGCTGTAGCTAAGATCTTGAATAGCAGCTTGAACGGCATGTATTTTGTGGACCGATTCAATATTATGCAGCAGTATTACACTACCGCTTATTAGTCCACGTATTTTTTTATACATGTATACAAAATTTTATAAGTTAATAAAGAAACAAAATCGATTGCTATGCATGATAAGACTATAAACTTTTTCAGGAATTTCATAAGAAGTCACTTTAATCGGGTACCCACTGCAAGGGTCTTCTTGCAATCGGTATCTTGCTGGTTCAGCATTGGTCCCATAAACAACTTTCGAGTGATTATTAATTTTGGTGGACACTTATTTTTTTCAGGAATTTTATTAACACGCGTGACTATAATTTATTCATTAAAACAAAAACAAGAAAAACATTCGAACATTTTGTTTTAACCTTAATCATATACCAAAAAGGATAGCCTATGAAGAAAACAAAACTTAGCATTTTTCTTCATCTAGTAAAATTACATCGATGTATTCGTTTTAGTCGTACAAATAGTAAAACTAATCTATTTTCATAGCGGCCACATAATTTAGTGGTTTAATCTTTATTAAATACTGAAGAAATTGAATAGAAGAGATCCCATTATACCGCAAAATTTTTAAATTAATTTTTAAATTTATAATTTTTTTATTTTTTTTATAACTTTTTAAATTGTTAAGAACTTTCCTAGTGCCCAATTTATTTACAGATAATATTTCTTGGCGTTGCCTTTTGTATGGCTAAGATAATTTAATTCCCATCTGACAATTCAATTGTAACCAAAGAAACTAGCATTGAAAAATGTAAAGTTTTTTGCCATGACTGTTCATTATTATAAATATTTCACTTTTATTTTAGTTAGATCATTATGATTTATTAGAAAAACTATAAAACTTGCTTGAAAACCCCTTAACCTCGACACACGCTCCAGGAGGGTGATTCCGATCATTTGTCGTACTATTTAGTCGTGAACTTGCACATATTTTGTCTATTTTTTTTTCAACACAGTTCATTTTGTGTCTTCACTATTATCTACCACAAAATAAACTATAATGAACTTTCGATGAACAAACATCAAAAACCACGACTAAATATACGACAAATTAGTCAACTGCTCCCAGAGGTTGTGACAAAAATTTTACACTAGTAAATGGAAATTCTACACCTAACTAGAGCATTACAAGTGCTTAAATTCGAAACATTATTTTGAATTTGTAATGAGAAGTGTCATTTCCAGTTAATTCTACGTCATGCAAGGCTTGCTGAACTGAATAAAAACACGAAATAATCAGTAGAAAAGTTCATTTCATTTAGCCGATTATTTTGACATTCAAGTACGACAAAAGATCAGAATCACCCGTTGTTTCTACAGCACAGCGCACTTTAACACAATAATTCAAGACGTCGGAGTCTCGATTATATTCAATTTCGTTTACAAAATAATATTTCACTATTGTGTGATACACTTATTAAGTAAAAATGAATTCTAAGCACTTGTGTAACACAAAATCACTAAATCAAACCCGAACTTATTTTCATAAAAATTGAAATGTCAGAAATAAAGCACAAATGTCAAACTGTCGAACAATCATAAGTCAGTTCACGTACCTCTCGGGTGATTTCGTTCTTGGGCTTTTCTGGGTAAATTTTCTCCAGGAAAGTAGATGCATAAGAAACTTTGCGAGTTCTTGAACAGAAAGCGAAAGTAACAAGTGCAAACTGTCAAGCTAACATAATTATACTTTAAATAAACGTAAATCTTTTGTTCCAAGTGTTAAATGTAATTCGATAAAATTCACTGTTGTAATACAGCTCTGTTCGCGTACTAGCTTGAAAGAACAAACTTGTAGAACTTTATGCGTTCAATTTATTTCTTGATTTAACTAAGAAAAATCATAAAATAACGACTTCTAAAGTGTCAGTTTTGACAGCTCGCCAGCGGTTTTAGTTATATTTCATGTTTTTAGTTTAATTAAAAAAAAAAGATGGAAGAACCTGTTACTTCTCATCCAGTAGAATGTTCTGCAAAAACATTTCTACGTATTCAAAGTGGTAAATTAAATTTTTTAATTGTACTACTGAAAGTAATTTTCCGGTATGCATATTTATTTCAAATGATAGCACATTAATTCAATAATTTAAATAATAAATCAAGTAATCCATTTTAATTATTTTACGTTACACAAGTGTTTACTCAAAGTCGTTCGAGTACTTTGCAAGTTTTAAGCCTAGTATCGAGTTCGAGTAAAATGTGACATTTCCATATAAATTTTAGCCCTGGAGGGTGATTCTAATCTTTTGTCGTACTTAATGTCAAAATATACACCTAAACGAAATGAATTTTTCTACTGCTTTTTGCGTGTTTTTATTCAGTTCAGCAAGCCGTGAATTACATAGAATGAACTGAAAATGACACTTCACATTACAAATTCAAAATATTATTTCAAATTTAAGCACTTGTATTGCTCCAATTAGGTGTAGAATATCCATTTACCACAGTATAACATTTTTGTCACAACCTCGGAAGCAGTTGACTCATTTGTCGTACTTTTAGGCGTGTATTCTGGCATTAATTCATTGCAAGTTCATTTTAGTTTATTTTGTGGTTGATGAAAAGGATAAGTTAAAATGAATATGGTGAATATAAAAGTACGACAAATTTGAGGTGAAATGTCAAAATATGTGACTAAAATATACGCCTAAAGCCTAGTACGGAGTTCGAGTAAAACAGTACGGAGTTCAGATAAAAAGTGACATTTCCATACAAATTTTAACGCGGGTAAAATCCCAAGCAAAAATTTTACTGAGGTCTTTACTAGTGCAGTACGGAGTTCACTGGTAAAAAGTGCCATTTTTTCTATTAAAAGATAGATGGCGTTTTGAGAGTCTCCGCTCATTTTATTGACCATTTTAATGTGCGGAGCATTAAAATGCTGGTAAAACTTTGACATTTCTTCGATTATTCACAAAGCGAGTTTATTTAGTTTTTCCCGGGGATTTCCTTGACGACGATATACACTTAGACCTGCCACAGTAACAAATTTGTCGTCGATATGATGATTTGTATCCTTTATAAATAATAATCACTTAACATTTTTAAAAATATTTCCGATTAATTGTGATTTCAACAACTGTCACTTCGTTTTCTCCACATAAAACTTACGTCAACTTTTTACCAGCGTTTAAATGCTATTTTTTGGAGACCGCGTTAAATTTTACCAATACCCGAACTCCATACTAGGCTTAAGCTGCGACAAAGAGATCAAAATCACCCCCCTGATAAATTCGAAAGCAACAATTTTACTAATGATTTTACTAGTGCAGTACGGAGGTCACTGGTAAAAAGTGAATATTTCTCTATTTTAAGACAGATGGCGCCTTGTATTTCTCCACTTATTTTACTGAACATTTTAATGTGCGGAGCATTAATATGCTGGTAAAATTATGACATTTTCTGATCCTATGACAATTGTCAGATTTTTTTGTGAATTTATTGAAAGATTTAATTTTAATTGAAAATATTCAGATTGCTTCATTAACTTATTGGAGGATTTAATTTCTCTTATCAAATTTCAGATTAATGACGTCCACCTTTAATTTTAAAAAACGTTTATCGAAACTTTATAAACAATTAGAAGTTTTTCAGCGATTAAATTTTTAAACATCTGTCACATTGTTTTCTCGAAATTAATCAACTTCAAAATAATTTTACCAGCGATTTTAATGTGAAAAATTTGAAGACCGCGTTAAATTTTACTTTGCCAGAACTGGATGCTAGGCTTTACTCTCAATTTCTCTCCCGTTTTTCATGTTTTACTTGAAATGGTACGCGAACAGACCTACTAATTTTATTTAATTGGTATTAAATTGGGGCTACAAATTTTGGTGTCTAAAATTGGTGCTTAATATTGGTACGAAAATTTGGTACCAATCAACACTTTAATAATTCTCAAATTTAAATTTATATGGAGTGACTGTTGTTAACCCAAGAGTTACCCCGAGTTTTTCCTTTGCTGAATTTGGCCTAAAGCTTTATGAAAGGAGAAGTGTGATGTCTACATATTTTCTCCAATTTTTTTCGTACGTGAACAGGGTTCGGATGCTCTTGGATGAAAATGTTATAAATGCATTTACCCCCAAATCTGACTATGTGAGCAGACCTAATAATGCCCAGCAGTCACCCCCCCCCCCCCCCGGCCCGTGCAACAAAGAAAAGTTCTTATATCACGTACACGAATTTTACACAGTATAGCCTATCCTGTATGTTGTACGATCTAAGGTTTTGACAGTTAAAAATTTAGTGTCAAAGGATAACGAAAATCATCTCGTTAGTGCATGCCTGAAAAGATTTCCTATTTCATCTTCATAAGTTCGAAGCATTACTTTTTAGCTCCTCTTTTTTAGCACTGTTCGAAACGAAAACACTTTAAATAACACCTGGTTTTCCACATCGTATGATACAGCCTGACTTGAATTTCTTGAAGAATGGAATTGGAAATGTGACAATTGTAACTACACAGAAAAAAATAATTCCCGAAAGTGAGTGGCAACAATTTGTGCCACACAGGTTACGCATTTGTCGATAAAATTAGGGAAAGCTCCCCCTTGGAAAACTAAGATTAGGTTGTTATCCCTAAAATGTAGGTAGGTTTTTCTACCTCAAATATAGGAAATTTGGTTTTTCTCCCCTAAAATTTATGGAATATTCCCTAAAATGTAGAGAATTTTCATATTTTTTTTCTTTTTTTCCCTACATTTTATGGAATATTCTCTTAAATTTAGGGAACATTCCCTAAAATATAGGGAATTTTAAATTGCTGTTTTGTTTTTTTACTCTTCCTTAAAATTTAGGGAATATTCCCTAAAATTAGAGAATATTGGCTAAACTGTAAGGAATTGGTGATAGCCATAGCACCCCACCACACTCCACCATAAGTGAAGGCGATAGAGACCACCAATTTTTAAAAAAACATAAGAATGAGCTGAATAGCTCAGTTACATTGGTGCACTTGGCATGCTTAACAAAATATTGGAAAACAATATATAACTTGTTTTCAAGAACAATGTGTGAATTATATAAACGAAAATATATTTCCATAAAATATGTAGCATAATATCTAATTCGTTTAATGTTCTCTTGCTTTTATCCAAGAGAGCTTAACATTTCGGGAATTTTACGTACTTTAGAGGTTTTCTGGCGCCAGATCCTAAATTCATTGAATGTTCCATTGATTTGGGGAAATTAAACTGATTTTCCCTTTCTATCAGAGAAAATTACATTTATTTTTAGGGAAAAACGCGTCATAAATTTAGGGAATAGTCTTAATATTTTTTACAGTGTAGCTTTTGGCAAACTAGAGTTTCTCTTATACCGAAATATTTTTGTAGGTAGTTTGTATGAGAAACTAGGTTTTAATTGTAATTTTCTCGTATAATTGGCGCAATAAGTAGTGCTCCGATGAATTCTTTTAGTGGGGGGGGGGGGGGTATAAAAGTACCCAGTCTAAGGAGTAGTCGTCAGAAAAATAGGGCTCTAAAAATGCGTCGCATGCCCATCTGAGAACTTAACAACTGTTTCTTTTGTAGGTATTTCAAGTTTTATCTGCTAAAATCTTGGCATGGCCCATAAAGTCACGGCTTTCTTTATCTTCAATAAATAAATCATAATTTCATAAACAATCACATCCATATTTATGTATATTTGTTTACATTCCACGCGATTTGTAACAGTTTTACAAAATTTTAAAATGAAACCTAAGACCATACAAATTTATAATTGATGGCGATTAAAAATGTCGATGTCTATTGTACGTAGTCTGTATGGCTGAAACTGACCAGAAAATATACAAAATAACATTCCTACTTATATACCGTATATTTTCCCTACTTTGAATTTTGAAAATTTGAATGCAGTTTTAATGAAATTTTTACATCAAAAAATACAATATCTTTCCAGACTATATTTTGCTAAAGTTTGCAAGTTTCTCAAATTGTTCAGTGAGTTTAGCTATGAGTTTTACTTTCCAAGTCCGAACGAAAGGTTGAACTTTCCTTACATATGGTTTCGGTCCTTGTAAAATGGTTATCAAACATTTTCAATTGTTTAAATCATCAATAATCATTATGAAATGTTTAATATTTTTCTCATCACGAATAAAACTCACATTGTAGTTTTTATTCTTCGTGATCCAGAATAAAACTCATGAAGTGATTTTTATATTTCTGGTCTGCAAATAAAAAATTTTCAGTTGATTTTCTTCCTTTTAATCAACATAAAATTGTTATTTTTGAATGCTAATGCTAAAGCTTCAGATGTTAAGCTTTTCGTTACTTATCGTTAGACCTCACATTTCGTTTAGACATCGGAATATCAGCACCTATTATTTTACACAGCGCTATAAATAGTTTATGATTAGAATCATTAAAATCACTTGGTGATTTGTATTGTTTATCAAGAAACATAAAAATCACCATGCGATTTTTATATGTGATCAGGGAAAGTTTAACTGTTTCAATCGGAAATTTATAGTAAAATTTGAATATAAATGTTGTGCAAAAATATTAAGAAATATACAAGCAGTTTCCTTTTTCGGAGGTGCGAAACAGTCGAACTTTTATATCTTACGGCCATTCTGTGCAACAAATATCGCAATGTAGCATACGAAGGGAAAAACGCCTCACTTGGGTCGTTCTAATTGAACCGTAATTTAAATATATAAATTTGAAATGTATACTAACACGGAGCTAACACTAAATGCGGAAACTACCTAGGTACTTTACGCCGATTTCCTTCCAATTACTTTTATTTTGTTATTGTTAAATAACCTTGAGAAAAACCAACCTTTGGGGGCAAAAGTCAACAGTTAACTAAGTTTCATTCGAATCTTCATAAATATCAAATATTTTGTTTTGAAAATATTTTAAGGTCTGAAAATATCGTACAGTAATTGGTGATAATTTCAAGATTATTTTTATATAAAATCCTGATCTCATAAAATTACTTCATAAAACACTCAGTCATCTGGAACTGTCAATCATATCATGAAAACGACACAGTCTTGATAACTAATGAATTGCGGATAATCTGTAAGTGCGCATACACGATGACAATTATATGCCTACATCAAGCGTACACGCGTAAGTAGAGTACAGCATCCTTGACTAGTGTAGCTAAAGAAAAATGCAGTCTCTTCAATCTAGCTGCAATTTCAGTGAGATCAAGTTAATGGTTGGAACTGATCTAGGGAATTAAAAATATCAAAGTTTGAGTGGACAAAGGAAGCAGTTCAACAATTAATATCTACTTTGAAAGGTATTCTACTGATTTGCAAAATTTCACAAATTAATTTCAAAAATCGCACGAAACATTCGTCTACGATTCAACAACAATTAAATACGGATTCAGGAGAAATCAGTCAAAAGCTGCATAATTTCATGACACATTTTAATAACAATAAATTAAGGAAAACAAAGAAGGGGAAAAGTAACCAGGGTTCTCCTGAAGTGTATACATATGAGCAAAAATGGCAGAATTTCGAAGCCCTCCAATTCCTTCAACCTTCCCAAATATTTCAAACTTACATATTCATTCTTTAAAGCATAAACATTCTGGGAAATTTTCTGAAATATTTTGTACTGGAATTCTGAACAAATATTCATTTTCAGATTTAATTAAACCTTTTCCAAAAGAATTAAACCTTTTCCACAAGAATTAAACCGTCCCCATAAAGAATTAAAGAAAATCCACAAACATTAAAACTAAATTCATAAGCAATTAATCCAATGATTTTTTTATTTACTTATTTTTTTTTTACATTGGTAAATAGTTTTTGGTTAGTGAAGTTGTTCACCATGCAATGCAGGACTAATTTTCATCATTATATTCATTATGAAATTTACAGCATCTGTGGTATTTATCTCCTTAACGCTACTTTCTAAAACAGATGTATCTGGGAGATTTTTCCTCGTAGCTCCTTTAATATTTCGAAAAACATGCTCTCCAGGATTCAGCACAGCCGAATATGGTGGTGGAAAAAATTAAAGTCGTACGATATTACCGGTGGCAATAACCTCTCGAACAGCATTTGTCTTGTGTATCGTGGCATTATCCAAAAGTTACCATGCATCTACTACATGCGAAATTTTACCTAAGGAATGAACCAAATAAATAAAACAATCCCTGGTCTCATTGTTTATGAATCTAGATTAGTTTACAGCTGATAGGTTTCCAGCTGGCTTTATGTTTTTGATCGGGCTATTTAAACAACGGATTTTTTGGAAAGTTATTTTGAGGAATACAGCGATCGTTTTGTTGAAAAATATTTTATTTTAATATTTTATTGCTCGACGTTTCGGGTCGAAGTGCGGCCCTTCTTCAGGAGCTCTATACATATAATATAGCATTCTCGGATTTATTTAAACCATTAACAAATGAGTTTAAACTTTAAATAAATAAATTTGAACCTTGAACAAATGATTTTAAACCCTTAACAAATAAATTTAAACCTTGAACAAATGATTTTAAACCCTTAACAAATATATTTTAATCCTGAACGAATGAGTTTCAACTGTTAACAAAAAAACTTAAACTTTTAGCAAATATATTTAAACTCTTAACAAATCACACTAAATGACTGTTCGAACTATATAATAGATTTGGTTTTACTTATTCCTTAGGCAGATTATTTATGCACCCAAAATTTGAGCAAAATTGTATGAAATGCTTATTTAAGGTGAAATAAAATATTTTAAATATAAATTTGTTAAGAGTTTAAATATATTTGCTAAAGGTTTAAGTCTTTTTGTTAACAGTTGAAACTCATTCGTTATAGGGTTAAATATATTTGTTAAAGGTTTAAAATCATTTCTTCAAGGTTTAATTTATTTGTTAAGGGTTAAAAATTATTTGTTTAAGGTTTAAATTTATTTGTTAAGGGTTTAAAATCATTTGTTCAAGGTTTAAATTTATTCACTTAAAGTTTCAACTCATTTGTTAATGGTTCAAATAAATCTGAGAATGCCAATGTGGCAGTTATCGCATTTGACCTTGTATACAACGCTGGTTTTTTTTCTTGTGTGAGTATCGGATCCTTGGTTTTTGTGTAATTGTTGTTTAATTTAGTATTGGCTTGAATGCTATTTTTATATGATTATTGTCACTTTTAATAATTTTCGCAAATTTAAGAGATAAAGAATATATGAACGGGTTTGATGTGTAAATAGGATTAGTATTATCCAGTTTTATTGCAATTTCGGGGTGTGTCAAATTTTGAAATGGTTGTTCCTTCCATTTTTTTATTATTTTGTGGATTACATGCAATGGATAATAATTTTTTATTAATATATCTATAACGATTGTGGTGTTTTTTGTGAAATTTTGTTGTGACTGATTTTAAATTTGTTATGCGGGTGGTTGCAAATGTACTTAGAGAGATCGTAGCTTGGGCTATTGGGTGTTGAAAAGGTTTAATTATTTGTGAAAAAGGTTTCATTCTTTCTAGAAAAGGTTTAGTTATATCTCAAAATGCTATATACATAAGACACTGCTAGGGGTTACATTTAAAAAATCGATATCAATATGAGATAATGACGCATGAAACCTTTTCTAGACCTGTAGCCGGAAATTCGAACGCAAATGCCAAACTATTTTTCCAGGTCAAATGAACTTTCTCAGCATAGTATCTTCCTTCCTTATTACAGGCGTAACTTTTTGAAGCAAATTATTGAAATCTGCAACTGACATACGTACAAAATTTTATTAAACATTTCATCACCAAGTCTTAATTCATGCTTAAGTCTTCAATGCTTTACCTGAAGCAACCTCTTTTCCTCCATTCTTTTGTCCAAATATTTTTTGTTCGATTTCGGTATTTTCTTTTAATTTCGCCAAAAGTGGCTACCAGGACGGCAACAACGCGTTCGTCCATATTGACTGATTAAAAAAAAAAGTGGACGCGACGAGTTTCCTTCAATAGAAAAAGAGTCTTGAGTTTCTGACAATTGATCTCGACACAATTATACAACACCACTCTAGCCTCAAAAATTGCCATACGTGTAGATAGAGTCGCATCCGCAAAATATTGTACTCCTTCATTGCTCTCGGAATGAGGACAGATCTGTTATTTTAATGGCTATTTACAATACACCAATTATAATTACCTCAAATTTTCAATTCATATTGCCGATGAAGCAATAAATCCTATACTATCCAATCCTATCCTATCCAATCCTATCCTATTCAATCCTATCCTATCGGATGCAATCCTATATTCCAGTTTTTAGTAAATTGAACAATAGAAAAGGCTCACTGCGGCTGTTGGCTTGAACAGAATTGCATAAGTGCTTTATACAATTATTTTGTGCTGCGGCATAGACATTCATTACGATGTAAACGAAGCTAAAAAGCACCATAAGGCTATTTTATCCACATTATATTTTCTATTACAGTCAGACAACGAATAAAATTTGAAAAGAAAATTAAAAATTTAATAAAACACCTTAAATCTTCAAAGTAAAGTTTTCATATCAAACCCTTCTTTCAACTAAAGTACAAATAAAACGAAGGTGGTACTTCTTTCTGTCCCTTATTTGCATTATTTTACAATCTGTGTGCAATTACTTTTTCCCGACTCTAATTAGATCCATGAGATATAATAAAGGCCGCCATTTTAAATCTTTATACCTGAGAGAAAGATTCAATGACAATCTCAAGGGCAACAGATATTAAAACCATTCTGGTTAAATATCTTACAAAACAGGCGATTATTGTTAGAAACGAGTAGAGCAAAATAATAATCATCTACGAACTCTATGTAGTCAAAGATGACTTATCTAATTAGATAGTCGAGAGGTTCCTAACTAAATTCCCAAATCAAAAATAGAACAACAAAAAAAAGGATGAAAAGGGTCAAAGCCGGGAGTGTACATAGATATGTCCGGGAAACTTAAGCAAAATCTCTGTTAGTCACTAAATTGAGTCGTGAAGGAAAGATGTGGTCTGCACAGTTCGTGTGTGAGAGACTCTCAAAAATTTTCAGTCCTGGATACTCATCACATAGCGAATCCTGATAAAATTGAATATTTAGTCATCTGATTCATTTGTAGTAGTGCATAAATTTAAACTTTTCATTTAGTAGTTGCAAATGAATCTCGTATTTAGTACAGATTAGACCAAAAGCAATTATGGCCTTAATAAGATTGAAGAGTTTACTTTGCCTACTAGGTCTAAGGTTGCCATTTCGAATCTCCAACTCAAAGCATAAACAATAAAATTAAATCAGTGATAAGAAATAAGAAAATTTCCAAGCTTATTTGTGCTAAGTGCAATATAAATAGCACTTAACAATAAAAAACAAAACAAAAATCTAAAATGTTTTTTGGAATTGACATTTCAATGACAGAGACGAAGGTCACATATCGTCCCTCTTCAATTTTGTGGGTTTCTTTAGAAGCTGTTTATCCTGGATAAACAGTGCGTATCTAAAATTCTACTAGTTAAGTTCATACATACTCCAAAGCATACGCACTGAAAGAAATCCATATAGAATGTGATAGTTCAGAGGACTATAAACTACACCAGAGCACTATAGATTTTTTCTATATAGTTCCAAACTACAAATATGTAGCTACAAAATCCGTATCTCTAGAAGGCAATCTATGTACTAAATGTAAGCACCCTAAAGATCTAGACCCTTATTGGAGAAATGGCTGCTCTGTCTGTGTTCACTAAATAAGTCAATTTCATTTGTTAAAAGCGCGTGCAATTACATACTACATACTCGTATAAGTATGTATGTATTTATAAATTTCTTAAGTAGATATAAAATGATATCTGGTATCGTCCTATAAGTATATGTATAAAATATTACAAGTTTGTAAGAGATTCTGGTAAGCAGATCATCAATTAGCAGAGAGGAAATGAAACAATAATAACAATAACAAACACTAATTGCCTAATTACTTATTGTGAGCGCTATGCATATAGTTTGTCCTGTCGCATATTATACAAATGAGGGGTATGTAAAATATTGGCACCAAACAATGGTAATGTAATTGCACGAATCTTAGATCTTTTTGTTTTAAGCAGGGAATGAGAGATTCCAATCATGGAGCTCAGACCGGCCCATGTGCTGTGCCCTCTTAATGTAGCGCATCAGGTCTTGGTGAAGAAGGTTTTTTAAAAGCTCTACAGGATAGGAGGGCAGAACCTAGAGTATCTCGCCTGCTCCGGGCGAAGGCCGAACAAGCACACAAAAGTGTTCGGTTGTCTCAAGATCTCCTTCCCAGCAGAATAGACATTCAAGGCTGTCCACAACTCCTTTTTTTGCGAAATCAGTGTGAAGCGAGCTGTGGCCAGTGATGATACCAACCACAGCTATACATTGTTTCATTCCGAGAAACCATCAGAGATATTCCTATTAGGCCCAGCAAGAAAAAATGTTGTGCACCCGCAAGTACTCAGGTTCGCCCATGTCTGACTATTGATTCCTGTGAACATCAGCTTTGATGGAAAGACCCGATACTCCAAGAGGTGGCAATGGCAATATCTACGGAGGGTTCCGAGCCCGAGGAACGAAGAAATAGAGCCAGCCCTAGCTAAAAGATCAATCCTTTTATTCCCCATGATTTCCATGTGACCAGAAACTCACTGAATGGACATCTTGGGTTATCTTCGCTGCCATTGCGATGGCGAAGCCTGTAGCCTGGAAGATAGTCTTGTGTCTTCCAAGTGAATACTTCATTCCACTGTCAGGTTCAGCCAGGTAAATGCCCACCACAGCTCAGTGAGAAGAGCCAGTCCAGCTGTCCTCCCAACATCCCCATGAGTGCAATCTACACAAAGCCTTTTTGGCATCTCCCTGAAGGACAAGATCCAGGGGTGGGAAATTAAGTAGGACCTCAATTCCAGAAGTAGCCGTAGGTCACATGGAGCCCCTAATTCTCAGGCAGGCAAGCCTTTGCAGGCCCGCCAGCTTCCGGATCGCAATCCCCACAAACGTCTTCGCCCACCATACATAGGAGGCATATTTAAACATAGGTCTGGTGATCGAAGTGTACATCTATTGCACAGCCCTCGATTTTATGCCCCATGCCCCGTGTGCAGTCAAAGGTGCTCCTGTATCTTACATCATATGTTATTTGCAATTATAATTTTGATTTTTTTTGTCCAAAAACAGGGGGAACAGGAGATACCCAACCCAAGCACGGAGGCCACAGCGGCCCATTGTGCTATCCTGAATCCCATTCAACAAAACCTTCCTGTCCTGTTAATGAAGCGCAACAAGTCTTGGTGAGAAAGGTTTTTCAGCTCATCCACAGATAGAAGGGGAGACCCTAGAGTATCCAGACTGCTCCGGGCGAAGGCCGTACACTCACACAAAAAGTGTTCGGTTGTGTCAGGCTTTCCCTCCATGCAGGACAGACACTCAGGGCTGTCAACAACTCCCATCCTTGTTAGATGAGCGTGAAGTGAGCTGTGGCGGGTGATGATGCCAACCACGATTCTATATTGTTTCCTTCCGAGCCCCATGAGAAAATCGGAGATATTCCCATTGGGCCCATCAAGAAACAGTTTTGTACACCTACAAGCACTCAGGTTCTCCCATATCTGCTGATATTTCCTATGAACATCCATTTTGATGAGAGCCCCGATATACGAAGTGGCAACGACTACGGCGGGCTCCGGTCCGAGGAACGGAGAATCGGAGTCAGCCCTAGCTAAAAGGTCAGCCCTTTCATTCCCCATGATCCCCATGTGACCAGGAACCCACAGGAGGGACATATTGTTGTCAAAACACAACTTATCCACTGACAACCTGCAGTCCCCCAGTAACTTAGACGTTATCCGAGGCCATTCAGAGCCATTAAGGCTGCCTGACTATCCGAAAGTATAGCGATATCTCTCCCCTGGATTTCCATATCAAGGGCTAACTTCGCTGCTGCCATTGAGATGTCGAAGACTTCAGCCTGGAAGAATTTTGATTGCAGATAATTGAATTTGTTGCAATTTCCAAATACCTATGTTATTGGTTACTTGCTTTTTATTTTCAGAAGATAAGATAAATATAATAAAATTAATAGAATTATTAGATTCTTGTGTAATTTCAAAAAACGGAAAAATAATGAATTCATCATTCAATAAATTATGACACTGTACAGTAATCTTCTGTCTAAAAGTTGTCTGTTCCGCCATCTTCTTTTCGAAATATTCGTCAAGCGTTGCTGAAAGTGCGTCGAAAGATGCTGAACTGCACGTTACTTCACTCGAAGAATACATGATTAAAACTGAATATTTGGAAAACATTTTTTCACACAAATATCCTGTCAGATATTTGACAAACATGCGACAAACATTTATCAAACATTTGTCAAGTTCCTGTAAATTTGTCCGCGCTGGTCAAATTCTCTAAAAATTTTTTTTTATCTCTTTTCTTTGTGCTGATTAGTTAGTATTTATAACTCTTTGGTGATTAACCCTACAATTCCTTTCGAATATTTTTATGTAGCCAATTCTTTTTTGATTTATTATTTTTATTATTTTTTTTCTATTCTTTTGTACTCAATTGTGTACTCATAAAATATTAATTGATATTCATACCAAATTACCACAAAAAATTATTCGATGCAAATTTCTTCAATTTGGAAGTAGACTCCATTTTCAAATACACGTAAAAGACTAATCTAGATTCTTTCTTTTATCCTTCATACAGAAAATACCTTCGAAAATTATGATAATTCCCAACTAACAAGCATCAAAGGATTTCCGATGTTTCTATCAAAGTATTTCGTCTATGATTTGATCAGTCGAGGTGAATCGAAGACAATTTCCATCAAAATTGATTTTCTTTTGTCCTATAAAATCGTCTTTTTATAGCTAAAAAACCGTGTCTTTATCGAATTATAATGTCGCAATTTCAAATAAAAGAGCAATTTCATTGGGACAAGCATAGACTAAACTAGCTCTATACTTTCCCTATCCTATCACGACCATGATAAATGTTAACCAGTTCACCATCATCAGATGGTAGCTTTCTGCAAGGTATCCACCATCTCTTCCATTACGCCATATAGCACCTGTGATCATTGGGAATGAATTCTTGTTGCTGTGCGAGCAAAATTTAATTCTTCCTCTCTTAGTGTTCGCTCTCTGAATTTCAATTGAAATTTTTACTTGAACTCGAATGGATATAAATGGGGCAAGTACCGTTTATGTGCATTGTTAAATTTTAAACCTTTCATCTTACGTGTTTTCTTAAGATGAAAATTTCATGCAATCGAGAAAATGGTAGGTACCTACTGGTGACCATCTTTCTACATTTCGCTGGTAGAAAGGATACTACTGAAATACTTGTAAAATTGTATTTCCTATTCGCTTGTTTTAGATGAAGATTTATAGGAACCAGTTGGTCAGAGTATGAAGTAGTGGCGTGCTGTTTTTGGAAACAAGAGAAGCATTACTTTCATTAGTATTTCCGATTTAATTTAATTAAAACAAATTAAAGTGAAAGGATATAAAAATTAAGTAAAAATCTAGAATTAGAACAATTCTTTTGATACCCTAGATGACTGCCCGTATATAAATTTGTATCATCATCCATCTTTGATTTGAAGAGGAGTTTCGCATAAATTTCTAGAACTGTTCGTCAGACAGTAAAAAATGATTATAACCAATTTCATAGGATTTCATATTCTGAAGAAGTTTTCAGTACTTGTTCTGCACAAGTAAGTACACAATTTTAACTTAAGGGTAAATGCAACTATGATTATTTGAAGTAAATAAAGTCACATAAATTGTATCTTTTCAAATATATTATTAAGTAAATGAAAGTACTTATTCTACTGAGATAAAATTAGCACACTTATTCTGCAATGGTCAAATTCGACTCACTTATTCTACAAGTTCCAATATAATGCAAATGTAGAGAATATGTTCAACAAATTCAAATTAGGAATGGCAACAAAGATATGTGCTTTAATCAATAAACAAGATGCGTAAGATGTAATACAAGCAATAAATAAAAATTTAAGTTACTCACCAGTCTATTACTACATAGGAATCGACTTTATGGCGTTGGTAAATAGATAGTTAGTGATTGTGTTGTTTTAGTCGTTCCCCGGAACAAGATACTTTACTTCAGTCGAGACCCAAAGCAAAGTTGTATTAGTAGTATTTATTCTAGTCGGTACCCAGAATAAATATCTTTATCTCAGTCGGTACCCAAGATAAAGTAAATTTGTTAGTGAGATTTATTCCAGTCGAGACCCGGAATAAATATCTTTATCTTAGGTGTTACCCAAGATAAAATTGGTATGTTCGTAATGTTAAGTTAATACCACTAGCCAAGTCGATTCCGATGTGTGATCACTAAGTGCTGGATGCATTCAAGCTGGAATGTGGCTTCTATTGCCTCTGAAATGTGCATGGCACCAAGAAGTAACCCTAAAATGTGCACGGCACCAACAAATTATTTTAAATAGCGCTTATACAATAAAAACAACAGAGGACCAAGGACTGAGCCTTGCGAAACACCTGAAGACAGAATTTTGTAGCCCGATTCCAAGGATGAGGTAACTACTTTATGAAAACGATCACTTAAGACGATATTAATGTTATTGCCAAGCTGCCAAAGCTGAACTCCAATTTCAGTTTATAATATAATACGTTAAAATTAACACTGTCAAAAACTTTCGAGAAATCTAGTAGGGCAAGCAAAGATGCCAGACGATTATCAAAATTGCATCTGACATAATCAGTAAGGTAGGGGAGTGACGTTGTTGTGTAATGCTGACCTCGGAATCATCCCGACTGAAATTCATACAATAAAGACTTAGTAGCTAAAAACCTCTTGGTCTGATCACAGAGTAACTTTTCAAGGACATTTGAGCAAAACGGAAGTACACTAATTGTTCGAAAGTCTTCTTTACCATTTGGACTGGTGGTTTTATTAGTCGGAATAATTTTAGCAAGCTTCCACCACGAAGGAAAACAAGATGTTGTAATGCAAGTATTAATAATTTTGCGTCAAATGTTAAATAATAAAGGGTGAAATAATCCGCGAGAATCGAGGCAAGAATTACATCTTCAACACTAACCGTAGAGAATGAAAAACCCTCAAAACTGGTCCCATTAACTAATCCAACTAACATAGGCTTCTACAAAGTAATTATTGAGTACTTCTTGATCAATATCACATTTAACAACTGAATTTCGAAAACCAAGGTGTTTAATATTCTTCCACAGGCATTTAGATGGAAGAGATGGATCAAGTTCACAAGTAAAGAATTTCTGCTTGACGTCACGAATAGCTTTAGTAGTTAAATTACGAAGCTTTCGATGGACAACTAGAAGGAAATCAGTCTTAAAAATTTTCCAAAGCTTATAAATATAGTCGCCCTTGCGCATGTTTATTTATTCCTTCATTTGTCAGTTTAAAATCTATTTCACAATCGCCGTTTCTCTTCTTTCAATTTTTCAAATTATTCCACATACGTCAAAATTCCTTAAAGAAATATTGACATAAATGGATATTTCGTAAAAGAACGACATCTTTTTGTCAATCGAGATTTTGAGATTTCCTGCTCGAATTTCTTGTCTCTAGCATGCTACTACAAGGAATCGGCAAAGAAAACAATTCCTTGAACATTCCATTGAACATTCCATGATTTTTTTTTAAATAGTTTTTGTATAGGAATAAAAATTTCTTAGCTCTAGCATACCGGGCTTTTATCAATAAAATGTTAAGCCTTTCAAAATTTATCGTTGCTGAGTGAATTAGTTTTGAATTAGTTCATAATTTCTATGTATTTTATTAAAGCAAAACTTTTCATTATAATTCAAATTACAGTTTTGTCTTGTTCATAATATTTCGTATAAAATGAAATTCCTTCCACATTAAGACACAAGTTAACATGAATTAAACTAGGTAAAAAATAAGTAGAGATTAAGGAAAATTTACGTAAACTCGACGTTAATTTTACGTTCAATTTACCAAATAAGGGAAATGTGTCCTCTGTTCTATTTGGGAAATATTTGCTAATTTCCTTAATATTTACGTAGATAGGACGTCTTCTCATTATCCACTTACTTAAGTGGGACGTAAATATTAGCTAATCTCAACTTAACCACAATTTGTCGTCGCCCTAATTTATGTCGAACAGTCGTTAATTCGACCTGAAAAAGAGGGGAATTGTTGCTTGGGTAAGTTACCTTCTTATGAGTGCCCAACATTTTATTTTTTTTAAAGAAATTAAAGACATTAAAAACAGAAACTTTCATGATGTCAACATATTTTTTTGTCTCTCTCTCCGAAGAACCCGAAATTATTCGTTTCCGCAAAAACCCACATGACAAAAGACTCTTACAGCTACTTTTATCAGAAGATATACTTTAAACTATGGCGACGGGGCCGAAAGAAATTTATTTCAACCCTAAACCGTATCACAGTAAAATGTCAAAGATTAAAATCTCTTTCATTATTTCTGAGCATAAATTTTGTGTCTTGGTAAATTTGTTATATTTTTTGTATACTTCGACCCACCCTTTAACCTTCTACGTAAAGGTAAAGAAAGAAAGAATTCAATAAAACCTGAAGAAAGTAGAAAAGACAGACAAAGGTATGTAGAAGCCAGCAATTGATTTTGTGTATCCTAACTCCATAGCAAGCAGAACAATTCCAAAGATCATCGTTTAAGAAATTTTTTTTTCATCTCATTCTTGTTTTCGAAGAGGTTTTTCGGTATTTGAATCAATAAAGGTGGTAAAGTGGAGCTATAAAGGTCAGGTATCTGCTACTAATAAAATTGAAATTTATTACCATTCTCGCTTTTATTTTTGACATTCTTTAAATATTTTCGGAGCAACACTTTTTCATAGTTATTAATGGTGCTAATTTGTGTTTGCTTTCTTTAATATTATTTTTATGATTTATAAGGGTTTAGAGATTTTGTTTTTGTTTGTTTGTTTTTGTAATATGAGAGTTACATTAGTCCAACTATCTCCATTGCTCGACCAAACGCATGGAAAACATGTCATAATTAGTACTAAGCACACTACTTTTGACCAACAGTGTAATTTTAGGTTCTAGGAATTTCCAACTGAGTTACTTCAAACAGAGTTTCTCTAAATCACTACTACTGTTGTAATACAGGGTGTTTCCTCCATGGTGGACCCGGTCCATAGAGCGGGAGGTGATAGTACGCACCTAGGCAAACAAAAAAGTTATACGACATGGCGGGGGGGGGGGGGGGGGTATCAACTGTTTCGGAGTTACAGGGTAATTAAGAAAATAACATTGGTTTTCAAAAATCGCTTTGTATCTGAAAAAATACAAGATATATGGTCACTGCCAAGACCTTATTGTACGCAGAACTTCATATACTTTCCAACGACTGCTCAATCAGCTCCATACTCCTATCATCTGTGGAGTCATTGGAGTCATTGTGGTCTACTCCAAAAAAAATTTCATTTCAAATGATTTTGAAAGATATGAAACCTGCGATACATAATAATCTGCGCTACCAGAACTTCTAACATTAATTAAAGAGGGCAAAATTGGAATCAGGCAGGCATGTAGGGAATATGGTGTTACAAAGCCTACTCTACTGGACGGAATTGCTGACCGGATTGCTGATGAAGTTGGAAAAATGGGTTCAGTTTCAAAAACTGTTCTCTATCAAGAAGAGCAAGACAAAGTAGTCAAGATTGTCTTATGAAAACTATTAAATGCGGATTTCCTCTAAAACAGGAGGAATTACTAAATGTTGTTGCAAATATTATTACTGAAGAAAGAATAACTACACTTTTTAAAGATAACAAGCCAGGGAAAAAAATAGTAATATTCTTCTCTTAAAAACACCTGAAATCAATTTCCAATGCTGTTGAGAAAAGAAGAGGAAATCCAGAAATGGTGCAAATGCCTTACAGATTTTCTGATAACTCAAAACAATGAAGATATTTTATTAGATGCAATAAGAATTTTCAATGCCGAAAGGATTTTCGCCCCGAAAGGATATCGTAACGTATTCCAAGTTTCGCCGGGAAATGAGAAAGTGAACTTTGCCGCAAGTGATGAAACATTGCCACCAATGGAAATATTTTCGTACGTTCGACCATCTGCTAAATTAATGAACAATATCCCGGATGATTGGCAGATCCGAAAACATTTTATGAGTATGTTTGAAATCGTTTCCACGAGTGTCTAAATAGAAATAACATCAGGCACCCAGTTTTATTAGATAGCCAAAAATCTCATCTCTCGCTGAAGTTTAGTGAATTTTGCAGCGACAAACATTGATAATTATTTCACCTACACAAATAAATAAAAAAAGGTGTTAAAACTCTTTTCTAATGAATGAAGGCCACATAAGTCAATTTCATATCGCACTTGGAAAGAATTCTATAAAAACCGTTTGAAGCAGAAAAACTCCGATGAAATAGAAGAAAGGAAAAAGCAAAGGTTTCTGAGCGAATAAATACGCGCATAAAAACAAACGTGTCCAAAATATGTATGAGAAATTCAACAAAACTAAATTCCAAGATTCAGTGCCATGAGTGGAGATATTTTAGATACTGACGCAGAAGAGGACGAATACAGACTATTTCCGTCTAGGTGGTCCATAAAGCAGGAGGGGGTGGACCTCCCGCCCCGCCTGCCATACAATTTTTTGTTCGTCTAAGTGAGTAATATCACTTCCTGCTCTATGGACCCTAGACGGAAAGGCCCTGTATAAAAATATAGGTTGCGATAAATGTGAATAGTGGTATTTAAAGTGTACCTACTCATATCTCAGGAATGCCATTTAATGCAGCTGAAAATCAAGATTTTATTTATTTATTTATGTGGCAAGTTCAAAAATATTACACAGACAGAATCCAATAATACAAAACCTTAACAATCATAATATTAAAAGAATATATAAAATGAAGAGAAATAGAAATATAAACGAAATCTACAAAATGAGAACCAAAACCAAAAAAACATATGAAGATCAAAAATATTATATAAACAAGTGAAAAAGCTAGAATTGGTCTAAGAACAATTTTTATGATACCCTAAATGAATGCCCGTATGAAATTTCGTATGGTCACCCATTTGAGAAATTTGATTTTTTGCACATTGGTTTCTCGTATATATTTCTAGAACGGCTCATAGGACAGAAAAAATGATTATAACCAATTTTATAGGATTTCTTATTCTGAAGAAGTTTTTATTTCAATAAAAATGTCTAACACCGATCGTTTCCAAAGTATATGTAAAAACCAAAATTTCTATATTGCAACACCAAAAAGGGGATGCCGATTTAGTCCATTTTTGAAATTTTATTTGTTATTACTATGAAAACACAATGTACGAAATTTCAGCTTTCTATGTCGACGTGTTCTTAGGTAGTATCCAAATATATAGTGGAAAACGAAATGTTTCTATGGCAACCCCAGAAGGAGTTGCCCGATTTGTCTCATTTTCGAACTTAATTTTACTGTTTTTGTTAATGTCCGTGTACAAAATTTATATATTTATACCCTATAGATTTCATTTAGGGTATAAAAATATAACAATTACGAAAAAGGTAAATTAAAGTTCTAAAAACTACAAAAGGTACAAAATACTAGAAAGAATTAAAAGCATAAAAAGAACTATAACTGCAAAAAAGAGAACCAAACTCAGTAAGATAAAAATCAAACACAAAAATATAAAAAATGTGAAGAAATTAAACGATAATTGTAAAACTACAACAGTAGAAAAGAAAAAGAAAATTGAAAAATGCAAAAGATTGAAAATAAAGGCCAAGAATAGCCTGGAAACACCGTAAAATATTATAGAGATTGAATTTAGGAAATTCTATTATCTTCGCTAAAATTGATATTTTGATTGTCAGCCGGTCAGGACTAAAAACATCAATATTGCTAAACACACAGTTAAGTATTGTTACAGGATTACTTACACCCAAAGCAATTTCCATCATTCCGCGCGACACATAGAGGACCCAAATAAACCACGCAAATAAAGGGCAAACCACACGTAGCAGCACGAGCAGTACGAGCATTTCTCTGGACTTGTGCCTAGACGTGGAAGCACAATTATGTTGACACGTCGTAAATGAAACGGTGGATATTGCTAACCGACTAGAAGAATTAAAAACTAATCAAAATAGGAGAATAAATTGTGTTGACATTCCCAAATATAAAACGTATTGCTAACCTCAAGAGTAGAGGCATCCCATTGTTGTGTTCACAAATATAGAAAAACTAAGATCAGTAAATAATCTACCATTTGTTGTTACGAACAAAATTTGGCAAGTACTGTAAACAAAATTCAATAAATAATCTGATTTGTTGGATTAGAACTTACAAACGAAATTCGGCAAGTACTGCGAACGAAAGTCATTAAATAATCTGACATTTGTTGGATTGAAAGTTACGAACAAAACTTCGCAAATACTAAAACAAAACTCATTAAATTATTTGAAAGTTACTGAATTAAAATAAAGGAAAAAAAAGCTTGGAAAATACAGTAGATAAAAAGTCAATAAATAATCTGACGCAAATTGAATTGAAACGACCAATAAAAATTCAGCAGGTATTAGAACAAATATCAATTAACAATTAGACAAGGAACTTTAAACCGAAATGTCAAAGAAAGATTTATCAGAAGCGTAAGAATAGATAAGAATTAATTTGAGAAAAGAAATGTAAAGAATTAAAGAATTAAAAACAGATGGCACCACATGGAAAAATTAGGTGTACAATAGCGCCACTATGGGCACAAAATTGTAAGTAAGAGAAAAAACAAGAAAAGTTTGGTAGAAGCCGCCATACTGTAAGCGTGGAAAACGGAAAATTTTTGTGAGCAGCACTCAAAAATCGAGAAAACAGAAGAAAATTGTAAGAGTATAGAAAGGAGAAGTTTTAAATAAAAAATAAATAAAAATAATAATAAAGCGACAAACAAAAACTATGGAGTTTTCTTTGGAGAGGTAGCGAGTTGCATTGCGAGGCAAAGGAGAAAATTTTCCACTCCCAGTTACCGGAGTCCGAGGTCGGCGCTGCTGAACTCTAAACAGGTAAAATCTTGTAGACTGTATCTGTCGGCCAAAGCTGAAATATCACCTGCATAAATTACGCTGGAATCGCTCGGCCAGCCCAATAACCAGAGGAGACATAGTGCGGAATTTCGTGTCAAGTTCTCTTCATTCCCCGAATTTATACACCGGTTGACACAAAACCTACTAAATTCCTGTAACAGTATTATTTTCGTATTCTTACCAAAGGTTATTTTACTCGGAGATTTATTCTACAGAAGGAAGCAGATCACGACAAACCACGAAACCATTTAGGAGTTTATATAAAAAAAAAGCAGTCCAGATACATCCGACAGTGTTCTAAAGATGGCAGGTTAAAAATAGATAATCTATGAGTATGCTCTATCTCATTTATGCCTAGCTTAAACAATAAGATCTAGGTAAACTTTCTCTGGGCAAATTCATTTTGTTATTTTGTTTAATGTAGCATGAGTACAAAGGGCTCCAAATTTGACAATCATATTGCAGAAAGTTTCTCACCAATGAGATAAAAAGACAAATGAAAGCGGTCCTGCCTTTGAAGGATCTACACACCCGAAAGATGAAGCACAACGTTCGATAAGCTTTAGAAGTAATAAGATTTACATGAGAAGCGAAAAGTAGATTGTAATCAAAGGTAACCCATAATAGGTGATATCGAAATATTATTAATTTTGTAGTTAAAGAAGATTATATCACGCTTTCTAAAAAAAATTTATGGTTTTACATTTATCGATATTAAGGTCAAGATAATTTTCCTTACACTAACCTTCGAGCTTAGCAGTATCATCTTGTAGGCATTTACAATCGTTTGAATCATTAATTACCTTAACAAATTTAGCGTAGTCAATATAAAGTAATGAGGCTGATATAATATCAATTGGTAATTCATTCATATAAATTAGTAAGAAGAAAGAACCGAGAATAGTACCCTAAGGGATGCTTGAGGTTTGTTTGAAAAGGTTTGATTTGAAGCCATTAGCAACCACGACACTATTTCTTTCCTGTAGATAGGACAGGAACCAAAGAATAGTGTCAACGTTGAAATCAATTTTCAACCATCTTTAAAAGATAAGATAATTCAATTGTTATTATTTATTGAGATCTTAATACCTACCTAACAAGCGGTTCGGTGAAAAAACCTATGTTTCCATAGTCATAATATTAATAAGCTATTTATAAAGCTACATATTTTATGTATTGATACTTGAAATACCTGAATTTTTGATATTTTATTTGTTACTTTTAAAAAATGCACATATTTATGCAATGACTTATATAGCTAGGTCGTGTGTCTAAGAATGAGAATCTGAGCGATAAATCGTGTGCTTTTTTCTCCATTAACCGTATCAAGCAAACCATTTATAGTTTTTGTTATCTCTCTATGTAGTTTTACTTGCTCGATAGTTTTCGAAATTGAGGTTCCACGAATAATTTAATCAGAAGAAGGGCTCCCACGGCCCCTAAAGGTGTAAGACCACTGCCCTAGATGATGAAATCATTGGGTATACTAAGATTGTCATTTCGTTTGTAAGGCGAGAACACTTTCACTTAGAGAGCTTAAGTTTTGTTAACAGGCTTTAAAGAAAATTAAATTACAGCTCGAAAATGCGACCAATCGGGCAACTCCTTCGTAGGGTTGACATACAAAAATTTCGTTTTTCAGTACATATTTGGACACTGCCTGAGAGCGCGGCGACATAGTGAGCTGAAATTTGGAACATGGTGTTTTCATTGCATTATGAAATATAATTTCAAAAATGAACTAAATCGGAGAACCCGTTCTTAGTGATGCCATACAAAGTTTGGATTTTCACTTAATTTAATTTTTATTTTCATCTAGGCCAATTACAACTTTCCTCCTGTTTTTTTTTCAAAATAAAGGCAAAAAAATCTGACACAGAGTGTATTGAAAGGTTTCTTAATTACGTTTCATTTTATTATATCTAATAGCTACTAAATTCTTGCAATTTTTTTATATTTCAAAATATATAATTGTAATTTCTAAAAACATTTTTTATTTCTAGTCTCAATTTTTAATCCTTTATATCATTTAGATTTGTTCAGTAATTCAAATAATTCAGCTTAAAGTTTGATGGTGGAACCTGGACGTACATGAGATGAGCCAGGTCGACTACTGGCAAAAGTGGATTTGTTACGTTTTTTTTTTTCAAAATTATACTAATCCGATTCATTTTTATATAAAAAACTGTATTATATCATAAACACCAAATAATAGGCTTTCTAGTTTGGTAAGTAATTTAAACTTTCTTTAATGGCATCCAATTTATATTAATATAAACTAAAATTTTTCCGTAAGTGGTTGAACACTTTGGAAACAATCCTAAATATAAAACTGTTGTTAGAGTATAATTATAATATATATCATAAAATAATACTTACAGTATGTATCTGTTGTTAGCCGGTCGATGGTGTCCTGCTTCAGTTTAGAATTCTTCTTGCCCATGTCGAATTAATATCTCTGAATGATGCTGCTTGATAATTTCACTTGTTTATAGAAGTTTGGCAACCGTACCAAACAAGAAAAAAGGGGACTTTTTCTAAAAACACACAAACACACACAATCACAGCCGAACACACGAAAACTTGAAATTCAATTGAGAGTTTTAGTTCATAGAAACCACACCGCAGTCCTGTTTACAGACAAACAAAATACAATTCACTTCTACTTCTAAAATTAAAAAAACAAGAAAACAAAAATATACACTTTATGAATGACTGACTATATTATATACGTACACTTTTGCAATATACATATACATATAAAATAAAACAAAACATAAAGGTTGGAGGTTGTAAAAAATGTTTTTATTTTTCTTTCTTCCTTTTTATTCAAATCTTAAAACGTTGCACTCGCACATAAATGAATCACTTTCACCACTTTATGAACAAACTTTGGGTTTGGAATGGAATAATCCTTTCGAAGGATTCTTTGGGGAGGGACGTTTATCTACTTTTCTGGCTTGTGGTGCGGTTGCACTGCACCTTAATATGAGGCAAATAGAAAAAACGAGCTAAAAATTTTGCAATTCAATTCACATTTGTATCTGTTTGTAGGTATGTGTGAATAGATTGAGACACGTTGAAGAGTTTCCCAAGAGCACTTTAAACTTTTTTTTTATATTTGCTTCGAAGAACCACCCCCAGTTGTTGGAAGTATGCTTGTCTGTTTTACAAAACTTTCTTCTTTCAAGAAGAAGGATACAATTTTTTTTTTCAGTCGTTTTCTGCTGTCGTTGTATTTTTATTTTTTTTATCTGAGTCCTTTTATACGTTTTTCATTAGTTTATTGCCATCCATTCTCTTGCGCTATTATTCGTCCTTTATGGTGTGTACATATGCAGTGTGCATTGGTTAAACCCTTATCTCTGATGTGGATATGCTTTGCACTTTTTACCAAGTATAATAGTCAGCGTAAAACCAAAATAGAGAAAATCATATAAAAAAAAATACCATTGCAAAATAAAGGACATTATGAACACACTGCTGGAGTAAATTCTCAGTAGAGAAGCTGCTAATGGCGGTCGCTGAAATCTTTGGTGAATATGTATTTCATGTTCACAGTAATCATTTTATTACTTCAACCCAAAGGCAAAAATGGTTCTGAAACAGCTACAGTTTACTCGTTTGTGGTATAAAGTGCTTCAGTAGGACACTTAAAACTGGGATCCGCTTAAACGGTAAATTTTTTAATCTAACTACATACACGCGTACTTCTAGAGGTTTCTCTACTGTATTTGCACAGTGATGGGAATTAAAAATAATTTGGAAGGAAAAATCTGTCCAAAGAACAGTTAAATTTAACTACATACATTTGAATGTAAAATTTTGCTTTAGAATGTAACATTGAAGGGTTAACAATTTTTTACAACAATATGAGTAGAGATATATAGATAGTTTTCAAACATAAGTAGGAATATATTGTTGTGTATCTATAGGTTTCCACTCAAGTTCCTACAGCTATGCAATAGATTTTCAAGGCAGAAAATAGAGCATAGCTCCCATAGTCGCCGTTAGCATTATATAAACAGCCCGGTGATAGCCAAATGGGCACCATGGATTTTGTTTGGTCCTCTAAACTGCTGCCAATAAAGCAGGCGACCTTTATCCAAAACCTTAAAAAGATTCTCTGATCAAATTGGTGCTACTTCATGTGCTCTTGTCCGACCTCAGTGAGCTGAAAAGTTTCTCACCTAGACCTGATGCATTTCATTGAAAGGCCAGGAATATTTTGGAGAGAATGCTTTTTTTAACAGCCGGGCGTGCTGGCTCAGACGCCAATAGTTCGGTCAGTAGCAAAACGTCGAAACATTAGTCCGGCTGGCTTCAGTGAAGTACTGGGTCCAAATGAGAACAGCTGGTTTGACTTCAATTTACCAGTTTTTTTTTCTTACATCTCTATTATAAATGTAAAATGTTTATATGGTTTTTGTAATTTGTCTAGATTGCCTAAATCAAATTGATAGGTCTGACGGGACGACTTTCCGTTATACATGTACTAACTAGTTGATTCCGTTGCGACGTACTACCACTAGTCCTCCGTTATTCACGTACTAGTGACAGAATAGCTTTCCGTTGTATACGTTCCAACTAAAGACTTCCGTTCGATACGCGTTCAACTAATAGTCTTCCATAATTCACGTACAGGATTGCTGGCAGAGTTTGGAGGTAGAGACGGATCTTCTAGGTTTCCCCGACAAATCAGTTCAACTTCCTACAAATTTGGATACCTAGTGAATCTATATGGTCCTACTTATAATATCGATTCAAAAAGTAGCTATGAATTATAAGCGAGGGAAAATTTCCTATATGAAAACCCCACAAAAAAGTCCTACAAAAGTCTCGCTATATACAGGTTCGTTACAAAGAGGGCATAAATATTTTAGAAAGAGTTCTTTTTTTTTTGCATTTGTCACATCCATTCAACAAAACAGTCATCACCAAGCCCTTAACTTTCATCTCATTCTTGCTAAATTTTCTTGCTAAGTTATTGAAGAAAATTATTTTCACAAACAAATCTTGTGCCATATTGTCGACGCAACTTTTATAAGTATGGAACTTTGGCTTTATCCAAAGCACAGCTGTGTAAAGCTACACTTTTGAATTTTACAGACATCTTTAATTGATAATGACTATATACAGCCATACTGTTCTTCTTAATTATACTAAAACAATTGACTCTGTATTTAAAGCTACTCCTTGAACTTGGTAATAAATATAGTTCTTCATTGTTAGCTGAAAAGTTTTTAAGTATTTTTGTAGAGCTTATTGGCCATTGTAAAGATATGTACAGGAAGATCGAGTTTGAATATGCAGCCTCTAAAAGAATGTTACTAAATTTTTTTCGAATTCATATTATTTTCAAAATTACGGGGATTTTAGATCTCGAACCGGCATTTTCGTCTTGCTTTATTCGTATTACTACTGGTTTTCATTTATAGTAACTGAAAATATTCCTTGTCTAAATTCAATTTTATGAGCCCAGCTAAATTCAATTTTATGAGCCTTGCTGAAGTATCCCCACCGTTACAGGAAATTATGTCTTGCCACATACCTCGCTCATACTTGAAGGAAATTATTATTTTATAATGGTGGGAAAACTAAGCACTTATGCAATAAAATCGAGGGAAACTTACTTCATAATATCACCTCTTAATTTTAACCTGTGGCTATTAAATCAAGTAATGTCGAACCTCCATGTGAATGGCCAATAAGCTCTACTAGAAACGTGAAATGAAGGGAAGGAAAATCATAATGAAGATAAAACAAAGCACCTATTAAGTTCAGTTATCGTACCAGAAATAGAAGATCAGCCATAGGTTTTGTGTGTCATCCCTAAACTTATCGCTGCCTAAAGAAATAATCTTCCACAGGAATTCTCCATAGGTAAAGCACTTCGACAGGTAAAGTGATAATGGTATTTTAGTTTTATGTAGTATTTCAGCTGGCGCAATTTCTTCACTTGAAAATTTGTGATAATTTTGAGTGCTTTCTTCTCAGTCAGATTTTAAAGTTTGATCAGTTTAGTAATTAAGTAATACACGAAAATTAAGCCCGTAAATGCAACGAGAAGGCATATCAAAACCATTGCAAAATGAGCTAGGAAAGTATTTGAGCAATTTAAATTAATTGCTACCTCTAGTTACTTGGAACATAACTACTTAACTTATAGGCGAGACAGTGCATTTTAAATGTCATTTGAATTATTATTTTTTGATTTTGAACAAGATTTTTGAAAAATAACAATATTTCTGTTCCTGTGCGGAATTCTTCACCTATGCAAGATTATTTCGGCGATATGTGTAGAGATGAGACGCACATCTTTTATGTTTTGAGCCATAGTAGATCTTTTATTTTTGGTGAAATATTTGAATTTAAAAGGCGCTTTGTATTGTCTTCAATATGAATTTCCCTTTCACATATTTCACGTCTTTAGGAGGAGTTAGGAGTTATTGGTCACTCACACGTGAGGTTCGACATTGCTTTATTTAAAAACCACAGATGAAAATTCAGGGTGCAAAATATGTTATTAAAAGAGTTCTAAAGGTAAATTTTAAAATAATGAAGTACGTTTCACTTGATTTTCTAGCTTAAGTGCTCAATTAACTTTTTAACGGTCGCACATAGAACATAGGGTGTAGTAGGTCAAATCAAAGAGAAGTATCCACAGTTCATATTTTTTTTTAAAAAAAACGTTACGTTAATAACATTTTTGCAAAAAAAATAGAGGTCAAAGTAAAAAAGTTAAGAAAATCCGAAATTTTTAGTTTACACAACCATAACTCTTGAGAGAAGATGGGTGCATAGCTGGTTGAGCTGTCGTTGGAAAGCACAGGAAGTTGTGCATACAATGAGGTCTTAACTGTGACGGTACGTCCTGAAATTTTTACGATACAGGGTGTTTTGTGGAAAACAAGTTTTGTTCTTAATCACCTTGTAACTCATAAATGGTTGGTATGGGGGCCATACAAATTTTGGTTTGTCTAGGTGAGTGGGTATTATTATCTCCTAACAGGGTGTCCCTTAAGTGAAGTGATACCCGACGCCTATTTAGACAAGCAAACAAATTTTGTGGTTTAGGAAGGGGGAGGGAATCCTAACATTTTCCGAGATAACGGCACTTAAAGATATTTGGGTACGTTTTTATAGATCACCCTGTAAGTTCTGAACAGTACACCTTATGGTGATAACTAAAGCTTTGGTAGATAGACAATCATTGGACGTTTCCAATTGTGAATAACCGTTTTGAAGTTATGGCTCAACAAAGTTAAAATTTCGGAATTTTAACTGGTTTTGTTTTTTATTTTACTACTATTTTTATCAAAAAAACAAGTCATCAATTCCAATTTTTCATATGGGATTTCAGAATAAAAGTAGAGATTACTTTTTAGTACTTTTTACCGGGGTTGTGTGATAGAATAACAAATTAAAAATATTTTTTAGCTTTTGCTATATACCGGAGAATCTAAAAAAATTCCTTCTTGAACAAATATTGGAATTAAGAAGACTAGAATGTGAGCTTTAAAATTTTCTGGCACACTCTGTACCGAAAATGTAACCCTTTCCGCGATTTTTGCAGTTTTTCTTAAGCATATTCAGCGAAAATGGCTGAAAAATGTGATTGCATAAAGATAATTGCCTAGTTTTGGTACTTTTGAACTCTTAGAGCCATTTTCGCTGGAATGCTTAAAAAAAGTGCAAAAAACGCAGAAATGGTTAGTTAAATAAAAAAAAAACTAGTTAAAATTCCGAATTTTTAACTTTGTTGAGCCATAACTTCAAAACAGCGGGGAAGATGAAAAAAGTTATAAACCGTTGGAAAGGTCTAACAGTTGTCTATCTACGAAAGTTGAAATCGTTATCATAGCGTGTAACGTTCAGAAGTTACAGGGTAATCAATAAAAACATACCCAAATATCTTTAAGTACCATTATCTTGGAAACTGTTAAGATTCCCCCCCCCCCATACAATTTTTCGTTCGTCTATCTATGACCTGTTTATAGCCTTCAGGTATCACACCACTTACGGGACACCCTGTATAAATAAGTTATGATCCCTTAAGATTCACAAATTAGATATATTTTCATTTTTTATGTTAATTAAAATGTCTGTCCTATTCTGCATTTTTTAAATATTTATTTAGGAAAATTAAGTCCTACTACATTTATGTGAGGGCAGAGTTCGTTTGGATTTTCAGTATAATTGACTGCTAGAAGATTAAATTATATTTGCTTCGGATCTCGAAAAACTATTGAATTCTACCAGATATAAATGTACTACACAAGGTATGAAAATAAGTACTCAATTGATGATGGACCAGTACAAGATAAGTACGAAATATTTGAAATCAGAAATGCAAACGACAACGATTATTACTTTAGTTAATTATAAAATTGATTTTTGCTATAGAAGCCCTCTCTTATATCCAAACTTGTTTAAGTAACAGCTTTATATAATAAATTATCTATAATTTAATTTGTGATCTCTTGTTTGTACCTATTTAGCTTTTAGTTAAAACATAACTATGTTTAGTGCAGAGCAGACGAAACACGCAGGGTGTAACTTGTTTTTATAAAATAACAAGTTATTGTAGAATCGAATTGATCAATATAAACAAAGAATAAATAAATAATAGTAATAAATAAAAATATAGAAAACAATGTTGAAATTTAAAAAATTTATTTATTGTTCTCCATTTTAAGTAAGACGGATCTACTTACACAGCTATGAATCTTACCAAATTTCCATTATAACACAAACAGAGTTTACCACGATAATCCTAACTAATCTCCATTCTTGTTAATTCCTGTTAATTCTATAAGTTTAAAACAAAAGCAAAATGTCTTCAAAGACAAACCTATGCAACCCCATAAACCATATAAACCCTTTCCTTCATGTAGATACTTTTATTTGATGAAGGTACCTACTTCCAACAAACCACATAATTTCCTATCTCACCCTAGAGAGCCATTTTCATTAAACAAACAACAAGAAAATTAGTAATTAGTCAAACTATTTTTGAAGTAGGAACGTACTCCAATTACAAGTTGGACTTTATATCTCTTTTGTTTAAACAGCTTCAAATAACACATATTTTATGAAAGTTAATAAAAACGTTTACAAAAGGGAATAAAAGGGATTTAAGGTCGCATTTCAAATGCCATTTTACACAGCAGAACAATTTTAGAATATGGAAATATGTAATAGAGTGAGTTGCCAGTGGTACTTGATCCAAAAAATTTGAATTTTATAAAAATACTCTTAAAATTTGAACTTCGTTCTTAAGTAAGCTTAGATTTATCAAACTTCAATAAAGAATATTATGTTTGTATGGCGTTCAATTTTTTCGTAATTTATTTTTATTAATTTACTCATCTTTCGGTCATTTGGTTCCATCAAACAAAAGGATATCGTCGCCTGAATATTGGTTTACCCCAAATAAAATTTGTTCCTACATAAACAATGAATTACATTAAATACCTACTTAAACATATTTTTTTTTTACATACATACATACATACATGTCCAGAAATGTAAAACAATATTAAAGATGGGATCGCTCCACTTTGGAGTGCTCAATTTTGTCAAAATCTTGATTTGCTCCATGTAGTTGCAGCGACATTGGCTGACATAAATAGAATTCTGAAATTTTGAAATTCAATTCATGTAAAGAAAGGAAGGAGTGCACCAAGTTACCGCCACCCGTGTGATATAAAAACATTATACATATTTTTTTTATATCACCTTGATGTACCAAAAATTAAATTAACGACATATATTGAAAAACATTTGACGAAATACTATCTGACACAGAGTTAAAGCCTGGTCGATCTAAAATAGGATTAAGATGAGCCTTTTAATGAATATACAGAATACTTTTTATATTCTAGATGAAATCATCATTTGTAATGCATAGAAATAATGATGATAGAGCAAAATGGGTTGAACAGCGGCGCAAAATATTAAAAACTGCGCTGTAAAAAACGTGCACAATTGTTGCCACAAAGCTTAGGTATTTGTCCCCAAAATGTAGAGAATATTCCCTAAAATGTAGTGCATATTCCTACAATTTTGAGAATATTCCCCATATCTTAAGGAATATTCCCTATAGAATTATGCGCATGTTTTACAGTATATTCTGATTTTTGCATGTCCGTCTGTCCGTGGACACGATGACTCAAGAACGCGTGTACTTAGAGAGTTCAAATTTTGCAGATGGATTTAAAAAAAAAACAAAATTTATTTCGTAAATGAGATAAATCGGGCAACTCCTTCAAAGGGTTGCCATACAAAAATTTCGTTTTTCACTATATATTTGAATAAATAAAAAGATCACTCTTTTGGACTTTATACCGGGTTAAACTTAATTTTGTTCAAGAAAGAATTTTTTGGGATTCTCCGGTATATAGCAAAAGCTAAAAAATGTTCTAATTTGTTATTTCATCACACAACTCATTAATTTTTGGTGACAAGTTTCAAGTCTTGGTTTGACTCATCAACAGGTCCCAAATAGCGAAACTGGGTGATTTGAAAAACAAATGAAAAAAATGAAAAAAGAAGAAAGAAATGAAAAGTTTGAGAAAAATAGAAAAAACAATTTTTTTATTTATTAAAAAAATTTAAATTTTTTTTTAAGCCCACTGCGTGGCGTATTCAGGTTCGATTCGCTTCGAATGAATCTGCTTCTTTAAAAAAAAAATTACATTTTTTTAATAAATAAAAAAATTGTTTTTTCTATTTTTCTCAAACTTTTCATTTCCTTTTTCTTTTTTTCATTTTTTTCATTTCTTTTTCAAATCACCCAATTTCGCTATTTGGGACCTGTTGATGAGTCAAACCAAGATTGGAAACTTGACACCAAAAATTAATGAGTTGTGTGATGAAATAACAAATTAGAACATTTTTTAGCTTTTGCTATATACCGGAGAATCCCAAAAATTTTTTCTTGAACAAAACTATATATTTGGTACATGGTGTTTGCATAGCAATAGTAAATAATATTTCAATAATGAACTAAATCGAGCAACCCATTTTTGAAGTTAGCAATAACAATAATTTTTTGCTTATAGATGTATGCAAGATTTACAATCTTTTGACGTACGAATAAGTAAGTCGGTGCTAGATATATTTGTAATAGAAGAGAACTTAGCTATAACTAAACAAAGAAAGAATAATCTGCGTTAAATTGATAGTTAATTAAAGAAAAAACAAGAAGAGAAAAAAAATTATTGTTTCAAGACTGCATCTTATCATTGAGTTTAAATTTATTTTAAATTTAGTTTATGAGGAAACGTGATCAAATCTTCGCAATCTAAAAATAAAACGAATACAGTCTATGAATGCTACCTCTATTTTACTTGCACTTATACTATCTAATTTGGTAAAAACAACGCTTCCAATGGAAAAGGAAAAACGAGTGTTACAAGGCAATATGTCGGCTGAAAAAATTTATGCTGGGCTGCGCAGACCCATCATACAGTTTTCCCAGTCCCGCCGTAACATAATCACAGCACTTCATACTGTTTTTTAATTCAATCCCAAGATTGGTGACTTTACTCAGCATAGGTAGTGGAGAACAGTTCAGGACCAGTGGAGAACAGTTCAGGACCAGTGGAGGGACATCGCATACATCAAAAGCATTATTGTAAAAACTTATCACCAGTAACTTAAGGGGATTAAATTGTAGACCATTGTCAATAGACCACGTATATATTCTATCGAAATCACTATTATTACGTGATAAGCAGTCCTCGAGAAGATCTATAGGCCGACTTATATAGACCTGAACGTCATCTGCATGAGATGGATTTCTACATCGTGAACTGCTTTCGGCAGGTCATTAATGAATAAGTTGAATAACAGTGGACCCGACGTCGATCCTTGGGGAACACCATACTCTAGAGGCAATAATGCGGAATAAACATTTGCCGATCCTGACTCGTTGACCACGCTTACGCAACATGAGCGCTGCTGAAGTACCAAATTTGAACGAGGAATAGAGCTTCTGAATAAAAGTTCCATGGTCAATACTATCAAAAGCCTTTGAGAAATCCAAGAGAACTAGGGTAGTGAATTTTTCACAGGAGCAGCATGTTAATTTAACAAAGATTGACAAAAGTAAATGAAGCATTCAGCTCGGCTGGATCGAAGTTGCATTTATCTCATCCATAGTCTCCGATCGAACGCAGGTTCTGCCATAGCTTTTTCTGGTCGAGATTAACGTCAATTTTAGAGGATTGCAGTGGTAACCTTATTACGGGTAGCTTTATACAATGTTCTTGGCTCGGATGTTCTAAGACGTTTGTAACGCTGGTAGAGGAACTCGCGCTCTTCAATGAGATTACGAACTGTCATTGTGAACCAAGGACAGCCATTAACGATAGGTAATCTCGTCTTAATTCGTACGTACTTATCAAATAGGTATGATGGAGAAATAAGAATTTTAAGAACTTTTATTTTTAATGATTCTAAATCAAATTTATAAATACAAGAAGAAAAAACAACCGCCTCGTCCGGGATTTGAAACCGGGACCTTCCGCTGCCGGGCGACTGCTCTTAAAATTGAATTTACAATTTATTTGTGCGCTTTCATCGTTACTGGTTAATGCCAGCTGAAAGCAAAACGTGGCTTAGTAGGCTAGTTACAAATTTGATAAATGCTAGAGGGAAAATCATCTGTCTCGTTAGCTCAGTGGTAAGAGCAGTCGCCCGGCAAGCGGAAGGTCCCGGTTTCAAATCCCGGACGAGGCGGTTGTTTTTTCTTCTTGTATTTATAAATTTGATTTAGAATCATTAAAAATAAAAGTTCTTAAAATTCTTATTTCTCCATCATTGACCGATTCTAACAAGTGTAGGTTCGATTCCCGTCCGCGGGAAAAATAAATAAAATAGGTATGAGATTGACGAAGTTAAAATGTCGACTTTACTATCCACAGAAATGCAATCAAAAATTCTACACCAAGGTGAACTGTGACATTCTTCGAATAAGAGCTCTGTGTTTATGCTATTATAATCCCGAAAAGAGAAACTAAGTGGAGGAGGATTCATGTTGAGTGACATTTTAAAGCTCAAGAGAAGAATGTCATGGTCTAAATTGGTAGAAGGGCTAATTTGATTGTGTGTTATTAATTTCCCTGCATCGGTAACTGGTTCAAATGAAGCCACGAAGGATTAGAACTGTTGTAGAAGGTGGGCAGCGTGTTAATCGTGTCAAGATGAAGGGATTGGAGCAAATGCGAAAACTGATCAGTAACAGCGTTCTGCATGAGCAAGACATTTTCGTAACGTTGACTTAGGTTTGTTATTTTGGTTTCAAATTCGCGTTCATTATCGCAGCTAAAACAATTAAGGGGGCCAATATACAGACGTAACCAAGCATTTTCCTCCAGCGGAACTTACCTCCACACATGCGAATTCAATTAGCTGCACCACTGAGCCCTGAGCCCTGCCATACATAACTTTGGGTTTTCACTATATAACTTTATGGGAACTGCCTGAGCTCTACTGTAATTTGGTTTAAAGTGTTTTCATAGAAATTGTAAATAAAATTTCGATGTCGAGTGGCGAAGTGAGAGATCAAGCAATTATTTGGCAATCGCAGTAATGAAATATTAGTACAAATTATCCTGCAACAAATAGAATGGTTCCTTTGGAGCGTCTTGTGTGTTCCTCAAAAACATGAACAAAATTATAACAACAGCTTTGAATAATTTTATGTTCAGATATCAGGGAGTGGAAAAAATTATTCAAAAATTTTGTGAGCCTGGTCACTCTCAAATATAAGATATTGAAAGCCTCCATAGCTGCATCAACGGATTTACAAAAAATGCTGGAATTCTAAGTATTTTGTCATTAATAAAACTTTTGGGAAAGTGAAATACAGTGGTGCAGATTTAGCTATAGTTCAAATTCAAAAGAAGAATTTCTTCGCATATTCACAAAAATTCGGTTTAATAATTTACCAAAAGGTATCGTTTTCAAAAGTAAAAATATTCCATTAACAAAACAAAAGAAGACCCTTTTAAGGTATACTACTTATAAAATGTCTGCAGTTTTTGGTGGCAGCTGGGAGAAATAAACTCGGAAGACCGAGCAAATTTATTTCATAACATTTTACTCATTAAAATCAACCAAGCTGAATTTAAAGATAAGGCAAAAAAATAAAATCTCTTTTGGTTTATCTTCCAGATGCAGATAGAAATTATTATCAAACAATTTTAATCCTCCAATGGAAAGTTATTGAGTTATTACGTAACTGTTCTCTTTTAATTCCCCTTTTTTTTATTAACTTTACTGAATGAAGTAATATTTGTTCAAGTAGACCTTTATGGAATTCTCCGGTACAAACGAAAGGTAAAAACCATCCAAGTGTAATTCGGACCGCACACGAAGGTTTCCGTACCATCGCTAGAACTCATACTCAATAATATATGCACAAAGGTCAGATCCCCTATATGGCGTAAACGGATCATTTTTTGTGCCTTTACTTAACAGTATATTGACTTATATAGTCTGAAGTAGGTATATTTTGTTAGCTAGACATTTGTATCTATTGTCATTATTAAAATAGAGCAAAAAACGCCAAAAATTACGTTTCTTGTATCGGACCCCGTTTAATTTTAAGTTTAATCTAATTTTTATTATTTGTTGTTATAGCGGCAATAGAAATACACACCATGTGAAAATTTCAACCCTTTACTTATTACGGTTACGCACGGAGAGTGGTGAAGCTTAATGATAGGGCCCCATTGGCACCCCTTGGGTACGGAACCCTAAAAAAGGAATTTTTTACTTATTCTATCATACAATTATTTCATTTAAGTTTTCAAGTTTTGGCTCTACTCATAAACCGAATCCATACAACAAAATCTAGTGACTCGAAAAACAAAATGCATATGGAAAAATGGAGAAATTTTGTCCATTCTCCTATTCTAATATATATATTTTTTTATTATAAAATATTAGGGGAGCCCATCGGCGTTGCCCGGCGATTATACATATAGATACCTAGATGGGTGGGGGTTGGGGTAAGGTGGTATAGAGTTGCATAATATCTTAGCTATTATCTGACTCGATCGCGAAATTTCGTACTCCAGGGTTTTACTCGGTGCCTGTATTTACGTCCGTGCATATATTCATTTGGGTGGAAGAGTGTAGCTCTCTACGGCGACGCTTTCTCAGGCAGCTACCAAGTAATAAACAAAAGTTTTGTATGGCAACACAAACAAGGGGTAACCTGATTTAGTCCAGCTTTTAAAATTATATTTAGCATTGCTATGAAAACACCACGTACCAAATTTTTTGTATTACAACCATATGAAGAAGTTGACCGATTAATTCCATTTTTGAACTTGTGTACATGTACATTTTTTTAAAAAAGGCCCGTCTAAAATTTTCAGTTCCGTACGTCCACGCGTGATGCAGTGTCCAACTTATATAGGGTGTTTCCCACTAAAAAGTCAAAAGAGCAAGAGGTGATAGTACTCACCTAAACGAACCAAAAATTGTAAGGCAGGGGGAAGGGGGGGGGGGGCATGTATCAACCGTTTAGGAATTTTAGGGTGATTAAGAAAAAAAGCTAGTTTTTCACAAAACATCATGTATCTTAAAAACTACAGCTTATTGTATGCAGAGCTTCATGGCCTTTCCAACGACTGCTCAGCTAGCTCCACACTGTTTAGCGGCTAAGTTAGGGTGTAATAGGTTAACTTAAAAAGGAGAGTCTACAGTTTACAATTTTTATAAAAAAAAGGTATGTTAGCGACCTTTTTGTAAAAATATTAAATTAAAAAAAAATGGTACAAAACTTTTAGTTTAGACAACCATAACTCTTGATGGGAGAGAGGGCAGTCGTTGGGAAGGCCATGAAGCTCTGCATACAATATGCCCTTAGCTGTGACCGTAGGCCCTGTAGTTTTTAAGATACAGGGTGTTTTGTAAAAAACTAGCTTTTTTTCTTAATCACCCTGTAACTCCTAAACGTTTGATATACACCGCCCCCCCCCCGCCTTCCGCCATACAATTTCTGGTTCGTCTAGGTTAGTACTATCACCTCCTGCTCTATTGACCTCCTAGCGGGAAGCACACTGTATTTACAATTTTCATAAAAACACCGTGTACAAAATTTGAGCTGTCCACGTCGACGCGTTGTCAGCAGTTTCCAAATATATAGTGACAAAACAAAATTGTGAATGGCAACACCATTTGCCGATTTAGTCGATTATTTTTATATTTTATTTACTATTGCTATGAAATCACCTTTGGTACGATTACTCGTTGTCAGGCAGTGTCCAAATATACACTAAAAACGAAATATTTGGATGGCAGCCCTGCGAAGCAGTTACCCGATTTAGTTCACTTTTTAGTCTCAATTTGAAATTTTTATGAAAATGCCGTGTAAAAAATTTCAGCTTTCCACGTTAACGCGGGCTCACGCAGTTTGTTAGATCTCGACTATCCTATCTTTCAAGCTGGAACCAACCAAACACATTCACAAAATTTCATTGAAATCAGTTGGGCGAACACAGTGACACGTGATTTTTATACCCTAGATCAAATCTAAAGGGTATTGTGAGTTAGTCATTGTGAGATTTTTACGATTTTTCGAAACTATTACGAGATTTGCACGGCAGCGGGTTACAGATTGGCAACCCGTCGTGGGTTACTTATATATTATTATAATAAAAAAAATAAAAAATAAAAAACAATTATTTTTCGAGTGGTGTATTTATTTTATATTCTACCATCTGTGTAGAATATTGGTACATAAGATTCGCATGATAAATTCAATGTCAAAAGGTCATTTATATACATCAATGGGAAAAATTTTCTTGAATTCGGCTGTTCTGAGGGAGGTGGGGTAAATATTATATTATATTTTTTGTGATTGATTTTTTTCTGATTTTTTGAACATATTTTCCCTCCCCTTCTGATTAACTAGCGAAATTTAATTTTCGATGGCCAAATTTCTATCTGAAAAATTTATTTCGAAATGTTTTTCTACAACTTATCGACTAATCCATTTTTTTGTTTTTTTTTTTATTATGGATGCGCTTTTACTTGGAGATTATCTGTATAAAATTTCAGGAATATCAGATGTCATTTATCTATTTAAAACAAATTAAATCTATAAAAATTTTGCATACCCATTTTTTGCCATCTACCGGCAATCTTTGAAAATGTACGGAGATGCCACTTACAGAAACGAAAATCTATATGTCTCCTCTGTAGTTGGGATTTTACTCGAATGAATTTGGCACTTTCGTTGAAATTCTGTTCCAATTTAATCACGACAACTCCCGCGAAAATTTGCGAACTTGAGCATTTTCCAAGGGTAAGCCTACAAAATCCCGGGTTTCCTACATTATGCATTATTTTGGTTTCGTTTGCTCATCTTGAGCTCCCACTTGCGTCACTTTCATTTCCAGTCAAGCCCTACTTATACTGTGAATTTGGACTAAATTCGAGATGACAAGTAAGGATCCTCTCCTTGTTAGACCAATTCTATTTTTTTTACTTGTTTTATATTAAGAAGAATATTCATTGGAAATGAAGAAATTTATTTTTGTAAAGAAAAAACTAAAAAATATTCAAGGCTAAATAAAGATGTTGAAGTAATAAAATTTTTGTTTTAACTTTATTAGTAAATTACTCTTCCCCCTATAATAAAAGCGATGTAATATTTGGAAATCTAGTTTTGCCCCATAGGTTCATATTAATTAAATTTTAATCGAAATTTTCTTCTATTGTAACATAACTAATTCAAGCAATGAATAGACGGGTAACAACTGTGTTTTTATGCAAATTTAAAAAAAAAATTTATAATAAAGGTCTGAACTTTAAATGCATTTATCTCAAAACCACATTTTTGCATATGGGCAAAACATTATTCAGACGACGATATAGGAAAATAACAGCTGGATCAAGATGCATAACCCGATTGTGCGTTTTTTATTATCTTAGCTATCGAATGAGATATGCCAAAACCCCCAGAAAGATATACAATCAAGGAAAGTATGACTTACTTCAAGTGACATTTAACCTTTGACAGCTCTGCATTATTTCTACATAAATATTTTGAGAAAAGTGCTAAAACCCACAACCTGAATCCTGATTTGTCAACAATAATCTTCTTCTTGTTCCTCTTGGCCGCTTTCATAACTAGCAGGCTAGAAAATAGTTCAAGTACTGAAGTTGCGTTTACATGAATTTTTTCAAGTAAATTAAACAAAATTATGTGATTTACTTGACTCAAGTATACTTGAAGTCAATGCGCGTTTACATGATATTCTGATTAGTTGAAGTATACTTCAAGTTTTCATGTAAACGTACTGCATATTTCCATTTTAATGGTACGAAAAAAGTGTGGCAAATAGAACAAATTTAGGGAAATTATTGAGTTTAGTGCTAATGTTGTGATCTAAAACTAGCTTTGATTTGGATATCATAGAAACACATAATTTCTAAAAAAAAAACATCGGACTAGAATTTGTTAGAAGTTAATTTCTCTGTGGAAGCGAGGATTTAGGCTATGGAATCTGTTTAACATAAAATTGTTGTTCTTTTTGTTACAACTTCTGATGGCGAAACGGCAAATCAGTCCAATAGAGTATATAAGTGTGTTAGTAAAAGCTCTTACTTCATTCCATAATCCTTTTATGCCGAATATTAATCTAGCGTATGCAATCGTTATATATATATCTATCTAGCGCAATAATGAATCTGGTGTTGTTCAGAGATTAATCAAGGATTCTTTGGTGGATTATACCCCGACCTAATAATTATTCTTGTAAATTAAGGGTCCATATCAATCATAAGGGGTGGTGGAAGGCATCAGTAGTTGTCCTATGACAGTATCAGACCAATTTGTGTACTGAAAAATGGACCCATTTTCTCCGACACTTTTTTGGGGGTTCTGGGGCACTTTCTATGAAAGCAAAGTATCGGAGAAAATAGGTCAATTTTTCAGTACAAAAAGTGGTCTGATACTGTCATAGAAAATGGGCCATTTTGTCAGTACAAAAAATTGGTCTCCTACTCTCATAGGACAACTACTGGCGTCAGATTTGAACATTATAAAAAATCAATAAACGCGATATGCTCCACTGACATGTATATAAATGGTCTGACTGAGCTGCTATATCATGTGGCTAGCACCAATTTTGATGTCAGAAAATATGCTCTCACACTGACAGTGCTACCAGCTGTCGTAATCTGGCGCTATATCTCAATTATTTGGGAATTTACTTATATACATGTCAGTGGGATTTACCGAATTTACGACAAAAGTATTTGGAACTATTTTTCTTTTTAAATTTTAATTATTAAGCCAAAGAAATGTTTTTGACAAGGTATTATGACAGGAAAGGTTTGATTACCTTCTGCAGATACCACTGAACCTTAAAGAATTTCTCGTTAGCAATCATTACAGTTCAGTGGGAATTATGCTCTCACAGAAAAACACAAATATGCATTTTTGGTTCAACTAGCAGTCCATTTATATACATGTCAGTGAGTGCATTGCAGAAATGGTTATATTACATTTGGAATACCGAAACGAGATTGCAAACCAAATTCTGCCAATTTGGTCAATCGGGGCAGTTTGACAGAATTTTAAAAAAATTAGCATTCGTGTAAAAATTATTGTGCGATGATATTAGGCTCAATTCATTCGTCTGAATGTGGTGAATGCGGAAGTATTATTTTCTGGTAAAAGTAATCTACTGAAAGAGGTGAAATTTACCTGATAAGAGCGTACGGAAGACCGTTTACGCAAGCATAACATTGCTATTAATAGAGAGTTGTGCTATTAATAGCTATCCTGTGTATATCAATCTCAGGACGAAAGGCTTCTCCCACATTAACATAGAATTTAAATACTATCTTTCCATAACTTAAATACTATTAAATTAAATGGACAAATCAGACTAGTAGATCTTGCGCTACGATTGGCTTATCTGGTACAAAATTTATTTTCAATGAACTAGGAACTCCACTAAGAGAGTGGTATAATTTTTTTTTTCGCATTTTAAAAACATCACAAAAATACAGTAAGACACAAAGATATTTTTCTATTAATCGTGGGTATGTAATTTACCCTCCTGCCAAGTTTGGCAGTGAAATTCAATTTTTTTTAATTTTTCATTTTTTTAAATAATTAATTTTTTATTTTTTGAACCTTGATTCGCACATGAATAACTACAGACGTATTATTACACTCATTTTTCTAGATAATATTTTATTAATTTATATATTACCCTCACTAATGAGGCAACTGTCTCCGGCATCTCAATGGCAACGAAGATAGCCCTTGATATGGAAATCAAGGGGAAGGACATTGCTATCTTTTCGGATAGTCAGGCAGGGTTGATGGCTCTGAGTGTCCATCGGATAACATCTAAGTTACTGGGGATTGTAGGTCGTCTGTGGATAAGTTTTCTATCCACAACAAGTGGCTTCTTGGTCATATGGGGATTATGGGGAATGAAAGGACGAACCTTTAAGCAAGGGCTGACTCTGATTCTCCGTTCTTCGGACCGGAACCCGCTGTAGGCGTTGCCACCTCGAGTATCGGTTCTCTCATCAAAGTGGATGTTCATAGAAAGCATCAGCAGAGATGGGCGAACCTGAATACTTGCAGGTGCACAAAACTGTTCCTTGATGGGCCAAATAGAAATATCTGTGATTATCTCATGGGGCTCGGAAGGAAGCAATGTAGAACTGTGGTCGATATCAGCACCGGCCACAACGCGCTTCACGCTCATCTAACAACGATGGGAGTCTTGAGTGTCTGTCCTGCATGGAAAGAGAGCCTGAGACATCCAAATAGTTTTTGTGTGCTTGTCCGACCTTCGCCTGGAGTAAGCTGTAGATGAGCTTAAAACCCTTGCTCACCAAGACCTTCTGCACTTCATTAAGAGGAAGGGAAGGTTTTGAAGAATGGGCTTGTAGCAAGATAGCACAATGGACCGCTATGGCCTCCGTGCTTGCGAAGTGATCTCCTGTTCCACTACATAAAAAAAATTAAGGTAAACAAAAAATTAAGTGAAACCTATAAAAGTTTCGAAATCAGTGGATATGAAAAAGTATTTCGATATTTTGCAATCTTTTCGCTACTTTACCTGAAATTTTGAACTTCTACTTAGTGAATAAAGTTTTGCAAAAATTGAGAATATGTTCAACAAATTTAAAGTTTTTCTTTTTTTGTCTTAAGAAGCACTTGTATAAAAACGAATTTCTGTTCCTTGTAGATCAACAATCTTTCTCGTTATTGTTTTTTCAACGGTATTTATCAAAAACTTGGTGATAACATGACAACGATTGTGATAATGCGTTATCCATCGTAGTTTTTTTTTCTCATATTACCAAAGCACCAAGGAATAGCTTTTGCTGCACTTGCATTGCTTCTCTTTAGCAGAGAATTCATCATTTATTGAAAAGCTCCATCCATCCCTTCGATTTAACTTTGTCATCCTGGCAGGACCCTTAATTGAAGAACTCACGGTGGATATCCAACCAGGGAAAATTTATCTTCTTCTTCACGTCAAAAACATAGCTAATCTACTTGTAACCAGGCAGCAAATTCTAACGGAATGTATACTTTTATTATTTTCTTATGTGATATTTGTTTATCATTCAACAATTCTCCATTACGAACATTAGCATTTACAACTGAAGAAATAATATATACGACAGGATCATAATTGTATCTGTCTCTCAATATTTATATCAACAAAATTGTAAGTAATGCGTTGCAAAAATGGATCAGTTGAGGAATGCACTGATGCATTTTTGCAACGCATTACCCAACAAGGCTAATAATAGCTGACTTCACTAAAAATTTACTTACATTAAGGTACCTGCGGCTAATAAGGCCCACCTATTTTGAAAATGCAATAAATCAAGTATTTGGTGATATAGAACTACAAGAACAAGTTTTCCATGAAGTTTATTTATTAGCACAACTAAAAAAATAGAAAAACTATTACAAAAGTGAGTATTTAAAAAAAGTTCAGTTTTATAAAACCCTATCCAAGGGCCTTATTAAACTACCAAGGCAGTGGCGTCACTAGCCGGGTGCGGGGGTTCGGACCTCACCGGGTGACACCATCACAAGGGGTGTCACCAAAATTAGGGCGTTTCGTAAAAAATTTTTTTTTCGAAAGCTACAACTCCAGTGATTTCATGTGAAGCAGTATGGCACAAAAGTATGAAATCCAAAAAAAAAACATTGAAATCAAACAATTATCTAGACCCTGCTCCTCGATTGCAAAGTTTTTACTATAACGCGACGTAGCGTAGAAATAGTATGTTGTTACATTCCATTTATACGCGACAATATACGTCAATACGACAATACGTCATGACCCATGGGTGAAGTATTGTGCGCTCAGTTTGTTGACTGAGTTTGACTCATTTTTAAACAAATTTAGCACAGGAAGAACATCGATTTTTTACCAGTCTTGTCTGCCTTCACTTAATTGGTAATAAAAAATTGTGAATTTATTCATGTATGCATGTGGCTTACGTTTATTATTGGATTTCATCAAATACATAAATGTGAGTATTTTTGCATTTTATTCAATTTATATGTATGTTTCGTTTCAAACAAAATATCACTCTGTCTATGATTCTATGTCACTCCATGAAATTATTCTTATTAAGGCACCAGAGCACTGTGCGTGAGCGATACGAGGGTGTATTTTCCGTAATTATTTTCAAGCAAACGATGAATGGATTTTTTTTATTAATACTCATATACATATTTAATATTGTATACAAAATTTTGTACTAAAATTTCGGAGTATAGTTTGCGGTGTACGCCGCTTCCAAGAGGACATTCCGATTCCGGCGGCTGACAGCAATTAAGCCATACGATTCAATCTGAAAAATAAAATAAACATATATTTAGAAACTAGACATATAGGTTTATAGCACCACGTAGGGGAATTTCGATATCTTTAAAAAACAAAAAATGGCGGACCAGCGATTTTTTTTTTTTTTGATTTTCATGGAAAATGTTCACCGTTCAATAAAAAAAAATAGAAGGGGACCAGTGAAGAAGAGTTACTGGTGTTCATTCCAAAATTGACAACTTTCTATGATGAGTTATCAGAGGAAGAGCATTCATTAGAAATACCATGAAGGCAGCAGAGATTGATCTCGAAGAAGTCGGTCAGTACTTGACGTTTTGAAATTCATAGATGAATGGGACTTACTAGAATCTCTCCAATACCGCTCAGTGAGCCTACAATTATTTCTTACGATCTGTGTGTCTGTGGTTTCATGTGAGAGGAATTTTTCAAAGCTATAGATTATAAAGAACTATTTGCGATCTACCATGGGACAGTCAAGGCTTTCTGATCTTGCAAGATTATCAATTGAAAGTGATTTGGCGAAAGGAGTTGATTTCGATCAAGTAATTAACAAGTTTGCAGCTCTAAAGGCCAGGAAAGGAAAGTTTTGATTTAGTCGACATTTAGTATGATATAAAATTTAATGTTAAAATAACAATTAAAAAAGTAACATATTTTCTATGTAGTTCTTAGCTCTTAACTTCTTACAATCTTTTACCAACCGACCTTAAATTAATTTTTTTTTCTATTGCCTTTGTAAATATATGTAGGTCCTATGTTTATAAACGTTAAAAGGATTCTGTATGTTTCCATTATTTGGCACTGGTGGAGGAGGAGGTTTATGGGGTGTTGTGAGGGGGTGACATCATGAGTTACCACACTGGGTGAGACCATACCCTAGTGACGCCACTGTACCAAGGTATAATAAGGCACAAGGCAAAAGTTAACTCTTTCAAAATCGAATCATCCGAACGATTCCCTTTAAACTTGCTAAAAGTAAGAAAATCAACAAAATTCGGTTATTTTTTAAATTTTGGAATAAAAATTAATATAGGCCTTTTTACCCCCGAGGGTATAAAAAGTCCTCCAACAGCTTTATTTATAAACTTCTTAACGTACAACAGAGTAAATCGAAATAGTCTTCATTTTTTGGAACAAAAATAATGTCAAAATCATAATTCTATATAGGAACATAAGTTTTATTGATAATTTATGTTAGGTAATGTAATAAAGCCCGCGGTTTATTCCAGTGGGCCTGATTACATCTATGACAAGATTTTACAAAATTACTCATTAATCAAATAAACACAATGGCGGGCGAAAATAAACACCGAAATCATAAACAACATTACATAAAGTTCAATCTACACAAGATACTACAAGAAATAGCAATTAAACAACGGAAGATATGATTTTGTCTAGGCGAAAATTATAATTCCAAGCAGCCATACTCCTCTCGGTCACGTACCGTTCGCTACTATCAAGATGGCGGCGCGAGCTGGTAGACGCACCCTCGATGGCATTCATGTCGACTTAATGCATGTGCGCATAAAGTATGAGGTTGCTGCGATTCATTTTAGTAGGAATCTTTAAATGTGGGCCTGGCTTTATTTTCCGCAGCTACCTTAATATTTTTTAACTTGTATAAATACTTTTTCAGTGATTTGAATTACTTGTTCATATATGCAGATCGAATGTAATTAAAGCATGTTCAGTTATCTTCACAAGAACAAAAACTCTGGGTGACTCAGCAAAATGTACATGATATAAATTTACTAACAGATGTCGTTGGTGCTTGTAAAGAAAATTTCAAGTAGAGTTGCAAAAATGCATCAATGGATTGAGATTACAGAAAAATTATTAGATGCAATTGAAGATTTCATGTACACAGAATGAAAGCAAAGTATCCTGTTCAGCAGTCAAGCAATCATCTAGATTAATATTTTCTGTTTACTTAAATGCCTACGAATTTAATAAAATTTATTTAATGAATCTCACTCTTTCGACGACCTTGCTTTAGGACTATAATGACTAATTCACTATGCACGAAAATATCATTGGCTAATATCTACATATTTTTCGTTACATAAAACCACCCTTGGATGATATTGAATACTTGAACAGGCGAGAAAAGTTACTTTAAAAAAAAATCAGATGAGAGTGGAATCTCATTTTTCCACAAATCAAAAACTTTTATTTCTCATATTTTTGTACACCCTTAAATGTTGAATACGGAAGTTTTATAACATCCTCTCATATGTTCATGATGGGCGTAATATATAAATCAATGTCGAAACTTCTCAAATTGTTCAAGTTTGAAAAAGCAACAAAATATCAACCATATCAAAGTAAGCCTTCCAGCTTTTAAAATTGCGCTTTCATAAGGAACGGCAAAGTACAAAATAATTTTTTTTAATCTACCCTCGTCGTCGGTCGCATAGAATTTGTGCGTCCCTCTAACCCTTTAGAAAGTTTTAAAAACCGCGCTTCTTTTTGCTCCTTGTATTCTCTAAAAGCATCGCTTAAATGTTTGACCTAAAATTAGAATCAGAAGTGAAACTTACTAACAAATGTCTCAACTTAATACAAACTACACAGTCCAACTTCAGCTAGGGATAAGCAGACGGTTATTATAAAAGTGTACACTTCAAAGTGCGCTTATTTGCAGAAATAATATTGCTGCTGAGGAGTAGGCAAGTGCTTTCCTAGCCCTGTAAATGTTAGCATTTTACATTTTAGTGCAGCGATGTGAAAGCACTCTACAGCAATTTATACAGTTATACAGACAGTGGCAAAAAGATACAAGGATCTGATTGAAAGATTGCATATAGTTCAGTTTTCGGATTGCCTTGGATATTCTTTGGATTATTACTAAGTGCGAGTCTATGGATGTAAGTGCAATATTTAGTATAACAAAAAATCCATTTGATAAATCTGTCAGCATGACAGAAAGAATTTGATTGATTGAAATTGTGTCTTGTATTTTACTTAAAAGTATAAAGATTTTTTTCTTTTATCAAGTTACGCAACTTTTCAGCCAATCCAATTAGAAATTGATTTTGAAAATATCTTTTGCTTTATCTAAAAAGGTTGAACTAAGACAAGATACAATTAGTGATGAATCCATTCAAGAAAATTGATTAGTTGTGGTAGTTGCCTCTTCAAGTTATAATTTACTCTTCGGTATGGGGTAAAAAAATCTCTTGGATGTTAGCCAGGGACTCAATGAATTGAATTCGCCACTATTCGCTTTGTCCCAAGCGAGGATATGGTCAATATCAAAAGTGTCAAAGGATTAAGCGAAATCAAAAGTAGATACTGTCATCAACAAAACTATATATGGAATTGAAAGTAAGAGAAAGCAGATCATTAATGAAAATTAATTAGAGTGACGGGATACTAGAACCCTGGGGCACACCGGCATTTATAGAGTGTTTCTAGAGTGAGGTCAAGATGAAATGTAGCTTATATTAGTTGGGCAGATAAAAAACATTAAATCCATAAAAGACGAGGAGGGGAGAGATCAAATGCTTTTAGCAAAGTTTACCTAATAATAAGTTAAGAAGCTGGTGAGATATCCGAGTGTTTTACATTTAAAATGCACACGGCAAGAAAAGGAAGAAAGAAAGAAAAAAAATCGAAAAAAAATCAAACTCTCTTTAAAAAATTTATGAATACAGATAAAAAATGTGAAAGCGCAAGTTGCATGCACCGAAACAGAATGGCAAATGTTTCATTTTCGTAAATAAATGAGAAGGGGCGGAGTTTTCACGTTTTACTCTCATAAAATGCTCCCGCGCTTTTGTGAAAACCGGTTTTCATGAAATATTAATAATGTTAGGACACATGTTGTTGTTGTAAAATGTATAAAAGGACACATGTTGCTGCTGTAATCCTATGGTATTTGAACAGCACGTGTTTCTGTTTACAATTCGTTTTGCTATGAAGAGATTAAGTGGGAGAACTCATGCTGGATTCTCTGATATTTTCAGGAAAAATGAGAATTTCATTTGAGAGGAATTTTACATCTCCTTTCTGCATCTGGGCCAAAGCGAAATTTATCTTTTCCTTAAAAATGAGAGGTAGTGTGGCCCGAAGTTTATTATTATGAATAGGTCGAAAGGATTTTGAGGGATTTAATAAGATTTTGTCCTTCGGGTAATCCTACGATCTCTCGATTTTTGTTATTAACTCGTTGTCTCAGTTGCACTACAATAGTGCATAGACAAGTTCTTTTTCTCCATTCATGCAAAAGACGAAAGTATATGAAATTACTTGTTTCATTCTGAAAAACACCAGAAATTTGCCCATTTTGCTCTACAGCTTCTTAACTTATTATTAGGTTAACTTTGCTTTTAGTTTAGCTAAGAGGGCTGGATACCCGGCTATATTAAAGGCCATTGAAATAGGTAAGGTTAGAGTGTTGGCCATCGTGCGAGCTCCTGCAATCAGCCTCACTTAGATCAGTTGTGATTCATTGTGATACCACCTTAGCCTGAGAAAAATACCTCAGATTTATAGGGTGCGCTTAAACCAGCCACTTCGCCGAAGAAGTAGCTGCCGAACGGATTTCTCCTACTCTTGACAAGATTAGGGAATTCAAACACAGTAGGTGCTACACGCCTTTAACCTCTTCCTCACCGATTCAGCTTCTGCGGTAGTTATTGCGTGGAGCTTGCTGCATGCGCTCTGCATATTTACTGAAGAGGCAGTGCCCCGTCTTATCTGCGAGAAGATTACGCACATCCTCCTCAGCAAAGTTTCAGTCCTCCTATGACAAACATTGGGCCACAGCTGTCTTGAAATCGCTCATGAAGTCAATTCTCCTCATCCGCGATTTGCCAGCTTACAGGCCTTACCATTGAAATAACTAAGACAACGATTTTGGACTCACCAATTGTGAAAGCTATAGTTACAACGTTCCGGAAGAAAGTCAGCAAGTCACCAGACCGAAAGCTATTTTGGCGATTGTGATGAGTTGATTAGTTTCTAGATACGTCATTAATTTGGAGTAAATGATAGATTCAAAAGCCTTTCAAAGAATCGAAGGTATTGCAATTGATAAATAATTATCAGTTTAAGTCTGTATTAAAACTGTTATCATAGTGCATCTATCTCTCAGGTGCCTAACACTCTTCAGGCGATCTTCACGATGTTCACAACAGTTTTCTGAGTCGATTTATTTTTTCTACAATGCGATCCCTTTTACGTAGTTTTCGTGTTACCTGCCTTTTATGGAATGTATCACTTACCATTTCGCCGCAGATACTTAAAACAACGATTAAAGGTGATGCGGTAGATCTTATTCCTTTTTTAGTATCACTCTCATTCTGCCTTTAGGGGAATATCTTTTGTAATATCCTGTATGCACACGTACTGCATTGACTCATCCTAACAGGCGTAGACTATCCCCTTCAGACCTTCTAATCTTACAGAGCGTTCTAAAAGTGATTGCATACCTGTGCGAATGATACCATCACTCAACGTTTATTTTTTTTTTCTGATTTTTACCTAGACTATGATCCGCAAGATTTTAAAACGATCTACACAGAAGAGTCTTTCTCTAAGCTCGGCTTGTTGTCTTCTGACCGTTTGGTCGACTGTAGATTTAATTCTTTCCAAGATCACGTGAGTCAGAATTTTCCTCGCTATGGACAGTAAAAAAATTCCTCTCCAGTTATTCTCCATTCTTTTCAAAAATATTCTAAAGTCACGAAGTTCAATGCTGCGTTCCTTTTCATATTCTGAATGAAATACAAATACAAATCGGTCTACTTGAATCCCTGAAAAACTCGAATGCATTCAGAATCGTTCGGAAAAAATCGACGAAAAATTGAAACTAAATCGTTCGCCTGAGAAAAAGAACGACATGGATTGAAACAGATGCATCCTGAATGAGAAAAAGAACGTAACACAAAATACTGTATCGAACGGTAATTCCACAATATTCCGCCAAAATAAATTCTAATTGAGATTTTTGTTTCAGATTTAGATTTGTGGAGGTGTGTTCAGGCGTTGGCCTCACATTCACTGTGAACTAAAACATCTATTGGAAGCCCCCGTTCAATTTACTCCATTTCTAGGTTTACACTGTTAAGGGATAACACCGCTATAGAATTTTGGAAAAATTGTTTTTTTTTTTTTTTTTTTGTTAAAAAATGCTTTGGGGTCATAAAAACACAAATATTCAGTTGGCCCTGTGGCGAAAGAAAATTTATAAAAGGTTCAAGGCTTTACCACAGCGTTTCATAGCGCGTGCTGAACTCACCACTATTCACCAGTGTGTGCAAATGCTATAAAAGCAGCATCTTGGAGCGCGTGTAGAGCTCACCACCATTCACTAGGATGCGTAAATGCTATAATAAATGCAGCAATGAAAAAAATTTGAAGGATTTAAGTACTCGTATGCGTTTTTCTCGAAACCACTCTTTTCAAACTGGGAGAGCGAATTTGAATGGATCGATTTGAAAGTTTAACAGTAGCTTCACAAATATATTCTCTATGCGAGTACGTAGCTCTTTTTTAAATAGTGTAAACTTTTTGTTTTATAAACAATTTACTGTTTATTTTTTGGCCAAAAAATAAAGATATTTCTTAAAAAGTGCACCATTTTTCAAAACTTGATTCAAAAAAACGCCCCCTGCGTATTCATTTTTTGTCCCAGGTCTTATACTTTACGAGAAAATCGTTCCCTCGTGAAGCTATTTGTAAAAAAACACATTTATTAAGATGGGGTCTGTCGTCGCCATTTTATATGATAATTTTTTTTTTATACTTTGATATGTGTTAAATAAGCTCAAAAGACATCCTATTCCTTTTTATATACTCCCAAAATAAATTGTCAAATGTAAGCCTTATTGTCTGCCGCTAGAGTGATGTTACTGTTTAATGAGGTCTTGAACCCATTCTGGGATGCTCCACACGTAGTTTTGTGGAGGAAACGCCTGTTGAGGTTTCATGAGCATCCTGCCAGAAGCTGGAGGATGAAATCTCAGCCAAGCCCATTTTGTGTAGATGATACCTCAATGGGCAATGGTCTGAGAAGAACTCTGTAATCATTTTTAGCTCTATTCGATAAATTTATTTATTTTGACTAACGAAGTCCCTATAGCCTTTCCCAATAAAGGAATTTTTAATTATTCTCCCATCTATTTAAAGTTGCTCTGAAGTAACACCCTGAAATGCCACAAAATGGCTCTTGTCCGACAAAGAGTATTTCCTCTCCTCTTTTGTCTAACCCTCTTTGCGTTTATAGCTCTCATGACCCGTTACCCACATGACGATAACTTTCTTTCTCCTTGATAATTTTTTAAGGATTTGCAGACATTCCCAGACAATCCATGACTTGATATTGTAGGCTTTCAAGGTCTCGAAAGTAGGTTGACTATCATAGAGGATATTAATGGTTGAGCTATTTATGACTCATTCCTCATACCTCGGCCTGGAATATGGTATGGGTAGAGCCCAGGGTCTTTGATATATGGCATCTGGGCCCGTATATGTCCAGTCCGACTATACTATTTGTTTTAAAAAACATCTGTATACCACACCATTGATATTTGTTGGAAGGACAGTTTAGTGGAACACCATTGTTGTCGCTCTTCCAAAACCACGTCGAATGGTCTTACAAAATTCACCTTGCGCGTGTGATTATATCAGATATTGTCATCATTTGTTCGAAACATAAAGGACCAACCAGATAGCCTGGCTTTAACTGTTTCTCAATTTGCACTCAAGAGATATACAATGCCGACATCTCCTCAACCTAATCGATATTTTATTAAAACGAAAAATCTAAAGAAGAAAAAAAAATATTTTCTAATTGGAATTTAGAATGTTTACAACTTCCGGATTTGAATATACTTTTTAATCCTTTCATTTAGTCAAACCCTACCTAAACGAGGATTTACAATGAACCCCCCCCCCCCCCTCCTCCACCCATTTGCTTTTATAAATTCACATTTAGCTCTAGAAACATCCTGTTGAGCAACTTTTGTGCAGAATCTATCTCCATTAATTTCACTTCCATGAAATTGCCATAAATAAAAGTTTTGCTTTGCTATAATTTAGCAAGCGGCCCGTGTTGAGAACATGTTTTCCTTTTCCAGAACCGGGAACATTTGAATCGAAATTTCGACACTTGTTTTGCAAAATTTGATGGGTTGGGCCGCATGGATGTCGACGATTAAAACTTCAACTGCAAATAAATTTTGCGATCTGATTTTGAAGCATCCTGATTCTTCCGGTATACATACATACGTACATAAAAACATACATACATACATACAAAAGCAACGCAACGGGGAACGTGTGCAAGTGATTTGAAATTTCAACTATATTTGAATAATCGCGTTTTCATGTTGATCGATTAAGCGAACCCGACCCGAACGGTTGTGTTACCATACAAAAAGTAAATTTGCACAAAGGTTGTAATCGGCTCACATCACTTCAGACTTTTGTTTTTTTCTTTTTTTCTAGCTGACATTTTACGTATTTCTGCCTGTTCTTGAAACACTCCTTTTTTCGCATGGTGTGGTACATAACTACGTGGGAATTTTGTCGTGTCGTATATAAGTACTCAAAATATGTACTCAACACGAAAGGATCCTTGCACGCTATAGGTAGGTACTTACTACATATACTTATACAGGCGATGATATAATTTATACACATGTATGAATTCACATATATATATATATATATATATTGCAATGGTTTAACGAATGCTCCACGAATGCCTTTTTAATGACCTCGTAACTTTTAACTTCTCAGGTTAACTGCATCTGGGGCTTACTTTTTTACAGCTGCTACCTGTTGGTATATGCGCCTGTTCCTTACAAGAGTTTGGGTTGTGTTCGTGTGAATGATAATGACCTTATACTTCCATTTATAGGAAGAAGGAAGTATCTGGATACACGCCACATTGTCCCCCACTCCCCGCTCCACACATCCAGTACGAAGTCGAATATTTTATAATGGTTTGGGGGGCTATAAATGAATTCGATATGAAAATTGAGCATTCAAGTGAAATATAAATTTACGAAAGTGCTGACAATTTTTCATTCAACTTAATTTAAGAAGTCCTTAAAATATTTATAGCCTTCCTTTTTCTTTTTAAATATTGTTCAAGTATTGTTGGAGTGTTTGCGCCGTTTTTTTTTATTATTAATGGCATTTAAATGGCGCTACTACATGAGTATTTTTTAAATTATGGCAAATGTAATTGGGTGTTGCAATAAGCGGTTTTATTTTAAATTCCGCGCTATTTTTCTTGTGTCACAGTTTCAGCTGTCATTCTGTGACATTTGAGTATAAAAAGAAAAAAAAATACCCGGTTAACGAATATGGAACGATACAAGCTGGCACAACGCATTGAAATTGTAATAATTCACTATAAAAATGGTTAAAAATTTCGGGTAACAGTTCGGAAAGGTTGTAGTGCATTTAGTCGAAATCAGGTGCCTTCTCCCCCAGCACTTGTTGTGAACCTAATTGTAAAATGTGAACTTCTCAGTCAACTCAAGTTGCGAATGGAAAGAGCTAGACCCGGGCCCAGCCTACTCAACCGAAAATATTGTTCCTGTTTAGGCGAAATTATTACGGAAAGCCCGAATATGTCAATTTGAAAACGTCCACACTTCAGGGAGACTGTACACTGTCGAAGAATCCATCCATGGCAAAAAGGATGATCAAACTGCTATAATGTCTGTAAAGGTTTTTGTAGATACAGTCCTATTTCAAATATATTACAGAATTTCTAAGGACAGCTTTGACGAATTGGTAAAAACTGTAGGTGAAAAAGTAAGAAAAAATTACACAAAGCGGAATGCCTATTTTAGGCCCGATACCTCAAGACATGTGAGATCTCTTCAACAATGCATTATGATACTCTAAACATATTTTATTAACAATTTTTATTTCTATCTTGGGAAGCTATGGAGAGTGGGGTCAAAGTTTGATCTAGTACATTTTGCAAAATCTGGTACAGATGCGATTTCCTTAGGTCCTGAGAAGAATTTGAATACCCACACTCCTATACTCGGAGGCTTAAATAGCTATTTATAACCATCTGCATACTCACTTTTTCAGTATGCCCGCCATTTTATTCGATCTGCGGTACTAGATTTTTCGCCTTTAGATCGGATCTTATTCGGTAGAGTTACGTCCGATCGGAAAATGGATTTCCCTGGAGAAAAGAATCTCTTCTTGTGCATTTATACCTGTATTTGTATTTAAAGGGCTCAGGTACTATATATATATCCCAGAAAATGATAAATTCACCTAATTTAATAAAAATTACCCGCTATACCGCTTATTTCGCTGAATCATCCGTTAAATAAGTTTTCCCGCTGATGAGATCAAGCTAAATTATTTTTTCAAACCTGAGAAAGTTTTAGTTAATTTCTGTTTTCATCCAAACCCTTAATCTCATTTTCCAGATAAGATTCACAAAAATACAAGATTTTCTCATTTAATACTGTTTATAAATAATTCACGACCTAATGCTCATAATCCAGACCAGATTTAGGGTGTAAAAATTAATCTCATTGATTGTGACATATCTTAACCATCTTTTTTCACTTAAGATAATTTACCAAAGTGACGCCAAGAACCAATCACAAAATACTTATGTGTTATCAGTCGAACGACTGAAGTTAATCCTTATGCTGCTACTATCAAAGGTGAAGCCGTAATTTATTTTCATTTGTTCGAACTAAACTCTCAGCTAAGCTGTTATACTTATCACAAGACGATGGACAGAAAAAAGTATTTCCCCTCAACAACGTCTTAAAGCTGCCTTGAAACCTATTTAGGAACATGCTTCCTTTTCATTCATAAAAGCAGCAGGTTATTAAAAAATATTGCTTTAGCTTTTCTCTCTTAACTAGAAAGATTGAGATATACGAAAATTTGGATTGTCCATTATACATAAACCAAATTGATCCTTCTTCGTATACTGTACTACATAGATAACTACATAAGCTGTAAATTTGTCAAGCAGTTGTAACTAATACTCCAGTTTTTATGCTGTATCGTATATGAATCCTGAGCACGAGGATAGTCTTCCAATAGTTGCCAGCAGGACGCCCTTATTGATGGCTCTATTTTTCGATGTTTTCATGTTCTTAGTACAATTTGGCAACCGAAATTATTCACGTTCAACTGGTTTTTCGAATTTGCAGATGAAAAATTGGATTTCGTAGCATTCACATTTCTCTCAATTTATCTTGTGAAAGGACAGAGTAGAAGAGTCTATAAACGTTTGCTAGTGAAAATATTGAATTCTGTTGGAAATTGTAAGATATCGATATCAATTTATAACAAACAAAAACCAAGAAATGCGAGATTCTTAAAATTATTTTTAGTTACATGAAACCCATAGACAGCCAACTGTAACTAGGCGCGTGTGGGAAATTTTCTTGAATTTAACGTAGAATTGTTCACACACAAAGTTAGAGTAAATGTGATTTTCTTATATCAAATAAAAATATAAACTTTTTTCTCTCTTGAATTTGGCCTACAAATACCGCTTTATTATCACTTTCTAGTCCTCAATAGCATTTTAACAGAATTTATATTATTTATTCACAACTTTTGACTGGAATATCACCGGATACGGTTGGTTGTAAAAAACCCAAAATCCAACTCAATTCATACATCAACTAAAATATTGAGTCTGCTCAAAGTTTTAATCACATGGACTAAACTAGAATCCAAAGCACGGATTAAATTTTGAGTTAAAAGAATCAAACCCTGAGTTGAGTGGACAGAGCAAAATTGAGTTGAGTAGTTAGTTGAGCGCATTCAAATATTAAGGGGGCTGTAAATTTAATAGATTTCATTCATATTACTAATAAAATTTAATTATTGAACAAAATTAAATCGTTCATTGATTTTTTTATTAAGTATTCGGAGAATTTGAGTTAAATTTCAACCAAATCAATTCAAGATGTGAGCCCTTTCGCGCAACATATAATTATATGCTCGCAAATTAAATTTTGAGTCAGCTTAGAATTTGAGTTTATACCAGTCGATGAAAACTTGAGCGTACTTTTTTCTAGTTAAGCGGTGAATTGATTGAAATATTTGAGTACGTTCTTATTTTACAAGCTGTCACCAGTAATGAATCATTCGCACATGGCTTGTTTTATTAGATGGCTCCCAAGAAAACATGGAAATAACATAGAAGAAACTTGTTGAAAAGTCTCGATAATACCTCGAAGTTAATGTGGAAATCACTATAAAGCCTATATAAAAATAACATCGAAGTCATGAACTTTCACTTTCAACACCAAATTACCAATATAAAAAATGACTTGGAATCTTGGCAGTCAAAAGCATGGAAATCCGTATGAATATCATACCAACTCCAGGTAAATTCATCAAAATCGATATGGCAAATGAACCAAATGTAAATAGAATTATTCAAAATTTTCAATAAAAATAATATTAAGGTTGATATAGTAACAAAATCGGTAGACTAAACCAGACAAAATCAAAGATTCCCACGTAAAAATTTCGGGAAGTCCATTGGTAAACCGGTAAAAGGTTAGCATGGTGAACGTATTGTGTGGCTCATGCTTGAAAATAAACCAAATGGAAAATTCAATCCTGTAACATATTTGGTTGTGGGATCACGTTATGCGGCAATGGCGCTTGTCGTCAGGGTTGGCCACTTTGTGTAGTCAGGGTTGGTCTACTGTGATGTGTGCTTGGAAGGCGCCCAAAAAATATCTCCAGCGCCAATCGCAACAAAGTCCGCCATAAAACACCAGCTAAAGGAAGATGATCGCCCAAAGAAGCACAGAAAAAAGCTGCTTGAAACTAGCAAGAGAGAAGTGCATTTAAAGTGCGCCAATTAAACGTTATTTGACAGAAATGCGATTCCGAGTAATGTGCCATTCAAATTTTGCTAAAAAACAGAAAAATTCAACAAATTCAACTTTTTATTTCATTTCGACAGCACTGGCCAGCCTAGACAGCATTTCACTTTCTTTTTAAAGACCTATATTTTTTTGCACTTTTCACCCAATCAATCTGCAATGTTCAACAAAAGTGTTCCTTTTTCCCAGACTTTTCCAAAATTGTGCTTTAATAGACCAAATTCTTCCTTAAACGGAATTTATGGGCAGAAGTCAAAAAGGTGTCCAACCCTGACGACACTTCCATACCGAATTTGAACAATAAAATTTAAACTCTTCAGAATTGTTTAAGACCTTGCATAAAGTTTCATTTGTCGAGACTTGCAAAAATGTGGATACAGTGAATCGCAAAATTATTGAAATCTTGCAACAGGGCATATTTTATAAGCCAATGGTGTTTCACTTGAACTTGCTGTGAGTTTAGGAACAAATGATCTTGTAAGGAAAATAACAAGAAAATTTTAACTCGGCAACCAAACAAAAAACGTGGGATATCCAAATCTACTTTCTTATTTTTATTATATGCAGGGAAATCAACTTAATACTTAATTTCATTACAAGTAAATGTATCGCATGATACTGTTCGCCGCTGTTAAGTTTTAGGATGTAAGCGTTAGAAGGTGTAAAGTAAAAAAAACTAACTTACCTACCTAAAAGAAAAACTTACATCTCCCAAAGTCAATAAAAATTGGACTAGAAAGACACCGTTGTAACCATACAACGAGTCGAAATAAATCGATTGTGGAGGGCACTGGAATACGGATCTTCTATAAAAAAATATTATGAAAACCACTTCAACGCTTTGGGCTGCTTAAAAGGCAACAAACTGGGAAAACTACGAACAATTGATTCAATGAATTTTAGAGAATTCATTTTGGCATAGCTTGGAAAGCTCTAGTGGTTTTGTTTTTATAGATAAAGAATGTTTAGTCTATTCTAAAAAAGTGTATTTTAACAAACAAAAATATTCCCGGACGTTGGAAAGGCTCTGGCATAAATTAATTTCAAGCCGACTAGAATAGTGGGAATACGGGGAAAATATTGTAAATCAAATCTGGCAATACTGTAATATTTCTGTTTCCTATACTAAGTAGAATTTATGAAAATTGTGTGCAATTTTATCAGTTTTGTGTAACCGTGTATGTAAGCAAGCAGCTGAAGAATATTTCTGAAAAAAAAAACGTTCAAAAATTATATTTCTTTCTACTCATCGACTTTGGCCAAAACTGTCTTATAGTAAAATATAAAATTCCTTAACGGTTTTTAAACCAGCAGTGCAGTTTTGGGTTAATCTTATAAAAAAAAACCAAATATGAACCTGGACTTCTGAGAAAAGGCGTTGCAAGCCAACATTGAAGCACACAGTTCACATTTACGGCTACTTTTCTTAAAAAGGGTTTGGAAGGTTGCTACTATTTAAAAGAATGTTGGACATTGAGTTTATATGCCATATTTATTGATTGTCCATAAATACTGTTCTCTGAAGAAAAAACAAATAAGTATTTGGCAGTGAGTCAGACAGCTGAACTCTATAAAGAGATAATGATCCCAAGCGAAGGTCTCAAAGATGTAGGAAATGCAAGAAATCAAATCAAATTGTTGACATATTCTGGCTGTCGAAATCACCGGAAATGTATCCAATAGATAACGCTTATGACATCATGAATACGAAATTGATGAAGAGAAATTTTAAATCTACAGAATATAGCTTAGGAGACAAGCTGGTATTTTTAATGGACCACCGTTAAGATAGGATAATAAGAGGATAAAGGGTAATCAGGACAGGCGCAAGGCAAATTTAGCGCATTCGCCGAAACCTGGCGCCGCTTTTTGATAGTCCCTGCGGTCTATGAAAATTACCCCATTAAAAAACACCAATATTGATTAATTTTTTTACATAAGGATGATACCATTAACAGATGGATGTAACACATTTATTTAGTAGCGATAATTCAGTTCAAAGCAATCACAAAAATCATCAAAGTGCAAATCCATAAGGTTCTCATATCCTGGAAACTACTTTCGATAAAAAAAATCTAGACGCTTTAGAGAAACGTAATTTTTAGATAAATTAAACTACACGTACGGCAATAGTTTTTTGCAAAAGTCATACATGATTACAAACTTCGTACTTTCATTGAATTTTTTGTCCCTTGAAAGCGAATTATGTGTGCGAAAAAATATTACTTGAATTTGTTCAAAGAAATGCTTAAAAAAATAAGAAGAATAAGAATCTCCAAATTTTGGAAGTCTTTCAACCAGTCGCAGCTCCTACGAACTTTCATGGGAACTGGGCATAGCAAGCCAAAGGTAATCTAGAATGTAGATAAGAATCAGTCGAACAAATAATGTCATGTTGTACAGTCGAGGGTTGTTAAAGAATGCATTATTTCTGAGCTGCATTCCTATACATTTTTTCATTCAAATGAACGATTTGGAAGCTGCAGTCAAAGTATGTTTAAAGAATTGGAATGGAATTAAATGAATTCTATTCCCCAAAAAAATAATGCCGAATGCATTCTTTTTCCTTTTAGAAAACGAATGCATTACTTTGAGCTGCATTACTTTGGAATGCATTGCATTCATTGAAGTCTGTATGAATTCACTTGCATTCACTTGCATTCAGCATTCACTTGAATTCAGTGAAATTATTCCATGAAATTATTTTATGATTAAGAATGAAAGAACAAATAAAGCACTTTTAAGCATTTTTTTAAAGAATTTCAAATATTAATTAATTTGTCGAATTCTACCACATAATGAAAGTAGATGTATTTTGTTCGCATAATTTAATTCATCTGCTTCTCCTGCTTAAATGATTTTTTTACATAACAAATGAAAAATAATCATTATTTTCGGTCTCTGGAATAAATACTTTTTGATTTGATTTGAAATTCTTTAAAAAAAAATGCTTAAAAGTGCTTTATTTGTTCTTTCATTGTTAATCACAAAATAATTCCATGGAATAATTTCACTGAATTCAACTGAATGCAGAATGCAAGTGAATGCAAGTGAATTCACACAGACTTCAATGAATGCAATGCATTCCAAAGTAATGCAGCTCAAAGTAATGTATTCTTTTTCTAAAAGGAAAAGAGTGCATTCGGCAATATTTTTTGAGGAATGTGGAGTTGTATTTCCTAATTCCTAATACTGAAGAGGAATGAAAGAATAATAAATATGCATTCTTCATTTCTTTGAATTAAAACCAAAAAAGGCTGCATTTTTAACAACTCTGTCAGTCGTACATCAAGTTAAATCAACATCAATAACAAATCGTTGCCAGGACTACCGATATGCACAGTCGTCAGTGCTGGAACTATTACTACATGTGAAGTAGATTTACTATACTTTAACTCTTAGCATTGTTTACAACAGTCCAACTCATTTCTACTACACTTCTGAGAATTGTAAGCAATAAATATTTAATTAAATTACCAATCAAGAAATTTTTCGATACACATATTAGTTTTTCAAAAGTTTGATAATGGACAATCATATGTGGAAAATATTAAAAGGTCTAGAGAAGGAAAAATTTGTATGTTAGCCATAGCAATTTGCAAAATTATCATCAAATTAAATTAAACACCTATTTCGCCTCATATAATTCACACTTGAAAATTTTTTTTAGTGCATATATGAGATCAGCTTGGCGTATTCGGCAGGCTGAAACTAAGCCGTACTCATGAGTATATATCATTCCTGCCGATACGAAACGCACTTTTTTTGCAAGTAATTAATTTTTCAAAGATTTTTCGATGCAAAACGAGTTTTTTTCACTCAATTTTGATAAAATTACTTAATTTAGCAATGATATGTGAAGTTCGTGTAAGTTATAAGTATAATAAAAACTTTAATTTTGTTTTTTTTTATAATTAAATTTAATTTTTTTTATAATATTATATATAAACTGTTTTTTGAAATGAAATTCTTAAATAAAATCTCTATGGTCTTACATATTTATAAATATTTTAATCAAATTTCTAACAATTCCTTCAGTTTCCTCATTAGTCGTTAACTGCGATTTAACAACTCATTTTTTTAACTATTTAATCAGTTATCTCTACCAAAACTTGTACTTGTCATCTAATATTTATGAAATGATCACATCAAGCTAGGAATGATTAATAAAACAGTACTACACTTAGTACCTACCTACAGAAAATTTTCAATTAAGCTTATTAGAAGTAATTTACAACATTTTTACTACACTTTCAACACCCTAAAGTTCCTGCACTGACAGTCATACATTAAAGGCAAGCACACACCGACGCGATAGCACTGGCGGTACTGGTAGAGATGGTGGTGACGGTGGGATGCACAATATTGAAATGATTGCGAGCGTTCACACCAAATGCGGTGGCTGTGGCGCTGACAAAAGCGGCGGCGGTGAGTTGCTGCATGTTGCGTTCTCACCGCCGCCACCGCGATAGCGAAATTCATTTCAATTGAAACAGTGCAGTCATCGCAATGAGTGAATGATTTCAGTAGTAAAATAAAACAAAATTCTGTATGACTTGTCACGTCTTGCCTTAAGTCAAATGAAGCTTAATAATAAAAATGTTACCAAGGTTACGCCAGACATTTTTGCATCTCAGTAGTCTTTGCAACAAACAAACTGGCTATATAAGCGGAAACAAACGCTCGGATCATGACATTCCTTTCTAAGCAGTCATAGGTAGGGAAATGTGCTGTATCTTGGATGTGAGTAGTGCTGTATTTATACTCTACAAATTATCCTAGAACCTTCCTAGAATATTCCTATCTCCAAAACCAAAGTTTACTAAGATATAACTAACCTAAAGTTGTTGCCATTTCCAACAGATGTCGTCGGTGTCACCTTGTGGTGCGTAACAATATGAAGGTCCTTCTTTCGATCCAAAGTACAACATGCAGATTTACGTACCTTGGGGACAGTAGGGTATGGTACCTTGGACATTTGTAATTTACTAAGAAGAAATGATGGTATATAACAAAGTTAAATTAAATAACACTCTTAATTCAACCAGGAATAATAATATTCGCAAAGCAGGTTACTAAACAAAAAATTGCTATAGGTATTCATATTTAATATATTATTTATGTAAAGACTGGGATATGACTTTTTGGACATGTCCATGGTACAAATGTTCGAAGTGTAAAAGAAACAAAACCGACTATAAAATATGCTAAGACGCAAAATTCACCACATGATGTACGATTTATAACACCAAAACATGAACCAGTTTTACCTGAGCTGGAATCCAAAGATATCGAAAGAATAAAACTTTCAATTCTTTATCACTGGAAAATATTTACTTTTTTCAGGACTTTTCTTTAAATCGCAATAACTGCACATTTTTCCGACAAACAAATTCGAAGAATAGCTTAAGTGTCATCTGTTGATTAGTAAAATCGGATAAAAATGCGCTTATGTTGGTAGTACCTACAGTCCGTGTAGAGAATGAAATGATCAAGGTACACACATGTCCAAGGTACAGCTTCTTCCCCTAACGTTGTAAATTACCAAACTGACAAGTGCTGTATTAAACTGCTTATTTGCCACCAATTGTATAGTGTTACAAATTATACAATTGGATTTGTTATAGGTATCAGGAGGAACTATAGACCGCTCCCATTTATAGTATTCCTCATAGTTGGAACAGTTGTACACCGCTTTCCGTGTATACCTGGTAAATTTTAAGTTATCAGCCATCAAAAACAGTGCTTCAAACTGTCTACACGGGAACCAATTAGCTAACGCTTTAAATTAGACAATTGGAATCTCTTTATCCTCAGGACTTATAAACTGGACTAAAGTTTATAGCTCTTCTCATACTAAGTCTATATACCGCTTTCAGGTGTATAGAACACCTAGACTATAAACCGCTGTAACGTTTATAGTCATTTCACATAAATATACTAACCATTGCGTTTTTCTGTCTCATTTCAGATTAAACCGCAGCATTAGTATTAAGTAGGATAAAACCGAATTGCAGTTTTCTGTTGTATTAGAGGTTCTAATACATATAATTATGTCTTTTGCATGAATGGGGGAAGAGAGCTTAACTGTGCATTGTCCTAGTGCGACTTGAGACAACGAGTTAATAAAAAAAAATTTAGAAAACGAAGGATTACCGGAATGATAACGCACACCAATTATTCGACTTTAGATTCAATGAATTAAATTGTAAAAAACAATCTCTGGGAAGCATATACAAATTAATTATTCGTATTACAAATTATGTTAACGACGCCAGTAACTGTGACTGCAACAGAACCTAATTTCTCGCGGTTGAAGCTACATAATAAAAAATTATCTGCGATCATCGATAAGGCAAGAGAGATTTTCATCTCTGGCTATTCTGTCAAAAGAAAGTGAAATAACAAATTCAGTTGAATAATGATTTGGCGTCGAAAAAATCGGGAAAATTATTTAATATTATTCTTATAAAAAATATATAACATGTCACAGCATTTGTAAATAAATAATTCCTCGTTGTAAAATTTAAGTATAGGATTTGAATGTGTATTCAGGCCCCACACAATTTTTGAACCCAGACCCCGCAAAAGGTTACGTTGGCCCTGGGAGAATGCTCATAAATGGATGAGCCAAAAACCCCGACACCGATTAAAATGATTCATAAATGATATGGTATAGGATATAAATAGTAGAACACAAATATCTAATTCGTTTTTCACAAAATAAAAAACCAAGATGCATGTGCAGGCCATGCACAAAGTGGTAACATTGCAGGCGTTGTGTAACCGGTTTCTTACTGTAAAAACTAGATAATTAGTTCAAAATAGACAAGTATATGTACCAGTGTCAAGAAAAGGTGATGTAAGTAGAGGACGACAAGCCACGGTTCAAAAACGATAATTCATTGCAACCGTTTCGTTATAAATTATTTTAAGCACTTCCGTTAAGTTTGTATATTTTTTCCTGTTTTTTAATTTTTTTATTTTTTTTATTTCAATTTCCTTTTATTTTTTATTTTTTAAATATATTTTTCATTAAAAACAAACATGCTGGGATTCGTCCACGATACAGACAAAAGGCTTTTATATATATAGGATGTCCGAATGTGGAATGTAACTCGAAGGCCATGAATAGGTCATGCATAGACAAGTAAAAATTGTAGTCGGGGGAGGGAAATCCTCGTGGTATCCGAGATAACGGGTCTTAAAGTTATTTGGGTATGTTTTTATAGATCACCCTATAACTTCTGAACGTTACACCCTATGGATATGCTTATGAAAAAGTGCAAAAAACGCAGAAAGGGTTATATTTTCGGTACAGAGTGTAATAGCTCATTTTGAAGGTTCCACACCACATATGGGTCACCCTGTAGTTATTTTTACGACACCAACTTGCTATTTATACAGGAAACTGATTCTATTTTATCCCCGGGTTTTTATATTGTGGAAATTGGGTATCCCTGCGATTGAAAATTTTAAAACAATGTGAGAAATAATCGTATTGTCTGATTTGTGCCCATTCATTGGCATTGGTATGGTCAACTAACATCCTTTTACAATACAGAAGGGGAGATTGTGCCCCAGCAGTGGGCTGTATATGAGCTGAGTTGAAAAAAATCCGATTATATTACATAAAAATATTTATTTTCACATAAAAAAAAATGCAGCCATTACTTTGTACCCTCGCAGGTCGTTTGGGGGTTGTTTTGTTAGAAAGGAGTTACATATTTGTGAACTATTATTTATGCTCTATCATATCATGTATGAATCATTTTAATCGACGCTGAGTTTTTTTTCATTTATTTGCCAGGAATAATATTACTAACTAATAGCTACATATACGATGTAGGGATTGAGATTTCATAGACTCTTCCTTCACTTATATTCCTGCTGTACATCAACATTATTTTTCAAAAATTTGTTAGCCTTAGAAAAACAATACCGTGGAATTTTGGAATTTGGAATTTTTGATGACTATAAAAAGAAGATAATAGAGAAAATTTCAAAGTTTATTAAATTTATTAAATTGATTATTTCATTCCATTTACCTTTACTATTTTAGAAAATAGGAAATTATTTTATAAAAAAAAAAGGAAATTTCTTTGTAAAAGTGCTAGACAATTAAGCACATACAAAAATTCCACTTTTTATATGATTGTGGAGTATCTTTAGAATTCAGGAACTATTTTCGAAACAGCTCCTAAATAAGTGGCCAAGCTTTGTAGAATTGACACAATGCAAGAAATCATAGCTCAATTTTTTTTCAATTTACTTTAGAAAAAAAAAATCATAAATCATAAACGTTGAAATAATTTCTTGGAAATTTTAGTGTATATGACTTTTTTTAACTACTACGACCTGCACAGAAAAAAATAATTGCCTAAAGTGAGTGGCAACAATTTGTAGCACACAGGTTTGACATTTGTCGATAAGATTAGGGAAAGCTCCACCTTGGAAAACTACGATTAGGTTTTTATCCCTAAAATGTAGGTAAGTTTTTCTCCCTCAAATGTAGGGAATTTTGGTTTTTTCCCCCTAAAATTTAGGAAATATTCCCTAAAATGTAGGGAGCATTCCCTAAAATATAAGGAATTTTAAATTGTTGTTTGGTTTTTTTTTCCTAAAATGAAGGGACTATTCCCTAAAATTTAGAGAATATTCTCTGAAATGTAGGGTGATGGCACCACACCGCTCTCCACCATAGGTTAAGGTGATAGAAGACCACCCCTTTTAAAAAACATATGAACTGAATAGCTCAGTTACATTGGTGCACTGGGCACGCTTAAATGATATATTGAAAAGCAATATATGACTTCTTTTCAAAACAATGTGTGAATTATATAAACGAAAATAGGTTTCCATTAAAAATGCAGCATAATACCTAATTTATTGAATGTTCTCTTACTCATATCCAAAAGAGCTAATATTTCGGGAATTTTACGTACTTTATAGGTTTTCTAGTGCCAAATACCTAAATTCATTGAATGTTCCATTGATTTGGGGAAATTAAACTGATTTCCCCTTTCTATCAGAGAAAATTACATTTAGTTTTAGGGAAAAACATGTCTTAAATATAGGGAATAATCCTAATATTTGTACAGTGTACGTCAGAAAGCCATTCGACAAAAATTTCTACATGAATCGTTCTCTTCAAATCTTAATTTGTTTTAAATAAATGCGGTCACACATCTGTCTGCCTTAATCCTCTCTTTAGGAATTACAATAATTTTTCTATAATTTTTTTTCTCAGTTCTTTATCCAAAGCCATTCCCACACATTTCATTTGTTTTAATTTTTAACAGAGAAATTCATTTATTACATCGAGGGTCAACTAATGATTGGTTTGAATTTAAAAATAAATACTAAACTTAAATGAGCTTATATTAGAAACTTTTTAATACATAACGATTTTAATGTAAACTCCGCTTTAAATCATATCAATCAAGAACCAGAAAAGATATCTAATCCTACATTTCCGAGCAAAACAAAAAATAAATAAATACAAAAAAATTTAAGAATAATTAAATTAAATCAAGCAAAAAATTTCTGATTACAAAATTTGCGGCTACATAAAAAATTTACCATTTTTCATAGAAAAATCAAAAACATCCATCTCCCGATCAAAACAGAAATTTTTCATTTTTCATGTCCACCACAAAAACCATTAAAAATCCTAAAGCCTCTTACGAAACCAGAACCAGATTGGAAATTTTCATGCAGACGAGAAATTTCCCTGTTACATCATTAGAGTGTTGTCGTCCACCAAGTCAAATCGAAAAGAGCAAAAACAAAATCCTCTCCTCGAGTTACAATGTCACAAAATGAAAAATATTCCGTTATACTAGGTAGTATCAAGTATATTCTATATGGGTAGTCTGGTATAAAAACATAAAGAGAAAAAATACGAAATCCCTCCCAATCAATTTAATATAATCCTAGATAGAAAAATTCATAATTGTAAATATAAAACAAATGAACCGCAAGGAATATAGTTAATTACACTATAGAACCGTTGTAAATTAACACAAAAGATAAACATCGAAATCCTGAAATTTTGCGGTGACCTAAGGCATATATGACAAATCTCTTGGGATCATTTAGACTCAAAACCAGAGCAAACCTTTCCTAACCCCGGCAAATATTATTAAATTCAAGAAGGCGCAAAAGGATATACCCCAATACCGCATACAAACCTAAACATAGATAAATACCCCCACAATTTCTAGGGGTTAGCAGGACCAAGAAAAACGAACACACAGACGACAACGACTAGCACCAGAATCTGAAACAAAAATTACGTAAGATCCACAGGAACAGTTTAAGGCGAGGAATATAAAGCTGAAAAGTATAGATGTCATTTATAGGACTACATAATTATGTATAAGTATGTGTATGAGCGCCTTTCGCTTGCCTTCAACAATTATTTAAATTCGTAAATTAATAGTTATATAGAACAGTTTATAACAGAATATAGGCGACAGTGAGCCTATACAGAACCTGTATATAATAGGAGCTATACCAAAAACACGTAACTGCAATTAGGACGAACAGAGCGCAAGGTAGATAGCAACGGTCATCACTGAACAGCAGCAGCAGCAGCAGCAGCAATTATGTACCATCCAAAGGACAGGTGTTAATTCTCACAGATTAAGGATGTCGAAATTAGTTAGATTAAGGCAGATAGGCATTCACAACAGTTCGTTTAATACCACCGGAGTGGGCGCGGAGTTACAAATCTATCGAGATCAGTCTTCTTTAATTAATTCACATCAAAAACAAAAAAAAACGTAGCACAATTAACTTGGTGATGACCATGCGTTTTCTGAAGATATAATTAAAAGAAAAGAAAAAACGACCGAAACCGGTGCACGAACGTACGGAACAACACAGAAACAGTTATGTATACGAAACCTTAAAATTATTATTGCTTTCGGGTAAATGCTTAGCGTGAAGCGATCTTAAATTGAATTTAATTTAATTATTAAACATTAAACAAAAAACCAAAAAACATTTTAAACACACGAAAGACACACACACGGAACAAACATTGAGCATGTTCTTGACAAAACACGGACTTAGTTAATACTAAAAAAGCTCTCGCATACACGCGGGCCTTCTACTATTCTAGAGCTAGAGATTCGCTGGTTATAAGGAAAGGATACAAGAGAACAAGGACAAAAGTGAGTGGATATAATTTCGGTTAGAGCTTTTTTGACTGTAGTGAAATTTCCTCTGTCGGAATGGGAAAGCTTAAGCTTCAGAAAAGGATTTTGTGTGGGTACTGTGGGTATCAACAGCAAGCAAGAAGAGTTAAAATTTCCCTCGTGTTTTCCAGGGACTTTTCCTGTGATTTTTTTTTTTTTATTTCAAATTTCCAGGTATAAAAAATGCTTTTAAACCTTAAACATGCGTTGGAAATATTCTCTTTATTATCCCCCTCCATGTATGTGTGTGTTTGTGTATTTATGCATTGCACTGTGTTGAAAAAAAAACGAGTATATGGATGGATGGATAACCACCAAAGTCGAACCATGATGAGCTTAAAATTGAAACATAAAAACCTCCAAGCTTCCATTTGAAAGACTGTAGGCAGTAAGTACACACGCTTTGTGTGGCTTTTTGTCTGTGAAAGTCTTCTGGGCCTATCTATATAAACCTAGGCTTTCCATTATTCTCGTTATACACGGCCTCGCCTGCAAAGGTACATTTTTCCATTGATGCCTTTATGTGGGACAACACCGGTAAAGAAGGTAAAAGCAAAAAAAAAACAAAAAGGTCAAGGCTCCGAGATTTGTGGGCAATGATGAGCTGATTAAGCTTCAAAAATAGGAAAAACCTATATTAAAAGACACACATACACACACACACACCCAAACTGGTTGCTTTATTATGTTCCATAAACCGTTTTAAAATTTACCGATTGTTTGCCTAAGGGGGATTTTGACGATCCTTTAGTCCTACTAAATTGACACCATTTTGTTAATTGGTATTCACCGAGGACGATGTTGATTTTGAGAGAGTAGACAAATTTTAATGTTGAATAATTTGCTGGACTGGGCTCTCTAGGGGTGTGGTATATACCTTCAAGGATGTCTGAAGAATGCGGTGGTTTATTTTCAGAAGTCTGGACTTTATTGATACATGTGTTTTTTTATGGAGACTTTTGACGGAAAAGGATTATATGTGATGGTGATGATGATGAGGATTTATTACGTTTAAAAATTGTCGACTTGTGAAATGGGAGCAATTGACTTCTATACTAAAATAAAAGTGCCGTGCTCTCGTGGGTACTATGCTGTATGTTAGTTGACTAACATATGCGTATGACATCCCTTTACTCATCTCCAGGCACAGCCTGGTTGCTGCCTGCGCCTTCATGCAACGAGGACTCAATATTATTGAGGTCTGGTGAAACCGTCATGATAGGACACTGAACTCTATAAAGAGCAGCTTGGTGCTCTTCTCCAGGGCACTTTGTTCTTGCACAGCTCTTTAGACACACTCAGCAACTATCTCGCCATATCAAGCACCTCGGAGTCTACCTTGACTCGAAGTTGACGTGGGGACTACATGTAGAGACTATGAGTGAGTGATGTTGGGAGGACAGCTGTACTGGTTCTTACCACTCCTAACTGGCGTATGGGCTGGAATGAAAAAATCCTCTTGCTCGCATGCCGTAGGATGCGATAGTACCAAAGCTTTACTTTGGGCGTCGCTTGGCTATGAGATTTTCTGAAAGGAAGTCGTTGCCTGCCTTATCGAGCCTTCCCCGGTACGCTCTAAAAATTTTCACCGACGGCTCTCTCACTAATACAGGAGGCGACGCGGGTGTTTACTTTCTTGAACCTGATAATGGGTTCGAGTATTCACTTCGAAAGCACATCACTATCTTCCAGGCTGATGTCTTCACCATCACAATGGCAGCGAAGTTAGCCCTTCATATGGAGATCAAGGGAAAGGACACTGCTATCCTTTGGGATAGTCAGGCAGCCTTGATGGCTCTGAGTGGCCCTCTGATTACATCTAAGTTGCTGGAGGACTGCAGATCGTCCGTGGATTAGCTGTATGTCCACAACAATGTTTCTCTTCGGTGGGTTGCTGGTCACATGAGAATCACGGGGAATGAAAGGGCTGACGTTCAAATCAGGTATGGCTCTGGTTCATTGTTCCTTTGACCAGAACCCACCGTAGGCGATGCAACTTAGGTTAGCTCTCACCAAAGCAAATGTTCATATGAAACATGATTTTCTCTTTGGGGCTCGGAAGGAAACAATGTAGAACTGTGGTTGGTATCATCACCGTCCACAGCTTGATTCATGCTCATCTAACAAGGATGATAGTTGTTAACAGCCCTGCGTCTCTGTCCTACCTGGAATGAATCTGTGCATGAGCTGAAAGACCTCACCTGCGCTTCATTAAAGGTTTTGCTGAAGGGTTTTCTAGGTTAACAGAAGGGCCGCCCTGGACTCCGTGCTTGGAATCTCTCGTCCTGCTGCGTAAAAAAAGAAAAAGATAAAGTTTCGGAAAATATCTAAAGCTATTTGCGTTTCCCCTTCTTATATTTTTGTTATCAAAACGCTGCTGGTAGTTTTCGTCCGAAGGTCAAATCAGCGAAAATTGTGAAAAATCCTCGCAGCAGAAAAAACCCGAAAAAGGCCCAAAACTTTAAAACCAATCATTTTGTGGGCGGTCATAATCTAGTTCTTAAAAAACTTATACCATGATCCATGTGCAGTTTGTATTCGATTCTTAACAAAATTAGCTCTGGTGAAAATAATTTAATTATAAATTCGCATACATGACGATACTCAATTTATAGCAAATAGGCACAACGCTATAGATTAAGAGCTGGCGACCATAAACATAAACAAAATGTTCCATCTTATCATACTATCTTAACATCGTTGATAACTTATTCGGAAGTCTGACTTGTTTCCAGTAATTGACGTCACTACAGTACTGCCACGAAAAGTCAGTTAGAAAATATGCTTTTTGGTGTGGCATTACATTTTCAATTGTAAAAATGGCAGACAATTTGGCTTTCCCGAAAGTGGTGGCAGACGACAATAAAGATGCGCAAAAATGTGTATAACTTACGTCTGAATTTTGATGATGTAAATATTTATTTTTGTACAAACTTTTATGGTATGACGTATGACATTTTCGCACATCTTTATTGACGTCTACAAATTGTCTGCCATTTTTATGATACATAATTCCCTGCTGCCACACAAAAAAGCAGCCTTTATCATATCATGTTTTTAACTGATTTGTTTTTTAAGCCTTCGCTGCCATCCCGCAGAGTTTCCCATTACTGGAAGGAAGGCAAACTACAGAATAAGTTATCAATGATGTTAAGAGAGTATGATAAGATGGAACATTTTGTTTATGAAATGACATAAGTGTTTTGGTCCCCAGCTCTCACTACGCAATTGTCTAATTGTCACCGCTATAATTTAAGATACATGTCATGTCACCCAGGTCTACTACGTACTTTCGAGCTCTAGTAAAATTAAAATTTAAGTTTTACCATTTTGCGGGATGTGGCCTATCTTCGCTATCATTTACGACGGGGGATTTGTGTGTGTAATGGCTGCTTTCCAATTCGCCTTAATTTTTTTTATACCCATCCGATGCGCACGATTTAACAAAAATATCAATTGATTAACACTTGCAATAAATGAATTATAGCCTGAGCCGCTATTCCTATTTCACAGTTGTATAATAGGATGGAGTTCATACTTGCATGAATCGAACAGTTGAATTTACGTAATCACAAAGTTTAGATCATTTCGGTATTAGAGAAGAAAAATTGTGCCCTTATGTCTTATATTTGACTATGTTTTTTTACATTTTCGTCAGCTGTGACCATGTCGTCGAGGTGATGAACTTCTTACTTACTTGATATTCAACCTCTTATTAACAAAATATCCGTTATACTTATTTACTTCTTGGATAATTAATTTAAGTCGTTAAAACATCAATGATTACTTCGAGTACATCTATCCGGACAATTTCTTATAGTCTCCAAATACTAGATACAATGGAAACTGCTCCAGTATAACTAAAATATGATGAAGTTAGGTTGATGAATATTTTTTTATGATTCCCAAATGAACCATTATCATTTTTGAGCCGGCGTGCTCAATGCGAATTTCTCTGCCAACATTCCCAGTTGGAAGAGACAGGATCTTAAAGGGTAGTATCATAAACAGCGGTCAACGTCCTAGATCTAGGCCTATTCGGTTTTAATAGGATTCCTCGTTGGTTTCAATCAAATTCTTCTCTCACCAATAACACGACACGTTTTCAAGGAAATTTATGCATTTTTGTTTACTTTTCTTACGTTCTTGTTTAATTACTTTTATCCTAATCAAAACTTACTAGCCCCAGCGCAAACTTCTGACAGACCAAAAAAAACTCAATGTGGTAGCTCAAAGTCTTTTCCTAACCTTACTTAGCGACATCTATTCTTCAGTTTAACATTTGTTTAAAGTTTCATTTTCTTTTTTTACAAGTTTCCTCTATTCACTTATGTCACACAAAATTCTTGTAACTGTTCTTTATTTCTGGTACAAATTTTTATCTGTTTCTGGTTTTTACCATTGATCAAAATTAATTCCAATTATTCTCTATCCCTAATACAGTTTTATTACATGGCAAATCTTTCGTCTATCTCTACTTTTCCATATCTGTTAAAATTTTTGTTTCTTTTCCATTTTAAATTTCCATTTCTGTCAAAATTTTCATTTAATTTTAGCTTTCCGGTTGGCAATATTCATTCTTTCTATTGAAGACGTGTAAAAATGATCGTTTGCACAATTTTAGCGATTCCACGTCTAGGCACAAGTCCCGCAAAATGCTCCTGAATCATATTACTACGAGTGGGTTGGCCCTTTTTAAAATCAGCTTGCGTGGTTTACTTGGGGACGAACTAGGTGTCACGAAGAATCGTAGGGATTGATTTGGGATTTACTATGGTTCAGTGTCTACCTCTTAGAGATCAGCAGACTGAAATGTCAAGAGTTATTGTTATTGTTATATGTATTGTTAGACTTCTCGCTGAAGTTTACGATATTTTAAATTATATACATGCTGTACCAAAGTTAGAATGCCCCTAAAAGGTAACCGACGAACTGTTTTATCTCTCAACAATGGCTCTGGAATACTTCAAGGAACCCACTTAACCAAATCTCCCAGATTTCGCATGACTTAGCAAAGACTTTTTCTATTGGAGATCAAAAAGTAACCAAACATATTCGTCCCAAGCAGTTTTTGAATTATCAGGGGACTCGTCACCTTTACTGCCACGGTTTAATTTGGTCTTGCGAAAATTTACGAAAGAAATTAAGTGAGGTAAGTCGTTTTATTACAATATCTACAAGTATATGAAAAACTAAAGGAAAATTGATGAGCTTGATACTGAATCTAAAAAACATAGAGTCCTAGCTCTTCGTTCATTAATACAAATTAACTGTATAGGAATGAAAGATTGTTGGCAAGACGAAAAATAAGGAGAAATTGGTCACATGTAAGTAATTTTTAAAGTTACTACTAACATAAAACGAAAAAGTTTATTAACATTTTCATTAAATGTCATACAATCTGAGTATTGGAAATCATCTCGTTGAAATTTTAGCGAACATAAATTCCTGAATCGCTTGCAAGTGAATTGTAACTAAAATGCCGAATTTAAAAAAAAAGGGCATAACCATGCGCGATGCAATTCCTTTAAAAAAATAATCGCAATTACACAGCAATACACTCGGCTCCTCATTACAGTACAGAACAATAGCTGATTTCTTTGAATCCGGCAGATCAACAGTAAATAGGAGACATTTTAAGTCAATTTTATAGGGAAATATCATTCTAGCGATTGTTTCAAAGAATTTTATCCTTGCACATAAAATTAAAGAAAATATGTAAAGCATTTTAGTTCCATCTAACCTAAAAAATTTTGTTCACGACTTTTGCTGCGCTCATTTCAAATGTCAATTAACTCAACTCTTAACAAGTTTCAAATATTAAATGTCATAATATGTTGCAGCAAACATTGCTATACAAAATTCAACTCGAAAAGTTTCGCGTATTAAATGATTGATGGTTTATAACTAGGATCATATTGAGATATACTCAGTATATCACGAAATTTTTCGCAGTTTTTGTTCTACATATAAGATCATTAAACTAGGTCAGCAAGTTCGAAAACCCCGCTTGAAACCCGGGCATTGTTGCCAAATAATTTTCTATTTAACTTACTAATGAAATAGGCTCCAATTGTTATACATAGTGTCTTTCATTATTTATTTATTATAAAATTAATCAGTTTAAAAAAAACCAGTAAAATAAAACGATGTCAATGAACTAAATTAAATCTCTCTCACATTTAGGAACACAAATAAATCTTCTAAAAATTAGAAATACAATTTTACTTCTGTAAAAGCAAATCACAAATTATCTAATATTACCCAGCGGGAAAAATGTCAAACGCTTAGAAAAAAAGCAGATTCGAAGAGCTTGTAGCCACATAGGTTAGAGATATGCTTCCAAAAAGTGCTTCTCTGGAAGCAATCTGAAGTAATTTCGATGTAAATATTGAATACGAACGTGATAATGCAAGTTTTTGTCATTTTGATTCGCTGAGTTTCGGAAGACTTTGTGGAGTTGAATATTTATAACATACATATATATATAATGTTAAACTTTAAACAATATTATTTTCATTTACTTCACATAATCATAATCGTCAAAATTCAAATTTTCTGTAATTAAAAGCAAAATAATAGTAACACACACTGTAGCAGCTGCAATCATGCAGAGCTTCCAATCTCTTTCACACAAAGTGCTTCAAAAGCGACTAAAAAGAATCGCTTGTTTATGCGGACATGCAATGTTAAAATTTATATGAAAATGAAGCACAATCGTAGCGCTTCCGCAAAAGCGCTTAAAAAGGATTTTTAAAGAGGTTAAGAGATTTTTTTCGCTGGGTAATTAAAAGAACTAAAACTAGTAACTTATAGCTTTCAAAATAGCTTCCTTTGTCGGGAAAGGTGAAGCTAGAAAGTGATAGACTTTAATTTCAAGAGAACACTTTCTCGATCTCTGAACAACGAGAAAGCTATGTATACACTTTGGAGATGCAAAAGGTCTCTAAAGATACCAAATTACTAGAGATTTTTTTGCTCTCCGGCTCCGGTCTCCTGTCGTGTCTTTCAAATCAATCGGGTTTCCATGTTCGGTCTCTAGTCTTCGAAATTTGCTCATTTTTCGTCTCTAGATTTCCGAAGACTATTGTGTATTCTGCTCTATCAGTTAACTGTGGAGTTTGGCAAGGTTTTTTGTTAATTTTTTTTTTTGAATTTATCAGAGGGTCATTCTATAGAAAATCAAACAAAATTTACACTTTCCCAACGTTCTACTTTTGCTGGAAGTTAAGTTTTTTTTCCTGCGATGCATGCTGCCTGAATTAAACTAAATTTAAACTAACTTTGAAACCCTCAATTTTTGGTTACTACACATACCTGAAAGTTATATTAGAGAAATGATAACTTTGAATCGAAATACCTATCACAGAGACACGGTCTTTAAATTATTTCAGAGAAAGTTATATAAAGAATGCCTTTTATAAGAAAAACAAGTAAAAAAGCTAGAATTGGTCTAAGACCAATTTTTATGATGCCCTAGATGAATGCCCGTATGTAATTTCGTATGGTTATCTATCCGTACAAGTTTGATTTTTGAAGTGGTTTTTCGCATATGCGGTGTTTTCTTTAATAATCATAATTGGTTAATAAATTCGCTCTCTTTACACTCTTTAACATCAAAACACACAAACGTTCACTGTTAGATCCAAAAAATATTTTTACATTATATTTGCAAATGAATTTAAACTAAAATACTTCAAGACCTTGTCGTAAATAAAATGGACTTGCAGCATTTTCAAAATAAACGGTTCGTTGGAAAGTATAAATCATGATGACCAATTTCACAGGATTTCATATTCTAAAGAACTTTTTAGTGCAATGAAAACGTCTTGGGCTGATCATTTTCAGAGCATACGTACAAATCTTAAATTTTTGTATGGCAACACGAAGAAGCCGTTGCCCCATTTAGTCCATTTTTGAAATTATATTTTTTTGTATGAAAACACTGCGTACAAAATTTCAGTTCTCTACGTTGACGCATTCTCAGGCAATGTGCAAATATACAATGAAAAACGAAATTTTTATATGGCTCGAACTTAAGTTTACTTTTTTTCAAAGCCCGTGTGCAAAATTTCAGCTCTTTAAATATACGTGTTCTCGAGTTATAATGAGGACGGACTCACGGACGGCCGAACAGACGTACAAACGGACTGTCGGACTGACGAACGGACAGACAGACAGATGGACAGAGGCATATGCAATATCAATATAACTTTTAATATTCTGCTTGGGTGTCCAATGCATTTTGCTCTACTACCATTCATTATTTCTATGCGTTGCAAATCGTATGACAAACTTAGTATACCCTATGATTTCATCATTTTGGGTATGAAAATATTAATGATGTTATTAGTAAATTATTAAAATCTCAAGGCTTTAAAGAACAGAAATTTTCTCGTTAATAGAGGTCTGGTTATATTGAAAAAAAAAAATCACACAAAGTTGTTGCATTATCCTTTATCCCGTATATTTTTTTAAAGCTTTTTCACTTTCTTTCTAACAATCTCTTTCTTGACAATTAACACAGATCTCTGGAGACCAAATATAAATTTCGTGTATACACTTCGAGAAGTATCTCCAGAGCCTAATTTTTGGATCTGAGATAACAGTCTCTTGCCATGTAAACATTTTGGAGGTCTTAGATTCTGTAAACCAGAGACTAAAGAGCAAAGGCATCTCACCTTAACATTGTATAAAAATCAACACAATTAAAATCGTTAAAACAAAATTTTGTTTTGATTAGTGACGAAACCGTTTATATGTTCAGTGAGTTTTTTTCTTTCATCCACAGTTAAGAAATTATTAAAACACTCTCTCTTCGTTGGCATTATGAGCTGGTACGCAAAAACATGTTCTGCAATCTTCAATACCTCGGTGCACAAATAAGCAAACGATTTTTTAAAAAATTAAGCCAAAGTTGATATGCCGTTAAAAGCTTGTCTTATCGCTTAGATTTTGACTGAAATTTTGTAAATTCATCCACTATCAATTTTGTGTCATAAATTTCCATGTTTTTGTTGTGCAGTCCATGGATTGCAAAAACATCCAGTAAAACTGATGAAATTGTTGTAAAAATTATACGCTTGTAGTATGCCGAGGAACAGCATGATCTTACTAGAATGCGCATGCCTACACTTCCCCTTTTCGATAAAAGTTCCGATGTTTTCCCCTTTTAAACATGAGTTTTACTTTTTATTAAGTTATTCTTATCCTTTATCTTACATACTTTTTGTTTTTCTTCTTGTTTTTTAAAATTTTTATTTTTTTGTTTGTTTTTTCTCTCGTGAAGTGTCGACAACTTGGGTAACTTCCCGTATTTGTACGGTGGCATTTACAATTATTTTACATACGCGAATTGACGTAATATCGAGATTTTACATTAGTCGGGGGGGGTGGGGGGGGGGAGTTTACATAAAGCAATACACAGGTACACAAAGCAAGTTACACAAGCAATAGTCATACTGCTAGCTTCGCTACTGAGCTGAGACTGTGTGGGACCAGAAGAGAGAATTTGCGTGAGAGTCGAGTCGGTCTGACTGCCGCAGCATTGTCAACTTCACCGTAAATACACACAATAATAAAAATTTTATTTAATTGGTTTCCAAAATTTTAAAACCCATGCAGTATAGAAAACCCCATCCGGCCGCTCCTCGGATGATCTCCTAACTAAGACAAATCCGGGGAAACCTGGGCGGATGGCAGCCCTACACATACTGAGTGTTTACCGAGATGTTTTTCAGTGTATAAAGACACACCTGCGGTTTTGTACAAATTGCAATATCGAAACCACAAGTCTGTCTCCGGTTTTATTTCGCCTTTTATAATGTTCTTCGTAATTAAAACTTGCCCAACAGCTTCGCTGTGTTTTTTTTAAATTCCGGAAGGGTTTGTAGTTGTATCGTTACTTTTTCTTCAACTCATAAATGATGTAGGTGGGTATCTTTAAGTAGACTTCTTTAATGACGCACATACCATACAATGTTTTTAAATACATCAGAATGCAGCTTATCTTAAACCTAATCCAACATAATTTCAAACAGCCACAATAATCCAGATACCTCCACACCATTAAAATGAAACATTTCCAATTGTACGGAAATGGTAGGAAACCCAAGCAAATACAAACAGTCCCTATAAACTTTCATAAATACCATTTGATACTAAAATCCACTACATAGTCCGTAGACCCTAAAGAATTTTGAAGACACTCAGACCAATAAAGAAATACAAGAGATGACCGAAAAAATAAATGGTTTGAATTGGACAAGCCAGACATAAAAATGTTGTAAAGAAAATTTAAAGAGGCAAAATTATTCAAAAGCTTACATATTTCCCCCATAGTTCTGCACTTCTCCCCAATAACTTTTTGTTTTTTTTTTTCTTCAATTTTATCAAATATTTTTCAACTTTTCTAAAAGCACTTTATAATGTCGTCCATGTTTAGAAATTTATTTTTCGGCCATAGAAAAGCAAAAATATAGTGATAAAAACTGCTTGACCACATCTAACCAATAAAAATCAAATCCAAATATGCTCCTTAGAACGATACAGAATTTAAAAAGTTATTCATGATAACATTTTAGCATTCTTCAGACGAAATGGAGTACTTCTCTCAGACGATTAGGATGAAACGTTTCTGGCATGTACATATATACATACTTATAGTATATGGTATATAGAGAGAGAGAGAGACTTTCGCTTTCCAAAATGTAATGACCCTTGTTACGGCCCATTTGAGCTTTATGCTAATAAAATTCACTGGCCCATCTTGGGTAGATTTTCATAATTTTCTCACAGAACTGGTCTTGGCGTAAAAACCTCGAAAAAAGCTCCTTTTTTTTTCCTTTTCCTATTCATAAGAACTAAAACAAGAAAAAGCATAATTGCGGACATGGAAAAAATTCAGCCCACAGAAGTAATAATTTCTCCGTTTTTCCAGGAAGCTTTTCAGTAAAAACAAATACACACTACTAATAGCCAGTAGCAGTGCAAAGAGTAGAGTGGTTTTTCCACAGCAACAAACAACACTTTTCTACGCAAATAGAGAAAACAAATTGCTCGTACTTAAGTCGATAGGATAACTTTTATCCTATAGGGAAGGCAGGCAGGCAGGAAAGGACGAACCCCGAAAAGTTACAAATAGGGAATATCATGAATCTGGGTGTAGAGAGACTAGGTAGAATCAAGAATAAGAAATAGAGGAAACTACAAAAGATAACGTAGCCACAAGGATAGGAACATGCGGGACTTGCGGGAATCGGGAATCATTAAATGAGTCCTGATACAGTGTTAAACAAAGGTCGAATACAGATGCCTGGAAGAGTTTTTTATGGGAGGACAGGAGGTCAAAAGAAGCATACGATATTTTTCTAGTCAAACAATTTACTGATTAGTTAGCTCTCGTTGCAAATTCTACATATAGACTAGGTAGCCAGATGATTATTTGTATCACAAAATCCATTGTACTATACCATATATATCTAATCAATTGGAGCCGATTACATTTACTGGTCTATATCCATTTCCCACATGAACACCCCAGCAACAACCAAATAGCCAGTCAGTCATAAAGTTTTACTACTATTGGGATCAATACACTTGATAACTCTCGTCGTCGTCGTCGTCGTCGTCATAGGACAAAAACTTGCAACTTAATTTCTATATTTTTCAAAACCCTCAGAATACACCGCCACCACCTACACACCCAACATATAGTAGAGAGCTAGCTACTACAGCGAAAATATGATTTTCTGAAGATAAAATGAACCGCAACTGGCGCCATAAAATAAAATTTCTTTCTCATGGCTTAAACACATTTGTTGAGATATTTGTAAAAGTATTCAAGAATGGAGCATGATTTGCTATATATGTATGTATGTACTTCCATAGATGCCAAAATATGAATGAGTCGTTTTATGATGAAAAACGGGCTTCTGGAAGCGATATATCTTAATTTAAGAAGATATACTGTATAGAATACATATAGCTAGGAAAATGTTATAACGGTAAACCGAAATCTTCCAGGTCTCCTATGTCTATATTAAAACTTTACGTAGTTTAGTTTACATGCAGTAGTTCCCGTAAAGAACTTTTCGAAGATCGAATGCACTATAAAAGCCTTTGGGATATTCAGATAATTTCATGCTTCCTGGAGCCTCAATTTCTACATATTTGCCTTTAATATTGGTTCCTGACAACTTCGAATAACGAAATTTCCAAATCGATTGGGAATTAACATTTGCTCGGAATTTCCATTCAAATTCTTCATGCACAGAATTGAAACAGCATACAAAAAGCAAACATTATCACCGTTGGCGTTATAGAAAACATGATGATGTTGATGATATGTAACATGAGACATTACATGGCTTTGCGTTCAATCAAAACAAACAAATCTTTTGAGAATTATGTCGAACGAATGTGCTACGTACCACATAGCATGTATCAAAATCCTTCTCAAGACATATCCTCGCCCTGAATTAGCTGATATAAATATCACAATGAGACAAAGAAATGCTAATAGTCATTTTGCTATTTTGATACCATCCACATCTTCAATACATACTATTAGCGCAGACAAGAACCACTGTATGAGTAGAGCTCGTATAGAAAACCTCAATAACTCACTGATCTCGGTTAAATGAATCATGGGTACGAACCAAAATGTATATATAATTTCCATTGATTCGTGTGCTCAGGCCAGTAGATTTTTTTTTCTTATAATTTTAATCAAAATACGTGTGAATTTGAATCGTTTTCAACCACCTAATGGTGAAAACGATTCGAACTAGAGATGGGTAACTCAGATCTGAGTCGACTCAAAGATCCGGATCTTTAAAGTGAGTCAAGTGATCCGTTTCCCACTTTTGGCACAAGACGGTTCTAAAAGATTCATTGAATTTTGCCTCAATATTTCATGCAATGCTCTAGGTTCATTTAGGAATCGGAACGAAAGTGACAATGTGTCTTCACGCAGTGGAACAATGGCATTATTTGTTTATATGCACATATGTTGGGAAGTAAGAGTGAGTGAGCACATAAATTCATTCATAGATTCATACCATATGATAAGTAGAAACTTCGGTCTTCTCTATCATTTACACGAACAGGAGACTGTGTACTCTGTATTGTGAGTGACTCTATACAGTTAAGAGAAGAGAATGCCTCCCTTCCTTCAGTTCAGTATTCTACGACTTGAAGTGAGATTTGCTTTTGCAAAGAATATTGGAGTTCATTTCTTCTTCGTTTTTATAATTTATGGATGTTGGTGTTACCGTCCAGACCAACTTTCTGCGAATCGAATGTTATTGGAAATTTAATTTCACCGTAAGAATATATGCATGAATAGATAGAAATATGTATATATACATTATAGATATATGGGTGTCCCATTGTATAAATAATAATTGATGTATACAATGCCACAGGTATTTCTTTTCAGTTCTGCAGTAAATTAAATTAGTGAAAGACCAAAACAAATCCCAATTATAATATTATTGCATAACACAAGTTATTTAAAAAATAAATTTAATCAATTCAACAAACAAATGAAATAACAGAAAATACATAACGTAACATAAATAAAGAAATGAAAATCATTGGCTGAGAAATTATTATAACTAGCTCCGAGTAAATTTTAGTTTTTAAGGATGAATTATTTATCGAACAGTTTAATGATTGCACAATTTCTAAAAAGAAAAAAATATATAACAAAATTGTAATAATATTAATATTCCCATAACTTACATACGCATATTATATGTTACTATTTAAGAATAACACCTGATAACTTCTGGCTTTCATTCTGGATCTCTTTTCATTCAAAACTTGTCCAGCCTTGGAAAACATCCGCTCACAAGGTACAGATGTCGCGGAAATACATAACCTCCTAAGAACCATTAAGTACAATCGAGGATATATAATTTTTCTTTGCTCCCACCATATCAAAGGATCCATAGAATCATCTATTAGAGGCTCTTGCAAATATTTTTCGAGTTCTATTATTCCAGCTGCTCTATTACTGCTGCCGCCTCTCGAAGCCTTCGCTTTTTCTTTTATCTCCATCCATAAAAGTGATGATGGTGATGACTGGTTAGTGTTCGTGCTGGCGAGTCCAGCAGCTATAGGCTCCTCCTCAGTTTCAATTCGCAGTTGACAAATTTTAGTACAAAGTATTTCTCTGGCTGCTTCATATTTTTGTTCATTGGAAAATCCATAATTTTTTATCCTGGGATCCAAAATTGTCGCTTGAGCTGACAGTTCGTTATCTTCTAGACTTCGAAAACGAATTCTTATTTGATCTTTTAAAGACCTAATAAGTCTTTTGACCTCTTCTGGTCTCATTTCTTGAATCAGAAATTTGTCCATTTGTTTTGCCATTACATTATAAAACAAAATGGTTTTAGACAATGAAATTGTTTTTTCGTTGGAAATCTCACCCGTCACTGTGTTAAAAATTTCTAGCACAGTACAGCTTTGCTCTACAATTTCCCATTCATTTGCACTTAATAACTCCAAGTCACTATTAAGTATAGCCAATGTGGATAAAACTGCATCCTTAATCTTTAATATCCGGAAAAGCATATCATACGTTGAATTCCAGCGAGTGATGACATCCTGTTTCAATTTGAGTGGAGACAATTTCATTTGGTCCTGAATTTCCAGTAGTTTCCCCATCGCTGTAGAGCTCTGTTTAAAAAACTGTACAATGGCTTTCACTTTGAGCACCACTGTTTTAATTTCCTTCAAGCTCGATTGGACAACCAGATTCAGCGTATGAGCAAAGCAGGGAATATGTCGCCACATACCAAGACGAACGGCAGCTGTTACATTCGCAGCATTGTCAGTAACAATCGCCGAAACCTTATTTCTCAAGCCCCAGTTATCAATAGCTGCTTTTAGGAATGCGCAAAGATTTTCTGATGTATGCCTTTCATGAAATGACGTGCATTCTAATAAAAAGGACTTCAGCTGCGTCTTTTCATCCAAAAAATGCACCGTTAGAGCAATAAAACTTTCATTGTTGATTGACGTCCATCCATCGGTTGTTAAACAGACAGAAGTAGATTTCTGTAAAGTTTCGACAACCCTATTCTTAATAGATTCATAATACTGCGGAATAAGGCTATTCGATACCGTTTTTCTACTAGGAAGCTTGTAACCAGGGCAGAGCATATTTACAAAAGTTACAAATTCGTGGTCTTCAACTATGCTAAAAGGATAGTATTCTTTTGCAATCATTTTTGATCAGCTGAGCATCTAGTTCCTGGCTTTTTCTTAATAGGAACCGTTTTTTTACATATCATGTAATTTGTAATGGCTGACTGAGTTGGTCTTGGAATTACCTGTTCAGATCCTAATGTCACCTCACAACTCTATCTCCAGTAGTCTGAGTTTTCACTTGGGTTTCTATTTCCGAATAGTACTAGGTCCAGGCTGACCAGTAAGATTGAGACTCTCACTATCTTTTCTATATATAGACACAGTCGGATGTCTGGTTTTTATATGTCTCACGAGATTTCCTGTTGAACCATGGGAAGTTTTTAACACGTTGGAACAGTATTTACATTTAGCTTTTTGATTTTCATTATCAGTGCAGGAAAAATGATTCCATACTTCACTGGTTTTTTTTGAGGACATCTTCAATTCTATTATACCTCTTTTCCAACTTAAATCAAATCCAACACTTAAAACAGAGCTTACGACTTTTAAACTTACACCTAATAATTTTACACCAAAACAATTCTTATCTATGTTTCAAAATTAAACCAAAATGCACTGAAGTTCAAAACACGAATGTACATTATCGGGAAAGTAAAAAAATCTTTATAAAACGAGAATTCCACAGAAATTGATGATTTTCAAACTAACCATGTATTGAAGGAATAAATAAAATGAAAGAGTAATAATCTGTATAAACTTCCCATATTAGCAAAAATTCCTGTGAAAAACTACGAAAATTAAGGTTTCATGTAAATGAATGTTCTAGTGCAGTGGCGCGCGTAAGCATTGTTAAAGCGTTAACAGGTCTAAAGTTAAAATGGAAGTCATTTTACAAGTAAATAATGCTCCTTATTCAAACATAATAGGACGTATTCAGCTAAATTGCAGTTGTCGACGGCTACAATCGTACATAAGCCAATTTTGAAATAATATATGGTACCAATTGATTAAGTTAGTTTCTTGCAATAGAAATAAAACTTATATAAATGAGTAAAATTGTGGGTATCTGTTATTATCATTGTGTATAATTATTACCCAATAACAATTATTTCTCCTGTTTCAAGTAAGGTTTAGTTTCGATTGAATATTCCTTCACGAAAAAAAAATATTTTAGAAAATTAATTCAGTTAAGTTCTTTTGCGTGTGTGGCAAAATAAGTTTATTAATTCCTTAAAATCAAGGCTTATTCCGAAGATCATATCAAGCGCAGCAAAGATTTTTGTAGTTTGCATTAAAATTTATCAAAAATCTCATTCTGTATCTTACGACAACACTGGCTAAAAATGCTTAACCTATGGTGAACGTGAAATGAGAGAAACGGCGGAATGCCTCGTTTGTCTTAACAGAATGACAGAAGACACAAATCATTCCTG
>OZ005742.1:42006961-42083347 GCA_963930735.1 Dioctria linearis | reverse complement strand
AAAAAATCAGTATTGTGTCTAGTATTACTGGAGCATTGTGCCTAGTCCACTTTCGTATATAGCTTAGCAAACATACATCAAACTGACTGATATATAAATACACCATTTTTTACTCAGACAGTTCCTTGCTTTCTAAGCCATAATTCAAGACTGGTCGGCAGCTCTGAAGCCTATAGTCAGGTCTAGTCTAGACGTATTGACCCTAGCACAAACTAGAGGTATTAACTACTAGTATATTTAACGTATTAAAGATATTATTCGTAACACGTTATCCAAAAAATCAATAGAATCATTGACTTTGCATTGATAGGAGTGATAACCTCAAAACCACAAGTTCGTATATTTTTTTAAATATACGCACTGTGCACCATCTGTTGGAAGATATTTAAACCAAAATCCAGAGAACTCAACACTCCAGCAGATATTCCTAGCTAAACTGCTACGTATAGGCGCACTAAATTGCTACACTAAATTGCAAGCAAAACTGGTACACTAAAATTGCACGCTAGACTGCTACATGTACGCACATCAATTGCTGCACTAATCTGCAAGCTGAACTACTACGTGTACATAACTTAATTAGAGCAAAGTGCTGATTGGTTCCCTACTTTCATCATAACTTTCTTTATTTTCGAATTTTAATTGCAATCAACTAATTCAATTTCTCATTATTTCAGATTAAACACGTAGTACCGGTCTTTTTGATTTGAATTTTTTTTTTGAGTAATAGCTTACTGGATTTTTTTTTATTTATTTTTGGATTATTATTTTATTTTATGTATACTTTTCATTTGTATTGGATTGCTGCATTAAGTAGAATAAAACTTGAATTTTTTGACATTACTTCGCCATCTTGTTATCATTTCATAACCTTTCCGATCCGGCACCTCATTTTTATGACTAGACCTGTCACAGGCCTAGACAATACTTTATTATTGATATAATTAAACTTATCTGAAAAATAATTTCCTATGGCAATAACTCCGGTTCTTCCTGCAGCACAGCACAGCGCACTTCTTCACCATAAATCGAGACTCCGGAGTCTCGATTATATAAAATCTCTTAGAGACATACTTCACTACTGTTTCTCACTATTATTAGGTATAAATCACTTTTTATCGCTACTTTAAAAAAATTACTAAAAACCACCGGACTATTCTTCGTAAATTCAAATAAATTTATGTCCTGACAACAGCCCTATTGTCCCCCCCCCCCCCCCCCGAGTCTACAAAAACAAATGCTTATCACACATACACGAATTTTACACAGCATAGCCTATCTTTTTAGCTATATATTCTAAGCAACATACAGAAGTAAGTATGCTTTCGTGCATTTTAAAGAATTTGCTTCATTTTATTAATGAGTTTTGATTTGATTGTATTTTTAGATAAATGAGCCGAGATAAATAGGCTTCAGCTGTCACTATTAGATTAAACCATGTTCGGGTGGATTTACGGCGAATAAACGGTCAAATGATAACATTATGGATGATCTGGATAATTAGTTATCAATTAGATAAGTATTCTCTGTTTTCTGCTGATTTAAAAACTTTTTACTATGTGGCCCCTTTTCTTGTATGTTTTAGGAATTGTTTACATCGAGGAATAACACACATTGCCTGGATATGACAGGATGACCTTGTAGGTGGATTGATCACTGATTGTTGCAGGAGGAAATCGATTAATAGGTGACCGAACATATAGATTGAACCCATCTCCTACGGGTAAGTTTCAGAATCCACTTGAGAGTTGCTCTGTTGTGTAAGAGTTGAGATCTAGAACTAGTAGACCTAATAGACCCAATGGATAAGGTCCGACCTACCGCTCCAGACCACAAAGGCTTGATGACATTAGTTATCTCCTGTAATCCAGATCCGTTGTTCGATTTGATATCGCTCCCAATAAATCCAGTTCAAAACCTACATAGGAGATTTGGAAGTCTATTTGGAAGAAAATAGAATTGACACTGGTCACGTCAATCATCGGCCGGATCGTTTCTATAATTGTTGATGTGTATGATGCGCAGATTTATCCCTCTTTGTCACTGCGTTCGAGGGTGTTTTTGGCTCAAAATTTTTGTCTGCCCTTTCGCATGTAGAATTTTCATAACTTTCTGTAAATAATTATTTTTATTCAAACCTTTATGATAGGCTAAGTATTACACATCTTCGCGGGTCTTTATTGCCGTCTGCCACCACTTACGCGATATATATAATTACCAAAAAGCAGCCTTGTTGATATCACAATTTAAACTGATTTGTTTTTTTAAGCCTTCGCGGCCATCCTGCATTACTGGAAGCCAGGCATACTTCCGAATAAGTTATCAATGATGTTAAGAAAGTATGATAAGATGGAAACTTTTGTTTATGAAATGACGTAAGTATTTTGTCCGCAGCTCTCTGCCTAATGCCTCATGAATGCTTTAATGAGATTTTCAAACAAAGCTCAAAGTTTCGCGGATTTATCACTTGAATCCAGATTGTCATTATTGTTGCAATGTATATTTGTATATAGGAATGCAAGAAAATCTATTGCATGCTAATACTCCAGTAACCAATTCATTTGGGTATCATTGGAAATCTCTCAATACATTCTCCCATTGAATACTGGTACATATCCACTTACAGTAACAAAATTCAAAAGAACGTACTCATCTCTTCTGATGTTACGTTTCTTTGCTTGCAATTTTTTTTTAAGTATGTAAATAATTTGTTTACCTATTTCATAACCATTTGAACGAATTCTTCAAATAAAAGGTACTCGATCGATCTCACTACTGGTAAGAACTGAGAAATTGAAGAACGAATTGGCATTAGCTCTGATTTAGTAGGAAGTGCAATGTGTTTCCAAAAAGTTTTCCATTCTAGTAAGATTTTTCTGAATTTTCAAAAGCGCAACGTTATCCTCTGAATCGTATTCAATACTTTGAGATTGTATTTTTTCATCCGCTTACAACTACCTTTGGGTAAGGTTATCCAATTCCACCTCAGCATCAAATGCTGTATCATGTTCATTGATATTTCAAGGTGAATTCGTTAAAAGACGGATTACATTTCATCATAAAAAAATTGTTGTCAGACACCTGTAAAAACTAGCTCAATACTCCTTCTAATGGTAACAACCATCATGTGTTTAATTTTACCTTTTACCTAAAACTAGCTTATTTTGATTTGAGCATAAACTCGGGAAAAATTCAATTTTCATACATTGTAAAATTATTGGTGTATTGATTTCAAGGTTGTGAAGAATAAGTCTGAAGTTCCAAGCATCATCTGATGAATCACTTTGGATTTAGTAAATTTCGTTGCTTCTTTTCCGGAAAAGTTTTTCATTTTCAGCTCTACTCTAGAGGAGTTGACATTTTACTTTCGTGTTGTTTAAGACTTAAGATTGAGAAAATTAGTAAGTGTTGAATAAGGATCGCTATACTTTTCGCGAATACGCTGATATGTATTTGGTTTATGATTTTTGTAACTGTAATTTTAGAACAACACTTCGAGAGTACCAAAGCAGATTTCCGAACAGAAGATGTCCAGATCGTAGGGCGTTTGAACGAATTCACAGGAACCTAAGCGAAAGCGGAATCTATATTTTACCAGTAGGTACTCCCAGAAAGTTGCCAATAGATGAATCGTCACAACAACAAATCTTGGAACTAAATATTAGGGAAATCCCCAGAAGTATAGAAATTTAAAAAGCACAACTAAAATTAAGAGCAATGATTAAAATTCGCCTTTAAATTTAATATTTTCTTTCAGGTTTGGATGGTATTTCGCTGGAATAATCTGTACGCATTTCATTACCAACGCGTAAAAGGATTGCAAGAAAGTGGGTGGATTGTGAAAAATCAGTCCCGCTTGAATCATGTCCTTTGGATGAATGAAGCTTGCTTCTCTCGGGACGGGATTGGGTAAAAAACGACCGTAATCTGCATTACTGGGCAGTGGAGCATCTACATGTAACCAGAGTGAACAGTGTAGGATTTACGTATAAGATACACAAGCTATAGATTAGGGCCCCCACTATCTTGGTGGCCCCCAAAAAAATTACTCGAGTGAGCAATTGTCATTTATACTGTTACAAAACCACTCACCTTGTTTTATGTTGCGCATGCACTTAGAACAGCCATGCCATTAGATAAACCGCGCAAATAAAGGGCAACCCACACGCAGCAGCACGAAGCACGAGCATTTTGCTGGACTCATGCCCAGACAGATATAGAAAATTAAAACTAAATGAAATACGAAAACGATACAGAACGTTTGGCAGATATAGAAAATGAAGCGTTTGACAGTTATGGAAAATTAAAAATAATCGAAAGTTTTGACATGTATAAAGAAGATAAAATTTGCATTAAAAAAAAAATTGGAATTAATTTTGATAAATGTAAAAACTAAAGGAAGAAGGAAGGCTTAGGCTACAAAAATGTCCAACATAGGTACGTCACTTAGACCACAGAATTTTTTTTTTTTTTTTTTTTTTTTTTTTTTTTTTTTGTAAGCCACCATGTTGATATCAGAGTGTCTTGTCTTGTTCGCGCTGTGTGAAAAAACTGACATAGATAGAGTTCGTGTATGTTAAAAAATTAAAATCCAATGAAATAATCAAAAACAAAAAATCCAGAATATACAAATTGACAAAGATGTTTACTATAAACAGGTTGTTTTATTGGTGAGAGGAAAATTTTGCAGCAGACCCACAAGGAAGACAAGTAATTCCCTTAACCAGCAGAGTCCTAGATCTAGGACATTGACCTCTGATTGTGACGCTATCCTGGATTATCTCGCCCTCCCAAATGAGATTGCACACCCAAGGAATTTGAGCAACGTTGGTTCGTTAGTTTGGCGTTTCGAGTTTCCAGAACCGTGGAGTGAGTAGCCTAACTCAACTGGAATCCGCTCGGCCAGGTGGTCAGAACTTCATTGCAACAGTAAATGCTTTGGATAGTTTTCTCTTTGGAATCACCAGTAACCAGACTTTTATGGAAAAATGTATCCAAGTTCAATCATTGCCTCCGATCATTGAACTCAATCACGAATCCTTGGTGGTACGATTAAGTGGGTGTCACACCGGGAGCGGCGCGGCATTTTTGCCGCTGCACGAGTGTTCTTGCAAAATTAAATGTATAAGCCACATCGGGAGCGGCGCGGCGCGGCGCGGTACGGCAAATTAGTTGCCGCGCGGCGATTTTGGAGATTCGTTAAATGAGGCTTTTTGCATTCTTAAGTATTTGTAATTGAACTTCATCACTTTTCTTTGTTTTTCTTCAAGCAGAGCTACTAATAATAGAATTTCTATCTCGGAACTAGAGTATATTTGGATAAAATCTGCCGCTCTCAGTGTGAATACTCTATTTTTCCGCGTGCCACCGAGAAGTGCTGCTCCTGGTGTGACCAGGGCTTTAACCCTGGAATGCTACCCGTGAGTAAATTTTATTCACTTTCTGCTTGAAGGTTGTACTGCTCTTTACGACATATGACCACAGCGTCCCCACTTCTTAAGTCCCTTGCCTGAAGCGTGATTGTTAGTTTAAGTTGATAAAAAATTAATTTAAAACAACAATGACTCAAGATAAATTATATTCCGTCAGTCGAATGTGCATAGAAAGTGCCAAACTCAGCAGTTTATTATTTGATGATATCATCAGTGACTTTGCTCTGGCAAAGGCAAGAAAGAAAATATTTTAGTTTAATACAACTCCCTAATCCTAATAGCATGTTTCAAAAGATTAGATAATAAGCCTTTGTAAATTGTGCCTTTTAAAAGAACTTTTGTTATGAATAAAAATTATCTTAAGTTAAAGATTTATTATTTCAGTGTATAGATAATACTTCTTAATTGTATTTCAGTTTAACCCTCTAGGTATCCGAAAATCATATTTGGCACTAACATATAATATATGGACTTATAAAGGACCCCATATTTCAAATAGCTTAGGGCCTTATCAAGTCTAAATCCGGCCCTGAGTGTGGCGAGCCATCAACAGCGATTTATTACAAATCTGTGGGCAGGTATATAAAACGGGATTAAATGCAGCGTCGTACCTAGATCATCTATCCATCTGTCTATTCGAAGAGTTGAAGGATATACCACTACAGAGGAAAGGAAGGAAGGAGCTCCAGCGTACTTCGGGCGGACAGTAGTAAGTAAATTGTTTAGAGGAAAATTTCTGTGGACATTGGATCGGTAGAAACTGATCGGTATTATGGCGTTCACCTGATCTTACACCGTTGAATTTCTACTTCCGGGATATATCAAGTCAATTGTCTACGAAACAAAACAAACGTATATAGCACATCCCTTCTCTCTTCAGTAATAAATTTAGCAATTAATAAAATTAAGAGTGAATTAAATCCAAGAATGATTAAAAATTCTGTTATTAGAGCTAGATTATGTTTAAGAGTTGGAGGTAAAAACTCTTACTAATTTATATGTACAAAAAATCTATAACTAAGCTCATAATTGAATACGAATAAATACATAAATTATTATATGCATTATACTTTCTTGTGACAGCCACCATTTTTTATATAATTCTACTAACTTCTTTATTAGTAAAGAGATTCAGAAAGTTTCTGTTACCAAAAAATTCTCAATCAAATCCAAAATATTACATTTCTTTAGAAAACGAACCAAATTGAAAGTATGTGTCCAGATTCCCGACGTATAATATCTTAGCAAAACATACCCAGCAAACATAGCGATACGCAGAAGAATCACTTTCTTATTACCTGGGCGATAAAATATCTCGTGAATGTTAATCATATTCGTTTTGCATTCTTAACGGGAGAAACCATTATCCCGAAGGTAAAACATCTTAAAGAAACGAATGCGTATCTCGTACGCGATAAGATACGTTAAAGTAATTTGCCAACATCCCTTCCTAGCGAGCTATTTTCATATCATGTATAAGAAACGTATTCGTTTCTTCAAGATGATTCGCTTTCTTATCGTCAAATGAAATCGTTCAAGAATCCTTCAAATAAATCCTTTGGAATTTGTAGATAGTAAGTGAATAAAGAAGAGATTTCTTTAAAGTAGGTAAATACAGGGTGTCCCGTAAGTCGACGTCAAGCCGGAATCGGGTGATAGACCAAATCATAACAGTTACCAGAAAAATATAAAAAAATAAAATTTAAGTCATGTATTTTTCAAATTATAGACATTTCTTTTGTTTTCGAGAAAATGTACACCTTGTGATGGGTTTTCAGCTCCTGTTGCTACAAATCTTTACTTTTTTGCAATTTTATTTTTCTTATGTAATCCCGAATAGTGTTTATGTAACCTGCTGCTTTAAATTCTAAGTCTACTGTTCCAGCTTGGAAGAAAATGTCACATTTTGCCGAACCAAGAATAGAAAATTAATATTTCACCCAACTTTAACTGTACTGGAAAAAAATGTACTACGCCAGTCTGGCAAGTAACTTTAAAAGTTGACGCATTTAATAAGGATTCTAAAATGGTATAACACTTGCTACAGTATTTCTTAGATTACGGCAAAAAAAAATTTCCTTCGAGAAACCCAGCTTCGAGAAATTTCTTTTCACCTACTAAAAATGATTCTAGTGTACCCAAAGCTTGCCGTAAGACCGTAACTTTCAGATTTTAGTTTGAGTGAGACGGAGAGTCATTACATGAAGTGTGAGTGAGCAAGATAGTGATGCTCGCTCGTCAAATCATTGAGTTTTTACAAATGTGCATCGTCTACTCTCCACACAGGGCCGACTTCCAAACCAAGTACATGGTGAAGGAGTTCCTTACCTTACGAGGACGTAGTACTTCAAGCAGTTGAGGAAGACCCAAGAACTTCGTTACGTGCAATCCAGGAAAACACAGGAGTGCCTAAAAGTATAGGTCACCGAATTGCGGAAGCAATTGAATTTGTCAACAATGGAAGATTTGCCCGTCTAATAACCTGATCCTTTATAAGAAGATGTCGAACTTGTATTGCAGCTGAAGGAAGGCAGTTTGAACATCTTTTGTAAATAATAAATCTTAGCATCCAAATAATTGGTGTTTAACTTTACACTTAAGGAAAATTTGTCCTAAATTCAACAAAAAGTTAAGATCTCTAACTTGAAAGCGTCACTATCTGTCTCACTCAAACTAAAATCTGAAATTTACGGTCTTACGGCAAGCTTTGGGTGCACTAGAATCATTTTTAGTAGGTGAAAAGAAAGTTTTCCAAACTGGGTTTCTCGAAGGAAAATTTTTTTTGCCGTAATCTAAGAAATACTGTAGCAAGTGTTATACCATTTTAGAATCCTTATTAAATGCGTCAACTTTTAAAGTAACTTGCCAGACTGGCGTAGTAAATTTTTTTCAGTACAGTTAAAGTTGGGTGAAATATTAATTTTCTATTCTTGGTTCGGCAAAATGTGACATTTTCTTCCAAGCTGGAACAATAGACTTAAAATTTAAAGCAATAGGTTACATAAGCACTATTCGGGATTACATAAGAAAAATAAAATTGCAAAAAAGTAAAGATTTGTAGAAACAGGAGCTAAAACCCATCACAAGGTGTACATTTTCTCGAAAACAAAAGAAATGTCTATAATTTGAAAAATACATGACTTAGAATTTTGTTTTATATTTTTCTGGTAACTGTTATGATTTGGTCTATCACCCGATTCCGGCTTGACGTCGAATTCCGAGACACCCTGTATATACACAGGGGTCGACGTCAAGCCGGAATCGGGATATAGACCAAATCATAATAGCTACCAGTTCATTATGGTTAATTAGGGCTCCGGAGTCTCGATTGGATTACATAAAATATCGTTCGCAAAAGAATATTTCACACTTATTTCACACTACTATTAACTAAAAATCACAATATCGCGAATTCAAATCCGAACTTATTTTCAAAAAATATGAAATGTCAGAGAAATTTTGAACCGACGTAAAATAGCCAGTAAGCCCTCTTGTCACCCCCCCCCCCCCCACCACTTCGAACCATAAATCATACTGTCATTGAATTGCTTAAACACGTGCACTGTATTCGCACGATACCCCGCTTCCTTATAAGTCAGCTGATCAATGATAAAAATCGACAGGACTTCCGTTTTAATTCAAAAAATCTCTGGTAACAAGATTTTTGAAAAATTTATGTACGAGTGAAGGAAGGGGAAATATCGCGTGAAAGCCCTGTCGGTGGGCTAATTACTTCTAAAGAAAAACGTAATTTTCCATTCGAATTTTCCTGTTATTGCATATAATAATTTGTATACCCTAGATGAAATCTATAGGGTATACTAAGTTTGCCATTCCGTTTGTAACGCACAGAAAAAATGATGGTAGAGCAAAATGGATTGGACACCCCCGCATAAAATTAAAAGTCATTTTGATTTTTGCATGTCCGTCTGTTCGTCCGTCCGTCCGTGCGCACGATAACTCGAGAACACGATTACTTAGAAAGCTGAGATTTTGTACACGGACATTTAAAAAAAAAAGTAAAATTAAGTTCGAAAATGAGACAAATCGGCCACCTCCTTCGTGGGGTTGCCATACAAAAATTTCGTTTTCCACGATATATTTGGACACAACCTGAGAACACGTCGACATAGAAAGCTGAAATTTAGTACATTGTATTTGCATACTAATTGCTAATAAAATTTCAAAAATGGACTAAATCGGGCAACCCCTTCTTGGTGCTGCCATATAAAAATTTTGGTTTTTTTCATATACTTTGAAAACGATCAGCCCTAGATATTTTTATTGTACTAAAAACTTCTTCAGAATAAGAAAGCCTATAAAATTGGTTATAATCATTTTTTCTGTCCGACGAGCCGTTCTAGAAATATATGCGAGAAACTAATGCAAAAAATCAAAATTGCTCAAATGGGTGACCATACGAAATTACATACGTGCATTCATCTAGGGTATCATAAAATTAGTCTTAGACCAATTCTAGCTTTTTCACTTATTATACATTATTATTGTAGCTACTACTCCTAAAATTACTGTATATTTGCGTACAGTATTGGTTTTGTACCGAATACTGTTTTTTGTAAAGTATCTCTTGCAACACTGTATTCAAGTGAATTCTCTTTAAGTATACGCTCGCCGTTCATGTCGATTGTTACCATTAGAAAGGTAAAGGTAATTTGAGGTTGTTTTTAAATGTACCTTACAAAAAATGTAATGACACAATATTCCACGTAATTCGCCTTTAAAGTTGTTCAAAGATCGTCTAACACTCTCCTATGATTCACTTTAAGCTGCAATTACTTTGGAAATAATAGCTCCTGATTTTTTATTAGAATACTCCATTTGTTCACATTTGAAAAAGTTATTAGTTATAAAATTCAAACAAATAACAAAAAAAAACTGCAGAGAAAAATTATCAAAAAGTCACGTTTTTTGCGAAAAGTATGAAAAATGTGAAAATCTTGAAATCAAAACGTCAATCGGAAAAATGTATAACGAAATTTTTGATTCCAAATAGGCTCTACTTTCATCTGTTTTAGTACCCGGAACATCCTGTAGAGTACGTTATGCTTATTTATAAGAAAGATTATTAAATTATCAATGAATGGAAGATCTCTTTTTTCTCAGTTTTATTTTTAAGCAAAAATTGGAATGTATCCGATTTTCAGTGACCATTATATTCTCAATAACTTTTCGACGTATTACGAAATGAAACCTTTTTTTTGCAATTCGACGCTTTCTCTTTCAGAGAATTACTAACAGCCTTTTTGAATTACTTAGAAAAAAATTTCGGAAATTTCAAATCCAGTCAGCTCATGAATAAAATTATAACTGCATTTGCATTACAAACGTTATCATATTGCATAATGTAATCATCATTATTAATATTACAAAAGTATTCGGATAAACTTTTTACATCCACCCTATAATTTTATTTCAGGAAACCAAAAATAAATATCGGATAAAATAAACAAATTTATCCTCACATCCCCAGAGACTCAGATCCTCTAAGTTATTCACAAAACTTTGAAAAAGATAAGGAAACATTTCCATCTAAGAGGCAGAAAAACGAAATTATTTAGATTAAGGATACAAAAAAAAATCAAGATAGAAAATACAATGGAAAATTAAAGTAGTAGCTATTATGAGACAGCACCTGAGAAACTCGTGTTTCCAATAATAAAAACAGAAAACGAGATTTTATTTTGATGAATCTCGACAAAAAAAAATGTACCTTAGCACGTACAAAATTAAACGGAGATAAGCTTTTAACTTCAGTCAATTCATTCTCGAATTTCCTTTGAGTAAGCTGATTGCTGTTCTTTTCCTATACTTTTGGATTGGGAATTCATTAAACCCGAGGTAATAGGTCACGTTCAAAATTTAAATTTCATTTTGATCGAAAACCATCTGCAAGTTGAAATTGTTTTTCTTCTTTATTTCAGCAATAGAATTAAGAACGAAAAACTGTGTAGCAGGCAGAGTCCTTTAAATTTTGGGCCTAGAATCTCCTTCGGAACGTATGTAAATATCTCAGCAATCAAAGAAAAGAAAAGAAACTTTCGTTTTGCGCAATGGGTAAATGAACTATAAGTAATGAAATTTCTGGATTTACTTTGACATTCAATATAAATGCAAATGAGCCTGCACCAGGCTGATAAAAGCATCCTCCATATTTTGACTATGTCTGGAATCACCGCATCCATTCGAGAAGCTCATTGTTTTGAAGCAGAAACCAATAATAATAAATAACGAATACAAAAGCTGCACACTTTTCCAACATTGTTTCGCGTTCAATTGAAGGGAAAGAAAACCAGTGAAAGTTTATCCTTGATATGAGACTGCACTGCAGACGAACGCTTTTGTTTTTTTCTTTTGGTTGTGTTGAATTTCACAGATTTCCAGACAGGGTTTCAGTGTCATTTTGTCGACTATCTGAGGATGGAATAGCAGATATTTGCTGTATGTGCAATACTTAGTAGCACTCTAAAATCTAGGTTTATGGATTATATACTTAATAATCCATGTACACTGTTAGACTAATCCGCATAGAAAGATACCAATCAACATAAAATTTTGTGAGAGTCTATCAAATCCAAACGGAAAGCAGAAACTTAATCAGAGAATAATTTCCACAAACTGTCAGCAACGAGGAAAATATTTGACTTCGAAAATCCTCCTCTCCTGGAATTCCACAATGACATTGTAGTTGAATGGATCTGGATGTTTCTGGGGACAGACACCATGAAATGTTTCCTGATTGTAAATTACCTCGAAGCAATATTTCGATAAATTGGCGACAAGTGAACTGGTTTTGCCCCTGATGGTGGGTATAATGAAAGGAACGCATTTCAATCAATATCTGCAGAGAAAATGTATGAGGCAAGTTTGAAGGATGAAGGATTGAGACAGTAAAGCCTGAAAGGTTTTTGTTTTTATTGTTCCCTAGATTTATTGTTTCGTTTTATATTTGAGTTTTGTACAATTTTATACAGAATGTATTTTTTTTATGATACTGAACACATGATAGTAAGAAGATGCTGCGATAGCATGTATCCCAAAGAGTCAGTTGCACCCAACAAATTTTTACAGACATGTGCGCTTTTACCCAACCGTTCTGATACTATTTTGTTGGAATGAGAAACAAATAATATTTCCTATTGCATGTGTCATTTATATTTATATCTTAGAATTTATAGTACTCTAGTGTTTTTCGATATATTAGCAATACCAAATACCGTCACTACCGTGAATACTGTCGGCACTTTGTCGCTGTTTAAAAAAAGGCATTTATACATTTATACATAATATAAAAATAAAAAATAAATAATAATAATAATAAAAATAACAACATAAACAACTTTTGGAGAATCGTATTATAGAAAAGAATAAGCGACATCTATAAAGTACAGACAGAAACTACTTCAGGTTCGGAGAATCGATGTTTCAAGAATAGCATTTTCAAGAAGGTTCCAGGACAATTTGTAAAGTATAAATACGGCACTTGTCACCGTCAGGAGGCAGTCTTATCTCAGACAGTGAAGAAAACGTAGTAAACAGACGTAAGTGCTCTATTTGGATGACGATAACTCGAAGTATAGTACATACTACCGATAACTATAGTAGAGTTGATTTGTGATTTTATTAAACAGTAAACTGTGGAGTATATTAAAGAGGACTTGTGCATTATATTTGAAATATTGTGTTTTGATTAACGAGCCGAAAGCCACCCTCCCCCTCCCCTCCCTAAAAATTCAAAGCCTGCCGCTCCTGGTAATAAGGACTGTGTTAAAGAGGTGATATTTGTTATCTTTTTTGTCAGCCTTGTATAAAATATGTCACGACTATAAAAATCACATTTTGACATTTTATTTATTAGTTAAGTACAGTGAATAGCAAAAATAATGTCATCCAGCCACATGATTACCGTTAAGCTGTTAGCATTCTTATAATCGGGATCAAAGTTTACATCCGCATAACTGTTATGGTCGCAGGGTGCTGCAGGGAGCAGCATACTATGCTAGCACAACTGACAGATGGTGCTCGTGCTTCACTCGACGATGGTGCTGCCAATTATTACAAAACAGCACCAAAAAAAATCTGACTGGAACAGAGACAAGAACGGAAAGAAAGAAGAGGACTTTTTCCTTTTTGTAATTTTTCTTGTGGGTGCCGTGTTTGCTGAAAAAGAGAGTTCGTGAAAAGGAAATAAGAAATCGAAATCGGAAAGTATCGAGAAAGAAAAAGTGAAATCAAAGACGAAAAAGAAGGAATAAATTTCGGAAATGAATAGTAATAAACAAGCTGAGAAGTAATATTAAACACATATTGGGGAGAGCAAAGCCCCTCTACAACTCCCAGGTTAAAGACTGATACTCCCAAGCCGATTTTAGTAACATATTCTGAACCACGTGACAGGAGCATATCAATTTAAACATATTGGATTATACTAACAATCCGCAACTCATTATTGTTGAGTGTATACCATGTCGATGAAGATAGTTGCGGGGAGGCACTCACGACGATTTTGCAAGATTGATTGTTACTAATCTTCTGCAAATACATCCAACGTGCTACATTGCATTGCATTGTGTTACATTGCACATATACATGCAGTCAATCACGGCAGTGCTAATCAAGCACCTGTTCTGTCACTTCCTTCAAAGTCTATGTGGCACAGAGTACTACTAGTCTGTAGAGCGTATGATTTGCTACTGTATATGCTCTTGATAATACTGAGGGAATGAAGGAGCCACTCAAAAATCTATTTGATGCTCAGGAGGACAACAGAGGGACGTTAAGAAAATTAGTAAGTTGTTAAGAGAGTATCAAAACCAGTGCTACTTGAGGAATTCTTTCATTCAACGGTCCCAGATAAAATAAAGTTTTGTATCAAAGACTAGCTTGAATGTACAGGGATAACCGACTCCAATTAGGGATAGCCGTACATACATGATATATGGTAGTTTATTTTTCATACCGTAGATTGACAGTGGAATGGTGGAGTATTTCGGAGGCGCCTCTGCAGTGGAACGAGTGCAACGGAAAAAATTGAATAGGATGTAGGTGTCCCTTGCACGCATGGTAGGTGTCACAATTAATAAAAACAAAAATTTTATAACGTAATGGAATCATAAATTTTCATTTCCTTCTCACTCTCTCCTGGAGCCCACTCATTGGCAGGGGTTGACTAAGGTCCACCACTCCGCTACTCAGTTACTTACGGATCAGGTCATCATACGGACACTCTATATATATGTGCCCGCAGTGTCATAGGGTGGATGGGGCACGGTAGTGAAAGCAGGTCATCTGCGCCTTCATCATAGGTAAGGTAAGCGGTGTAAGGGTCCCTCTGTACCGGATATGGTGCTGTGCGTTTTGCAGGCACAAATTCTTTTTTTTTCTATAAGGTTTTGGTCAACCCACCCTACCCCCCACTAACTCTCCCGCAATAGACGAGGTGCTGGCGTGCCGCCCTAAGTAAACGCGGCTCACAGAGTGAACTGTTAGCTCATCCTGACAGAATGGACTTCACGTTTACTGTTACTCACTCCTATGCTTCCATAACATAACAGTCTTGAAATCGACGTCATTTCTGGTGTAGTGTTGTGTTTATATTGGCAAAAGTCGATGATTTAATCTCAGTTAAAGTTAATCCTTCATGTAATCACCGTATTAGCACGGACAAGTAATACCTGGTTCAGAACTGCTATGCTGACGTGATTGCAGCCGCCCAAAAGCCACCAAAATGTGGGGCTCCAGGTGGAATAAAGTGAAAAGGAATCAATTCCTTTGGTGGTGCAATATGTGGGGATTTCTTAATGTGAGCTTTCACTATGTAAAATCTCCTTGACTTCCGTATGTTGATTTTTGGTCCCCACAAAGTCGGTAGCGCTGTCGCAGTACAGGTTTCTGCAGTTTCCTCTTCTGCCCACAAATCGTGTAAGACATCTAATAAACGCAGCTATGCTCAAGTCGCTTACCACCCCGAAATGCATTGTCTTTGCGATAAAGCGAAAAACTGCAATATATGCTTCCTGTGGTAATAAATCCCAACAGGTCCTAAAATCTACTGTGTTAACATGGTTATATGTGTTGGAGATTTCTCATGAACTGGCTTAAAAGTTTTAATTTGGCTCGAGCGCGCTGAATACACCCCTCAACTATTTATTTTGCATTGTTTTGCCCTTGATTGGCCAATATTTTTTTCGCGTGGTAGCCAAAAAGTGTCTGTGGACCGAAATATAGATTCTCCAGGTGAACGCGGTGAATTTGGGAGCTTCTAGATACCATCCGACTGTCATTACGCCTTTGCTGTCAATAAAAGGACATCAAGAGCTGAGACTGTTCCTGTTGTCAAGAGTATCTGTTCGATGTAGCTGTTTTATTTCATCTTTGAATCCTTCCTTCCTTGGAATTGTGCAGATCATGATGGTAGATACATCTTCAAGTTCGTTAACTGATAGATATTTTTGTTTTCTGTGAGAGCTTATGGTAATTTGACAGTTTCGTATAAATCGCAACATGTAGCTGATAATTCGTTGCCAGCGGTTAAAATTGTTCGAATGATCCATTGTGTGTATATAATGAGGGGTGTCCGGCAAAGCTGCCAGGATAATCCTTGACTCTTTCTACTCCAGATCAATGCTCTGCTTGATATACTTGGAAGGCCATGAATTTTTTGGACCATGAAGAAATAAAGGTCCATAAAATCATGTGCTGCAAGATGGCAATCTCTCCAGTGCTACTCCCTGCGGAACATTTTCCCATTTTTCCTGGATAGATACAATGTGGTTTGTATTGAATGTATGAAATGATGCTGCCTCTGAGTTTATCCAAGTCAATATTATCTCTGAATCAGTCCAATAATAATAATATGAGATATGGTCGATTAAAGTTCTAAGACAAAAACGAAATTCTTGCTAACAACAAAAACAGTTCTTACTTGCCTGAGCACACGAATCAATCAAAATAATATACATTTTGGTTCGTACCCATGATATATTAAAGCCGTGACATGAAACTTTAGCATCTCCTCTGAGCTTTGATATAGGAGCAGATTTTCGAAGTGATCCCCTTGATCCTATATAAAAGTTCACTAAGTACTGATTGCTTATATGAGCGTTGATATCAAAAATGAATTCTCATTGAAATTACTTATGTCGCGTACTCTTTCATAAGGGTTGATTGGAGATTGATTTTTGATATGAGACTTGATATATGAACGTATTTCCCAAGAGCTGTACACCCATATATAAATTCCGCAATACTGTTATAGGAATGTTATATAGGATTACGATTCACTGGCAATTATAGCCCTATATACTTACGGTTATAGCAATAATTTTCAACTAGTAGATATAACCCTCTAGTTATTTCTTTAATAACTACAAGATCTATGTGAGAACTTAAATGTTGATCGAGATTTACATATATAGGAACTATATAGGAAAATATTCAAATATCCAGCACTTGAAGACTTAGTGATGTTCCTTGGGTTAGGAAGTAAGAGAGATTTCCTTAACACTAGATTGCCTTTTAATTTCCTTTAAAAAAAATGATGTCTATAACGATACAATTTCTTAGTTATATTTACCTCCTCCCCCCCCCCGCATCTTTGTTTCTGATATATGTATGTGTTATACCTACATACATTCCTCAAAAGCAGTCATTTTGACTGCTTGAGAAATTTAAATTAAATAACACTTAGCCGACCGGGAGATCTCCCCACTTCAAAGTAAGGCAGTGCATGACCGATCAGAGAGATCTCCCCATTTTGAAGTAAGGTGGTGCACGATCGATCGGAGTGATCTCCCACCTTGACTTTAGCCCTTGTGTATAGAACTATGTAGAACTATGCTTCCTTGTTATAATATCACATGGCTCTACTCAGTTTTAAAGGGGTAGTACGTAAGAGCGTACAGCGATTCCACACGAAACCGATCCCCTTCGAATCCGACCATCTCCGATTTGAATGATACTTTCACAACTTATACGTAATACCAACACAACTCACCCATATTTTTTAGTATTTTAGTATTTGCTATGCACCAAATTTTACCTCTCTACGTTAATGCGTTCGCAGGCAGTACCCAACGAAGGAGTTGTCAGATTAATCCCATTTTAAATTTACATTTTTTTTTAAACACCGTGTACAAAATTTTAACTTTCTACATCGACACGTTCTCAGGCAGTGTCCAAGTACAAAATGGAAAACCAAAGTTTTGTATGGTAACACCAGGAAAGGGTTGCCGATCCCAATTTTTCTTTCCTTAAAAACCTTTCACGAATACAACCACAAAAAATGATCTAAATCCGTCGAACCGTTCTAATGTGATGATGTGACATGAAAAATGCGCGGTGGACAGCATAGTTTAACTTGCCCCAACGCGATGGAAATCTTATGTGTTAAATGAATTTATTATTGAATTTCGTAAATTTTTTATATGACTAGTCCACACCCTGTATTGGAATTTCATGAGAAATGAGATGAGCAATAAACATTCATTTGTTCTTAGGAATTTACAGAAAATATTTCGGCGGATTTTTCATTCACTTTGGTGGTCGACTGGAGTTATTTTCAGATAAAATACTTTCATGTGTGCCCTTTTCGGCCTCCAATAATGCATACAAATTCTAAGGAAAACATGTTGAGTAACTTTCTAAGAAAAAATTAAGGGCATCCTTGCTTGTAACTTTAAATAGTATAAATTGACATTAAAAAATAATTTTAAATACATTTCTTCTGCATTGTAGAAAGAAGTCAATTGCTTTTGGCCAATTTAGGCTAACAAAATTTCAGTAATTCTAATATTAAATGTTAATAAGTAGAAAAGGAAAGAAAGAAGAAAAAAAAATGACAATGAAATTAAACTCTCTTTAAAAATTTTGCGAAGAGAGATTTTGATTAAGTTAGAAAGGGCGTCAAATTGGGGACTGCCCCAGGCGGCACTAGCTACGTCGCTGCTTGACACTCCTTAATCTGCTACCATCTCATCCATTCGTAGGATTGGTAGGTTTAATCTACCTTCAATAAATCCAGACTTAATGACGCTTTTATTTGGTAGAATTTTTACCCTTTAATTATCATAAAAAATGTTTTCGAATTGATGAAACAAAACTCAGCGCAGTTCCCCTATGTCTTATCTGTCAGGCGGTATATATGACAAGAAACAAAAAGCAACGAAAAGGAGATTGCCTTGCCGAGCCAATAAACTTGACAGCCCAAAAAAAGAAACATATCCGACGGGGAGACTTGCTACTTTCAAGAAAATTAAACAAGACTCTTTAGTTAACAATGAGGTGGCACTATAAACGATTACTGTCTGGTTTTAAACTTTAAATTAATATTAATTGAAATTACAAAATCTCACTACGATTAAGAAAACAAATTATTTCCACGGGGACGAATTGATAAGTTTATGCGCGTTCTTTTATTTCAAAACGAAGCGCCCAGGTTAGACTTGCTATAATAGCTAAATATAAAACTAAGAATATTAGAACATTGGTTTTACACAAAAATCTTCTCGTTCCGCTGCACTGATGGTAATACGATGTTGAGGGTGTTGTTACATGACTCCTCCTCCCAACTGGTTATTCCTGCTCCTTCATGCTTTTGTCGCCGCAAGGTCCGTGGGAATCATACCCTGGTGTCTCTTTTCACAGTGGTCCTGCGAAGATTTGCTTTAATAGATCAAAAGAAATAGCAGTACGACTACGTACTGGGGTTCACTGAATTAAGGTACCAAGTCATCTTAACATCAACAACTACTCAGCCATCCCATCCTCCCCACAACGTAACAAAATCTCTGAAACTGTTGTATGTAAAAATGATTCCAAAGAGTTGCTCAACCCTTTCGGTCTTTTTGTTGCAATTTTACAACACGCACTAAAGCTCCTATAATTATGTGGACACTATAGTATAACTCCTAATTGTATTCTATTTCTAAATGAGTCATTAATGCTTCGTATTTCGCCATGTGCCTTTCAGTTGAAAAGATAACGTCATAGAGTGAAGAACTGATTAGGGTATATAAGAAGATGGCAGAACGAGTAGGTAAGTCTATTTGTTCTACCGTTTTCAAGCATGCAAAGTGTAAAATGAACTCAAATATACATACCTATATATTAATTCAAAACGAGTGAAAGATTATTATTTCCTGCAGTTTATATTGAAATATTAAATATGTACCTACTGTGATTTTTTAGAAATCTGATGTTGTAAATTTGCAACAATTGTATTCAAAAGTGGAGAAAGTGGAGAGTTGGAGAAAAACGGACCTCGAAATATCAACTGGAGATTTCATTACCAATAGTTCTGATGAATCATCATGTTCCGTAAAGACACCGCTAGAATACTTCATACAATATTTTCCGCAGGAGTTCATTGAAAAAATTCAAGGAAACAAATATGTATTATTTTTCACAAACCACCTTTTAAAGGAAAGAGAGCACTCAAGCAATATATGACCAAGAAACCTAGTAAATGGGGTATCAAAATATTTGTTTTATGTAGCACTGATGGCGTTGTGCATGATTTGGAAGTTTACCAGGGCAAAGGAACAAGAGTTGGCGAAGGTAAATTGTGTTTTTGTGCAGATATTATCTTGCGTTTAATTGAAACTGTTCCACGTAATATTGGACATAAGATATTTTTCGATAATGATTTCAACCGCATTCCATTACTTTCCAAATTGAAAGAGCTTGGAATATGGGGACCTGGAAACTCTTAAAATCTGAGAAGGATTTACGAAAAGAAGGTCGCGGGGCATTTGACTATCGCATCGAAGTAATACAGAATATATGTTTAGTACGATGGTTTGATAATGGCATAGTGCAACTCGCATCCACCATATTTGGAAACGATCCACTGTCAAATGTTACACGTTTTTTTTCAGGAGAAAAAAAATTTATTGAAATTAAACACACTGAAATCGTACTACAGTACAACAAGCACATGGGAGGTGTTGATAAGATAGATTTTCTTATATCACTATATAGAATTTTTATTAAAAGCAGGAAGTGGACCACAAAGTTTTTTGATGACTTCATGGAGTTAGCTGTCTATAACGCATGGCTTGAAAACAAACGTGTCTGCCTAAAAAAAGAAATTCAGTCTAGAGAATTCTTGGATTTCATAGAATTTCGAAGTGATATTTCTGAAGGTTTTTTATTTGCAAATATTATTAAACCAATGCTCAAACGGGGAAGACCTCGAACCTGTGATGAAGGGGAGCATTCTTCTCTATATATTGCATTTCCGAAACAAAATTTTGAAAAGCGACCAGGTACAAGCATAAGGTATGATTTATACAATCACTGGCCGATATTTGGAAGTAAACGTGGTAGGTGTAAATTTTAAGGATGTACTAGATTTACGCAAAACATGTGTACTAAGTGCAATATTCGTCGATGTCGACAGATACTGAGGAGCGCTTGCTTGCCGAACTTGAGACCAGTGCAAAGCCAGTAGAAAAGGCTAAGAGAAGGAGGGAAAGGAGGGTGACGGAGGGTTTGCGTCGGAAGTGTACTTTTCAAAGCGCTAAACACATCCTTCAGGTTCTCTCCGCCAAAGTACCCGATACTCTAACCGAGAAAGAGAGAAATAATCTGAGCTGGGCCAGGCAGGTCATAGCAGAGGACGAAATCACTAGGCCGAAGAAGAAGGAAACAACAAGGGGATGCGACTCCGCTAAGGAGGCTCCCAGGGGCAAGGGACCTTCAACCAAGGCAAAACAAAACCCCAGTCCTAAACCGACCACTGCGGGTCCCATTAAAGGGGGTGGCGGTGTTCAGGGTAAGAGGAAGGGTAAGGTGATGAAAAGGGTGAGATCTGCAGAGGAGGGGGATAATGATGCCAAGAGGCTGAAACCAGGCTCCAGCAGACAAACACCCGGGTTCAGCAAGGCATCCAGACCAGGTCCTAGTAAGGGTCTGGAAAAGGAGAAGAGGCCGCTTAGTGAGGTGGTATCAGATAGCTTAAAGCTAGCGCTGATTGACAAGAGCAATCGGTACGGGCGCTATACTGAGGAGCAATGGAAGACAGTGGAGAGATCCTTATCGAACGCTCTTATCCGGTATGTGCTCAGTAACCCCTCGCTAAGCGCGCCGACTTTCAATAAGTCTTGGTGGAAGCACGGGATCAGGGTCTTGGAATGCAGAGACAAAGCCAAACATGACTTTGCTGCTAAAGCGATCTCGGAATTGGAGGTGCCGTGGGAAGGAGCACAGCTGGCGCTCGTCCCACTGCACGACACTCCAGAGAGACCGAAAGGTCGTGTGGTGATCCCAAACGTGGACATCGACAGGAGCAATCTCCTAAAGGTCCTACAGGCACAAAATCCTGACGTCCCGATTAGGGATTGGGAGATTGTTGCGGTAGAGGTGCCCAGAGATGGGGGTAGAGGATTCGTGATCTTGGTAGATGAAGATTCGATACCTGTGTTACGTACCTTCGTGTGACTCTGGCTGTGGCTTTATCCAAAACACGTTTCTTTTAATAAATTTTGTTTTAATTTATTTTAATTCTTTTTTTTTTAACAAACTCGATGTATCTTTCCTTACAAACTTGATTCAGTTTTCTTTTTACAACAATTGATTTATTTTACTTTTTACAACAATTGATTTATTTTTCGTTACAACAATGGACTTATTTTTCGTTACAACAATTGATTTATTTTTCGTTACAACAATTGATTTATTTTTCGTTACAACAATTGATTTATATTTCGTTACTTTTTTACACTTTTTACAACAATTTATTTATATTTCGTTACTTTTTTACACTCGACCGCAAGCCACCGTTTTTTCTTAACCACCCCGGTCGTAGAAGATTTTGAAAAAATTCAACTCCGATCTTTTTTCACGACCCGCCGTTTCACAAGTTTTTCTGCTTAACCGCCGCGTGGAAAGCAACTCTTTTTCTATCAAATCCTACCGCCAAGAGATTTTAAAACCAACTCGGCTCTTGATCACTTTCGTCGCGATCAAGAGCCCTCGTTCAGGGTAGAAAATGCATAGTTGCATTTTTACCCTGAGAAAATTTTCATTTATTCTGGACTTGATTAAACAAGTCCAGAATATTTTTTCGTTGGACGGAGGCTTGAAATTTGATGCTTTGATAAACATCAGCCACCGTCACGATGATTAGAATTGCCGCACGCGTATACATATAATGTATTTTCGCGGCGCGCTCTTCTTATCGCGAAAGCTTTTTTGTGATATGTATGTACGTTCGTACATACATATTGCAATTTTCACGACAAATCGTACTGAAGGTACGATTTGTCTTTTGCTTTATTTTTTTAAAGTAAATATTTCTACTGGCAAATTTTGTTGAAGGCAAAATTTGCCATGGGAATAATTTTATTTTAATTTATGGAATGTGAAGAAAATTGCTGACGCAATTTTCTTCACTGATTAAATAGATAAGCTAACCATGTTTTAGGCATGGTTAGCTTATATGAAAATTTTATGCATGAAATATTTTAGTATTTTTTAAATTTTGTTAATTTATAATTAGATATTTATTTTAGGCTTTTTAGGTACACAACAATCCTTCCCCCTGAGAAAAAGAGAATTATTCTTTGAAGAGGAATAATTCTCAGGGGAAGTTATTGTGGGTGCTATTTTGGCGGATCGCGTCTCGGTCGAGGTTTACAATATTTTTTATTTTTATAAAATTTTTCTTTTATGTTTTATGGGGTCAGAGTGTAATAAAAAAAAATAAAGATTAAACGATTAATTTTACATATAATAAAAATACATCTAGTAACTAGGTAATTCTTTCATTTATCGTAAATATATCGATTAAGTTAGATTCTTCAATAAAAAATGCTTCGATATTATTATACTACAACGCTTTTTCAATATTATTATAATTAAATAATTATTTTTTTTTTATTTTTTTTTATATGTAATTAATTTTAGTGTAATTTATGTCTGTTACTGTGTGTAAGTGTAGATGTGTTTGTTTGAGTGTGTGTGTGTGTATTTTTCTCTTTTATATTTTGCGCCTTTTTTCTGCTTAATTACCTAGATATTCGTTAAATTATTATAAAATTATACTTGAAATTATTTCTAACTTGTTTTTAGCATTTTATTTGTTTGTTTTGTTTTAGGAGTAAGAGAAATAATTCCTTAAGTTTTCTCATCTTATTTATTGCTGTTGTTGTAGTCGTTGTTGTTAATTTTGTTCTAATTTTTTTTTTTTTTCAAATTATCGAAAATACACAGTCAAGTTAAATCGAGGAATCGAATCTTGTTAAATATTTTCAATCATTTCTTGTTTACCAGACTGTCAAACTATTGAACCTTGTATATCGAAATAATTTTTTTTTGATGATCATAAATACACAGAAATCAAATATAGTCTTTGCATTATTGTTGTTTTGAATGATTTAAATCGATTTGTGTATAATAGTCGATGATTTTGTGGTTGTTTTAAAAAAAAAATGTTTTTTTTTGTTTAGCCTAAGAACTGATTATCTTATGTAGTTATGTAGTTATGCACTTATTTTTTTTTTGTATTGTTACTCTAATACTAGTTATTATTATTATTGTTTATCTTATATTTTGTTACTATTAGTAACCCAGTAAACTTCATATTTTTACTTATTAATTTGTTATTTAGTTCTTTCCTTTCGCAAGGCATGTTTTCTCTAATTCTTTCTTTTTATCTATTTGTGAATTTCATACCTTTCATTTTATTTTTACTCCATGCATTTTTGGGTACTTTATCCTTAATGACTTGTTTACTTTTATTTTATTTAAAATTACTTCTATTCTATTTTTCTTTACATGCAGTTATTTATTTTAACTTATTTTGTTATGTAATTATAATACCATTTTTTTTTCTCTACAAATCGTTGTTGTTAGTTATTTATATGTTTTGTACATGTGACCAGGTTTTCTTTTGTCTATAAATTTACTTTGATCGAGTGACCAATGTTGACAGTGTCAGTTTCGCATTTCTAAACGATTTGGACTGATTTTGTTTTGGAGAGGCTTCTGGTTCGCCTTAAGCTGGGTTGGGGAGCAGGAGTTCGCTCTTCTAAAGGAATTCCCTCTGATGAAATTTCGGGGTTACCTTGTGGTTGATTTCTCTGTTGTCTCATCTTGATGACAACAGGGTTAAGATATTTTACTGCCACAGCGATCATTATGGCCAGAACTAGTAGGCTCGTAAATGATAGAGAAGTTGTGGACAGGATATGGGAGTTTTTACTTGATATCTTCCCTTGGTATTTAATAATTTTGTTTTGGATTTCTTCCAGCGAATGGGTGTCGGTATAAATTGATTTATGGATATCGTCTCCCGTTAAGATTTCGATTTTCCCCAGACTGTGGTTTTGAGTTCCTTGTAAAATTTCAGTCAGGTTTACTTTGAGTAGAGAGTGGTTGAGCTCAGGAAACTGATTCGGGTGGATAATTTTCAGTGGAAATTTTCTCTGACCTTCGTATTTAAGCACTTTGTCACCTATTTGAACTTGACATGGTTGCGTTATCTCTAATATCCCTTGTCCTTCCAGTTTCGAGATTACAAAGTGATCTGGACATGTGATGTGTAGCACCTGGAGGTGATAAAAGAGAATAGCCACGTATTAGGCTTACTTGATTTGATCAGCATGTCTTTTTGTGGGATTTGTACTCTGGTCTTGCATTTGGGCACTTCATTTAAAGGGTTGTATAGCAATTTAATGGCACATTCGTTGGACGTTGCCGCTTTGATTATAGGCGTGTTCAGCCGGCCTACATACGTGTTTTCTTCCAAATTACTTGTTATTTTCTTGAATCTTTTCATGTCATCGCCTCTTAATAAGAGAAATTCCTGAGTTTTTTCGCTATTGGCTATGTATGAATAACCAGGATCTGGAATTAATGAATGATTTGCTGACTTTGATACAGGATAGCATTGAATCTGTTGTAGCCTCATTTTTGACAGGTTAAAAATTGGGAGAGTAATTCTCACCACCAATTTATTCTGCATAAGGAGCGACTGAGCTCCTGCTGTCTGATATAGGACAGATAGACAATTTTGGTCATTTGGGCAATTCGAGGCCGTCTTGCGGTATATCTCCAACAGATTTTTGGGAGACATTAGGAGTGGATGAATATGATTGGTTTTACTAGCCATTATTATATCCAGGAGGGCTTGTTGTCGATATTCAACTTCGATGATTTGGAGCAATAAGCTTGATATAATCTCTTGTCTCAGTTGCCTCCTAGTTAAATCATCGGCCACATGGTGGAGATCGTTTATCTGGTGGGCTATTTTTTGTTGTCTGTCTATTAACATTGCCAGCGGTTTTTGAATCTTTTCCAAGGTAGTTTTTACAACACTGATTTGTTGTTTCTCTAGCTCGGCTAGGGCTTGTGTATTCGATTCAAGTTCTTCTAACCTGCTGTAAATTTCTTTTTCGTTGTTGCTGTCCATAGTTCCAAACAAATAGTGCATGGCATTGCCTATTCCATCAAATAGCGATCTGGCGTTTTCCTGGTACTAGTTCCCTAATAGTTTCCGTGCGCTTGCGTACGCTGTCTATAATAGCGTGTATGTGTAGTTACTGCACGTTACAGAGGTCCTCTGGGTTTGTTATATTTATGCAGAGTTTATGCACTAAGTGCTCTGCATATTCTGCTAGCTTTATCTGGGCATCTAGTTCATCCAAGTCTATCTCGGTGAGGACATTCCAGGTGTCATGATATACCATCAGATTTCGTAGGTCCTCGAAAAATATACCCGAGCCATTTAGCTGGGTTATTACATAAGGTTTGTCAGCGATTGCTCCAGTTGTGTACTGGATGAAGAGGACAACTATGATGAATTTTAGCACCATTTCTGTGGACAATTCAGGAGAAGAAAACAATCCTTTAAGCATACTTGTACGTACCTTGTGCCGCTTTAAATTGGGCAGTGGAGTGACTCCACCGCAAATGTTTATGGGGAGGTATTGAAATGAGGTTTAATGGACACTATAGTAGGAATGTCAAGTCAACCTGGTTCATTTTTGTTTGATATATTTTTATTCGAAATATGGTTTCAAACGGTTATTATGTACCGTTACCGTTCGCTTACCAATTTTGATTGTGGTATTCACATCACTTGGTATTGCGATTACCTGATAAGTTCCTACCCAGATTTGGGAAAGCTTATGTTTTCTGCTTTCATTCTTGATGAGGACCTTGTCTCCTACATGGAAAGTTAGGGGCCGTACTGTCTTATCGTAGTACCCCTTTGAGCGCTGTTTACTTGCCAATAAGTTCTTTCTTGCCGTGGCATATGATTTTTGGAGCTTATACTTCAGTATATGATAGTAGCTCTCATGATTGTAAACGGGTTCGGGATCCCGTTTTAAATTTGATGGGACATCCGCTGTGAAGCCGTATAGGCAGTCCATTGGGGTAAGTTTAGTACCCTCGTGTACACTATTGTTATACACGAATGCAGCGGTTCGTAGGTATTGGTCCCATGTTTTGGGATTTTCATCTACGATTGTTCGCAGGTATTCAATCAGTGGCCTGTGGGCACGCTCTAGTGCTCCGTTAGACTGTGGGTGGTATGCCGAAGTCTGTAACTTCTTTACCTTTAGAAGCTTACATACTCTTTTGAATAATTCACTCAGGAAATTTGTTCCCTGATCGGTGAGTATTCTTTTGGGTATGCGATAGCGCGTAACGATTTCATCAAAGAAAACTTGCGCTACTGTGACTGCTTCTGCATTAGGTATTGCATACCAGTCGACAAATTTTGTTAAATTATCTTGGAAGGTCAAGATATATTTGTTACCTGATGTGGTCTCTTCTAATGGACCTACAATATCGAGGTAAACTTTGTCGAACGGTTGCTCTGCGATGTCCGTGATGACCATTGGCATTTTATATTGTGGAGATGCTTTCATCGTCTGGCACTTTGGGCATTTTTTAATGTATTTTTTAATATCGCTAAGCATGTGTCTCCACCAATACTTGCGTCTTATGCGTTTGTAAGTTTTTATGACACCTTGATGGCCACCAAATGGAGAATCGTGATAATCTTTTAAGATTGTTCGGATTTCCATAGGGCTCGTGATAACTTCGGGTGTCTTACCAGTACCTACTTTTTGATCAAGCGATGCTGGGTTTAGTGTTTCCGCCTCAGTGTGTTGAATTTCGTTTTGGTCCGCTTTCGTGTGCTCTTCTGTCTCCACACTGGAGCTATTTACTGTCTCTTGAGCCTTTTGCTTCTGAGCTCGAGTCACGACGAAACAATGAGCGGATTTCTTCTTTCTCTTGTTATTTGTGGAATTGTTTTCCTCCACATCTGAGTCCATCGTGTGGTGGACTAGGGCTTCTACCATTAAGGTATTGCCTAAACTGTCTTCTTTTAATGCTTGAGGGATGCGACTTAGTGCATCGGCATTAGTGTTGTACTTCCCTGGTTTATATTCGATGTTGTAATCGAATTCAGATAATTTGTGGTGAAATCTCACCAAACGGGAAGTAGGGCCTTTCACATTGAAGACACCTTTGAGAGGTTTATGGTCAGTATAGACCGTGAATTTCCGGCCTTGAAGATAGCACCTGAAATTCTTGGTAGCCCAGACAGTAGCCAATAACTCTTTCTCTATAGTAGAGTAATTTCTTTCGGCTTTGTTTAATGTGCGGCTTGCTTTAGCAATGGGCTGGTCCTTTCCGACTTCTCCTTGAGAAAGAACAGCTCCTAGAGCCTCGTTACTTGCGTCTGTAGTGAGATTAAAAGATTTCGAAAAATCTGGGTAAATTAAAAGTGGTGGAGAAATTAAAGCATTTTTTATGCTTTGGAATGCTTCTTGGCATTTCTCTGTCCAAGTGAATTTTACATCCTTTCGGAGTAAATTTGTGATTGGACGTACAATTTTGGAGAAGTCTGGAATGAATTTCCTGTAGTAATTGGCAAGTCCTAAAAATGACTGGACTTGCCTTACTGTTCTTGGAACAGGAAATGTTTGGACGCAGGCCGTCTTACTTGGGTCTGGTAGGGCTCCTTCGCTAGAACATTTATGTCCTAGGTAAACAACTTCTCTTCGTAGAAACTGGCACTTTTCTGGCTGCAGTTTTAAGTTGTTTTCTCTCAACTTATTGAAGACTTTCATCAACTTTTCGTTGTGGTCGTTTAAATTTTTACCATAGATGACAATGTCATCTAGGTAGACAAAACATTCGAGGCCTTGTAGGCCTGTTAGGACGAAATTCATTAGGCGTTGAAATGTGGCGGGGGCTCCTTTGAGCCCGAATGGCATACGCTTGAACTCGTAACTCATAACTTGTGCTGAAAGCAGTTTTATGTCGATCTTTTTTGTCGACAAGGACTTGGTGATAGCCGTTGGCCAAATCGAGTGTGGTGAAATACCTTGCGTGACCTAGTTGGTCGAGAATATCCTCGATTCGGGGTAGCGGGAATGCATCTCCAATTGTCTTTTCGTTTAATTTACGAAAATCGACAACGACGCGCCACCTTTTTTCACCGTCAGGTCCCGCTTTCTTGGGGACAACTAGTAGAGGCGAATTCCAAGGGCTCTTACTAGACTGGACTATCCCGCTGTCTAGCATTTCTTTTAGCTGCTCGTTGATGACTTTCCGCTGTGTTTCAGGTAAGCGGTACATTTTTTGATTGATTGGTGCTTGATCTTGCACCAATGGAATATTATGCGTTATCGCATTTGTATAGGTGAGTTTGTCACCTTTGAGGAAGAAGATATCGTTATACTCTTCGCAGAGTTCTGATATCGAAATTTTTTCTTCCGCGGTTAAATTAGGGTCTAGGCTGAGTTCTTGCTCTAACCTAGAAATACGCGGATATTGTTTTGGGTCGTCCGGAGTCTCATTATCCGGGTATAGATATCGTACATGTTGTAATATTGCCGTTTTGTCGGCTGAACCTTGGTTTGACTTACTCTTCCTTTTAGGTTTTTGACCTGTAAATAGATGAGGATTTTGCGATTGCTTTTGAGGCTGTATTTCGTGGCTCTTAATAATTGACAGGGTATTTGCTTCCTGCCTTGTTGACGGCTGAGTTTGGTACACCTGTGTGGTCTTTGCCTTAGGTTGTGTGGGATACTCATGCGCGTCAATGCTACTGCTTTTTGACCATGTAGAATTTTTTGTGTTGTGTGACGGTGGAGTAATATGCACCTTTAATATAGGCTTTAGCGACTCGCTATCGTTTTTATATGGCCGTTGTTTGTTTAAGAGTGATTTATGCCTCGGGATTTTGGACGGAAGAGTTATATGCACCTTTTTGGCAGGCTTTAGACACTCAGTTCCGTCTCTTGTGTTGTTTGATATTGCCTCTAAATTTGGTAGTGGAATGTGTGTTCTTTTGTGGTCTTTTGTGTGTGTTAATGGGACTATATGTAGTCGTTTATTGGAAATAGCTGTAACTTTAAGCTATGTATGACTACTTGATGACTGTTAGCGTTGAGGATACTGACCAGCACTAATTCTTCTCCAGAGATGACAGCAAACTGTTTGCCAAGAAGACTCCATCGCTGATCTCTTGTGATAAACAGAGCATTTCTTCTTGAGTTTGTAACGGGACTGGGGCAACAATTTGAGAGCGCGCAGGTATGCAGATTGGTTTTTTAAGGGTAACCAATTGCCGCCTAATTTCATCGGTCTCTTGTTCGCCCAGACAGCCTTTTTCACATTCCTTGGGCTCTTTTGGAGCTTGACAGCCAGCTTTTCTTGTTTGAGAAGCCTTGAAGACACTGCAGGTGGATAGTTCAGCCTGTTTAGACTCTACCTCTTCTGCAAGTGTTCTTACTTCGACTGCTTTTTCAGAATGTGGCTTGTCCGTTTCAAACTCTAATGGCAAAGCAAATTCGTCTGGATTAGCTTCCGTGCGAGGAAACCTTAGTGCCTTATTAGGACCCTCAACGTTACAGTTTTTTGCTAGGAAATCATTTCCTAGAAGTCCATCATCGGAAAGGCCAGGCAAGTTCTGTACGACTTGAAACTTGCAGGGAATTTTGTTTTTGAAAACGAAGTTTCCCTGGCAATTTCCCAGCGTCTTTCCGGTACCAAATGGGGTCTGAAGTGTACATGCCTCATTGTGGTTAATTTCTTTGAGATCTTTTAACGACCTTTTCTTTATTATACTAACCTCAGCGCCTGTGTCTACTACTAGTTTAGCTTGGCCGTTCAGGCCTATGTCTAAGGGTAGTTTTACTGTAGCGACACTGGAATCGGGCTGCTGAGGGGACCCTATTTTATTAGACGGGAGATTTATAGTCGAGCCGGGGAGTTTTGGGTCGACTGTACGTCGTTTCCCTGACTCCGGGTCTCCCATTTACGTTTTTGTTGGCAGTTATTTACTGCATGTCCAGAACGAGCACAAAATTCACACTTTTTTCTTACGTTATATACTCTGGAATTGTTATTGGAATTCTGCGGCTCTCTAGGGCGTTGATTCAATGGTCCACCATTGTTGTGTGGTCTCTGGAAACTATTATTGTTTTTTCTGCAGTCACGCACGTCATGGTTATACATTTTACAGTTCACACAATAAGGCGTATTTTTCCTTTTGAGGCAATCAGCATATGTGTGGCCTCTCAGATTACAAAAACTACAACTGATTTTATTTAAATAATTATTTTTATTGTTTACATTAAAATTTCTATTTGGTGATTTTGGCTCCTGTTTTATATTTGCCTGTGTGAACTGTGATGGAAATGTACTGGTGCTTGCATTGGTGGGCACACTGTTTTGCCAGGTATCCTGTGCGCATGGTATTATGCCTGGATTATATATGGGTGCATTTATTGACTGTGGTATTGGGTTCTGCACTGTACTGAATTGAAAGTGCCCTGGAGGTTGCAGAAATAGAGCACTTTGCTGGAGACGCTCCATGTCAAGCGCTCTTTGTACGAGGTCATCCACCGTGCCGTCTGTCATGGTCAGAAGGTATTGGCACATATACGGGTTATTGACTCCTGTTTTTAGTGCATTTTTCGCGAAGTCTTCTAGCTGTGTTTTCACAGCGGGGGCTGCTGTAGCGCCATATTTGGACTCTGCTGCTTCATTACAGAGTGCCAGCATTTGTTTCACTCGTGCCGTGAAGGCTGTGAGGTTTTCCAAAGGATACTGCCTTGTAGTAATTAATTTATTTACCAGTTCCTGATAAGTTTCCCTAGGCAGGTATGTACGATTTAGCCGTTCTTCTACCTCTTTGAAAGTAGTAGGCATATTTGCGGCAAACAGCTGGTAAGCTTCGCCTCGAAGTCTGGTGGGGAAGATTTGCAAAAATGCCGATAGTTCCTCCACCGAAATGCACTGGATTACCTGCCTGCAGCATCCTAGGAAAGTTTGGAGCTCCAGGCTCAATTTTGGGTGCTGCTCTCCCGAGAATAGGGGAACGAGCTGGGCAGTTAACTTGGCGATTTTCGCGTAATCTGCCATGTTTATATTGGGGATTCTGAAGCTTAAGTTTGATACTTTTGGGGAGCTAGTTTCTTCTATGCTGGTTTCCAAAAGGGAGTCGCCCAGCCAATTCAATAGGATTTCACTCACGGTGGAATCACTGACACTGTCTTCAATGGCACCTTCTCTTAATTCTACACTATTATTGGTAATTTCTGGTTCGAGAGAGTGCGAGAGTTCCCCAAACTGTTTTAAGCTTTCTTTAAATTTTTCCGTTCTTTCTTTGAATTGCGCGATTTGCTCAAGACGCCGTTCACGGGTCTTTTTGAGCTGTTTATCGATAGAATCGCACTGTATAACAGAAAGTTCGGAGGAGTCTCGCACTTTCCCCTCTAGATATTTTAAATAATTTTCTAAATTTAAACTAGAAGGTCTTACTTGTGGGGGACCTGTAAGGATTGTCCCACTCCTTAATGTTACTCCTGGTGCTGTTGAATTTGTTGGGGGTGTTTGATTAGCACCCTCTGTTGCAGATGTTGCTCCCTCGTTGCCTCCTTCGTACCGGGACGGATCTTCCTGTGCGTCGCCCGGTGAGGAAGATTGTTGTGGAGTTGGTGGAATTGGTGAGATTTCCGGCGGCGTCTCCTGGTGGGAGCTTTCCTCGCTCATGGACCACCGTATGTAGAATTTGCAGCAAGGGGGGCTTCTGCCGTCTTAATTCCCTTGGTTCAAATTGAGAGGGGGGCTTATTGCCTTCTTCGAGGTCCCTCTCAATTCAGGATCGCTGGTTTTTGTGATTGAAGTTCTTTTGCTGCCGGGGGGCCCGTGGCCTTCTTAAATTCCCCTGGATAAAAGCTGAAAGGGGGGCGCGTTGCCTACTTCGAAGTCCCTTTCAGCTCCGGATCGCAGATTGTCGGTTGAGGATTCTTCCTTCAAGTTTCGCTTTGAAATTTTCGGCTGTGGACGTCTTATGTTCCTGGGCTGGGATGAAGCCCGCTATTGTCCCACGTTGGCACTTTGTGCTTTGATGAGGGGGTGGCTGCGTGTTTTTTCAAACAGAGGCAGTTAAAGCTGTCCGACCCCGAGCGTTGGGAGCCGACTAGATCGAAATACTCCTGAAGCCAGACTCAACTTCAGGCGAAGGGTAGGGTGTCTTGCCCAGTATTCGATTTCGTCCTCAACTCCTTTTGATTCGTAGGATAGAGGGTTTTCGAGCACTTATACTTTTGTTTTTTGTAAAGTAGGCTTCCTCTATCCTACCGGCTGCGCCAATTTTTGTTACGTACCTTCGTGTGACTCTGGCTGTGGCTTCGTGTGACTCTGGCTGTGGCTTTATCCAAAACACGTTTCTTTTAATAAATTTTGTTTTAATTTATTTTAATTCTTTTTTTTTTTAACAAACTCGATGTATCTTTCCTTACAAACTTGATTCAGTTTTCTTTTTACAACAATTGATTTATTTTACTTTTTACAACAATTGATTTATTTTTCGTTACAACAATGGACTTATTTTTCGTTACAACAATTGATTTATTTTTCGTTACAACAATTGATTTATTTTTCGTTACAACAATTAATTTATATTTCGTTACTTTTTTACACTTTTTACAACAATTTATTTATATTTCGTTACTTTTTTACACTCGACCGCAAACCACCGTTTTTTCTTAACCACCCCGGTCGTAGAAGATTTTGAAAAAATTCAACTCCGATCTTTTTTCACGACCCGCCGTTTCACAAGTTTTTCTGCTTAACCGCCGCGTGGAAAGCAACTCTTTTTCTATCAAATCCTACCGCCAAGAGATTTTAAAACCAACTCGGCTCTTGATCACTTTCGTCGCGATCAAGAGCCCTCGTTCAGGGTAGAAAATGCATAGTTGCATTTTTACCCTGAGAAAATTTTCATTTATTCTGGACTTGATTAAACAAGTCCAGAATATTTTTTCGTTGGACGGAGGCTTGAAATTTGATGCTTTGATAAACATCAGCCACCGTCACGATGATTAGAATTGCCGCACGCGTATACATATAATGTATTTTCGCGGCGCGCTCTTCTTATCGCGAAAGCTTTTTTGTGATATGTATGTACGTTCGTACATACATATTGCAATTTTCACGACAAATCGTACTGAAGGTACGATTTGTCTTTTGCTTTATTTTTTTAAAGTAAATATTTCTACTGGCAAATTTTGTTGAAGGCAAAATTTGCCATGGGAATAATTTTATTTTAATTTATGGAATGTGAAGAAAATTGCTGACGCAATTTTCTTCACTGATTAAATAGATAAGCTAACCATGTTTTAGGCATGGTTAGCTTATATGAAAATTTTATGCATGAAATATTTTAGTATTTTTTAAATTTTGTTAATTTATAATTAGATATTTATTTTAGGCTTTTTAGGTACACAACACCTGTTATCAGGAAGAGGCAGGGTAACCTCCATTTTGCTGTGGGAGAAGAATTTCTCAGGCTCCTCAGAAGAAATAAAACCTGTGGGGAGGAGGACGTAGCTACTGTGGATGAAGGTGGTGCAAATCAACCTTCATCATAGTAAGGTTGCGTCAGCTAACCTAATGCTGCTCCTAAATAAGGAGGGCATAGATGTGGCGCTTATCCAGAGCCGTGGGTCCGTGGGACTAAGGTACAGGGGTTAGGCCTCAGAGGATTCAGACTATTTTATAGTCAAGAGTCAGAAAAGGTAAGAACATGTATACTTGTTAGGAAAAACCTTCAGGCACTAATGTTATCTAATTTCAGCTCTAAGGATCTTGTGGTTGTAGGGCTAGAAGGGGGGGCCCACAAATGCGGGATGGCCTCGGCATACATGCCGAATGACGAGCCGTCAGCCCCCTCCAGAGATATAAGATTGGTGATCGAGGATGCTGAAGCGAAGAACATCAATCTTCTACTAGGGTGTGATGCTAACGCCCATAATTTAATTTGGGGTAGCACGGATATAAACCCGAGAGGTGAGTCTCTTTTTAATTATTTGTTAGAGACTAAGCTCGTAGTGTGTAATAGAGACAATACGCCAACTTTCAGAACAGTAAACAGGAGTGAGGTCCTGGACCTAACCCTAGTAACCTGTTCGGAGAACTTAGTGGTTCGCAACTGGAGAGTGTCTGAGCAGGCGTCTTTATCAGACCACGCCTGGATACTCTTCGAGGTTGTATTTGCTGCGCGACCTGTTGAGGCTTTTAGGAATATTCGTAGGACAAATTGGGTCCAGTTGTGTGATGTAGTCAGTGATAGGCTGGGTTCACCACCCGAAAGACTCATCACAGAGTCAGCAGTGGATAATGCGGTCGATACTATCACCGAGGCGTTAAAAGTAGCCTGGAAGCCTGCCCCATAAGCAGGAAAATCAAGGCCACCATGGTGGAATGCGGAACTGGGTAAGCTTAGAGAAAAATCGCGTAGGTTGTTTAATGCAGCCAAGCGCAGCGGAGTTCAGGTAGACTGTTATAAGGACGGCCAAAGATCATTCAAAAAGGCGCTAAGGCTGGCAAAGAGATCTTCATGGAGGAGCTTCTGCCAGTCAATAGAGTCTAATACAGAAGCGTCCAGACTTCGGAAGGTGCTTGCTAAGGACCATAGTACTCCGTCCTTCATTAAAGGGGAGAACGGAGTCTGGACAACCACAAACGAGGAGCTGCTAAATGTACTTCTTGACGCCCACTTTCCGGGCAGCGGGGAGATAGGTCCGTCGGTGGCGAGTTCATCAGAACAGCACCTACAGGATGGAAAGAAGGAGGTGATCAGCTCCATAGTTAGTGAAAAAGCGACGAAATGGGCGGTCCATTCTTTTAATCCCCTTAACGCGTCTGGGGTGGATGAACTAAGACCCATTATGCTTCAGAAGGCACTAAGGTACATAATACCATGCCTAGTGCCGATTTAAAAGAGCTGCCTGAGGCTCTGTTTCTTGCCCAGGGTCTGGCAGGAAGTGAGGGTAATCTTCATTCCGAAGGCAGGCAGAACAGGCCATATCGAGGCAAAAGACTTTAGACCTATCAGCCTCTCCTCCTTTATGCTTAAGGTCTTGGAGAGATTGATAGAGGTGTATATAAGAAATGTTTGGCAGGGCGGCAGTGGTAGTCAGCATGCCTATACAAATGGGAAATCGGTAGAGTCGGCACTACATGCAGTGGTGTCCGTTGTTCAGAGGTCCCTACAGTATAAGGAGTACACTCTAGGTGCTTTCCTGGATATTGAGGGGGCTTTCAATAACGTGAAGACGGAGGTTATATTTCATGGACTGAGAAGGGTGGGTGTTGATAAGTGTCTATGTAACTGCTCCTGCTCAGGAGACGCTATTGTCAGAAGAGCAGTCTATAGAGGTACACCGCAAGGGGGGTGCTATCACCACTCCTGTGGCCACCGGTAATGGATGAAATCCTCATCAAGTTAGAGCGAGGGGGCTTCAAGGTAGTTGCCTACGCGGATGACATATGCATCCTGGTAACTGGCAAATTTCTCTCTACTATTAGCGAAAGGCTCGAGTGCGCGCTGCTTAAGCTGGATAGCTGGGCCAATAATAGTGGATTGAGGGTGAACCCCTCGAAGACGAAACTAATCCTTTTTACTAGAAGGAGACGGGTGCAAGATTTCAGACTTCCAATGCTGGGAGGAGAGGAGCTTACTCTCTCCAGTGAAGCGAAGTATTTGGGTGTCGTCCTCGATTCCAAATTGAACTGGAAGGCTAATCTACAAGAACGCGTGAAGAAGACCAGTGTGGCCTTCTACACGTGCAAGAGAATATTTGGTGGAAACTGGGGATTAAAACCCAGGGTAGTACACTGGATGTACACAGCCATAGTTCGGCCCATCCTCTGCTACGGCTCTACGGTCTGGTGGACGGCACTGACGAGGAACTGTAACCTTGATGTGCTGTCAAAAATCCAGAGAGCCGCCTGTATGGGTATAACTGGGTGTCTGTGCACCACGCCCACGGCGGCATTGGAGGTCATGCTTGACCTATTGCCGCTGGACCTTTATTGTAAGGGTGTGGCGGCAACTAGTGCTGTCAGGCTGAGAGCGAGGGGCTGGTGGAAGGAGAGGGGTTTTGGGCACTCTAATATACTCCAGAAGGTTGACTGTAGGGACTGCAGGGTAGAAACAGACTATCAAGTACCCATCCTGACTTTTGGTGGGGATATCAACGCAACGATACCCACCAGGAGTGACTGGGAGGGGAAGGAGGTGGTCGTCACATTCGATATTTCTATGTTTACGGATGGCTCCAAGACACAGAGGCTGGAGTGTACTCTAGAGATCTCCAGTGGCACGAGTCTTATAGACTGCCTGACAAATGCAGTGTTTTTCAGGCAGAGCTCACAGCGCTTTATCAGGCGGCAACATTGGTATCCATGTGCAGAGAGCCCGCACGGCACATCTGCATATATACTGATAGCCAGACAGCCATCAGGGCGCTGGATGCTGGGCTGGTAAAATCAAAATTGGTGCAGTTATGCAAAACCAGGCTTGAGGAATTGACTGTAAGGCACAAGGTGACCCTAAGCTGGGTACCTGGCCATAGGGATATCTCAGGCAACGAGATGGCTGATGAGTTGGCCAAAAAGGGCTCCGAGTTGGATAGCTCCGCAGCTGTAGTTTACGTGAGGATTCCAATTGGAGTTTTAAAAGAGGAAATCATCAGGGAAGTCTATTTAAAGGCAGGCCTTCGATGGACCAGCAGGGATACCTGTCCAATTGCGAGACAATTGTGGCCTGCATATGACAGGAAAAGGACAAGGGAACTGCTTAACAGCAGCAGAGCAAATACCAGGAATCTAGTAGGGGTCATGACGGGTCATTGGGCGTTAGGGGACCATGCTAGAAGACTGGAAATGGCGGCGAACGATTTCTGCAGGAGTTGTATGGACTCGGAAGAAATTGAATCCGTCAAGCATGTGCTTGGTGAATGCCCCGCTCTGATGAATAAAAGAGGTAGGCTACTAGGTTGCTACTTCTTTTCAAGTCTGGGGGAGCTTCAAAGTATAAAGTTCAGAGACATCCTGAGTTTTCTGAGTGAGGCAGGATGGATCTAGGCTAAAGGTCGTGGATATATCCTGAGTTTCCCAAGGAAAGCAAAATAAATCCACGGCTTGAAGGGTTATCTCATGAGGTCTAGGGGCACAATGGAACCGTTGGAAGTCTAAGTGAGGCTGGCTGGTTGTCCAGCGGCACCCCTCTTACCTAACCTAACCTAACCTAAGTGCAATATTCATTTGTGCTCTGCAAGCAACAACAAAAATTGCTTTTATGATTTCCATAATAAAAAATAAAATCGTGAGTGGCTGTACCTAAAAAGCCGAAAGTAAATAATAATATTATATTTCTGTTAAGTTCTAAGAAATTATGTTTATTTTATGTTCGTTATCAATGTTTTCAACAAGAATTTTGATTTTTTTAATAAAGCCTGCTTTATATAAAGAAAAGTACTTAGTTCTATTTTAGTACCTTACAGTCCATTTGTTGCAAATTTACAAGTTCCTAAAACTCCAGTCTGAAGATTTCGGGTAATAAAATTTCATAGAAAATGGAAAGATGACCATTGAATTATAAATAAAAGATATCTTTTTTTGGAAAGATATTTCTTAAATCGGACTGAAAGGGTTAACATTGCGCAGTATCGGTCTGTATTCATAGTAAACGTAGTCCTGTGCGATCTTCGAAATAAATAAAGACCGATGAGACTTTTTGCGGATATCTCAGGCCACACAATACATTGGGGGATGTAAAGAGGGCGTTTATAATTTTGCCTAGCAGCGTTCCAAGCTTATTGAATTGCTACCAACTAACAAAAATGTAATTGCACATCTTCCACACTTACAATGGCATTAACCGCGCATTGAGGTGAAAACAGACTTTCACAAGTTGATTGTAATTAGCTTTCCACTTAGACGGATCCACATTTACCTTTAAAACACAGTAATTGTTGTTGTAATTGTTGCCACAAAGATTAGGTATGGATTAGGTTGGAAATATTCGCTACATTTTATTGGAAAATACCTAAGCTTTGTAGCTACAATTCCGCACATTTAATACAGTGTAGATATATTAACTATTACATTAGATTTCAACCACTGATTCCTAACTATTCAAGGATTCATATAGAATTCTACTACTCTACTACGATGTATGTAAGTACATATGAACCTAATATGTAGCAGACAATAACTAAATTTTACATTATACAAGTAAAATCGTTGTGAACGAAACAATTGGCATTTCCGAAAGCATAAATTTATTCAAAACTGATATCCAGTCAAAAACATGTCAAATTTTCTTGTTCGCAAATTTCTTTGGAGGGTGAAAGTACACAAAAGCACCCCGAGGGAATTTTCTGGCATTTCTGAGAAAAGTACATAAGCAGACGCCAGCCAGACGGAATTCCTAAGCAGCTTATTAGACGAATATTTGAGGGGAGGAAAAGTTTTTTTTTTTTTTTTTTGAGGCCTAGAGAAGGCAATCGACCAGAAAGTATATAACGGTAATAAGGGAGACAAATAATGAAAAAATATTTACAAGACTAATTTCAATTTACTAAAGAGGACAAAATTACGAGCATCTTGGTTTAAGATAAATTTGACTTGAATTTGAATTAATTCATGTTTACTTCACATTTGAAATTTTACTGAAGGGGGGTGCTTCGTAACGTCTATAGCGGAGTGGATCAGAAATCTATTTTGTTGTGGAACCTTATACAGAACCCATAAATATATTTTATGAGAATAACTCTGATTTTAATAAGACGTTGATTGAAACATAATTTACTTTAGAAGAATTTGTGTAAATCTGACTTTTAGTAGTTAAAAATTTATAATTAATGTCAAAAAAATGTTGCTTTTTGGATTCCGTCACAAGAAATTTTGGTTATTGGTACAGCGGTCAGCGGCCATTCGGTTGCCGTATTTAGTTTTTATGTGGATATATTTAGAAAAGCTGTAGTACGACAAAATTAAGCCGATTATGGGCAATCAGGGGAAATAATTCCTGTAGTTTTGTAAATTGGTACAGCTATACCTTGCGGTATCCAGATGAACATACTGAAAGTCCTCAAGGGTGGAAGGAGTCCTGATGGCGGGTGGGGGGGGGGGGGGGGGCTTCAGGCACCTTTTTTTCAGATTTGTGCTCATATCTCGAATATCTGTACGAATAGCATTATGTTTTCTGTTTCTACATAAAATTTCCTACAAATTTGGTCATATTTATTTTTTCTCTTCGAGCAATACTTTAGGAGCTACAGGGTGTGTCAGTTTTAAGAGAGCTAAAAAATGGACGATTTAAGAAAGCGGCGTCGTTCTGTCGTCATTGTTCATCACCGCTTACATTTTTAGTTTAGAATAAGCAAGCTTAGTCATCTGCCGACCCAACATAAAAAACCCGATGTCGAAAGGTTGGTTGACAACTAATGTCCAAAATGTTGGGAAACAATTTAACTAACATGAAACTTCATCGTAAGCACAAAGTTGTATCGTTCGGGGGTCGTGAGTAGTGCCATCAAGATCAATGACGAGACTGTAGCCGCCGTCGATCCATTGCTTTTGTTCCAAAGGACTACGATTGCCAAGAAGGACTATGAATATCTGGTTTCTCTTTTGGAGTATGAATTAGCACCTTATCATTTGTCTCTATTTAATCAAAGCAGCATAAGGAAAACTAAAAAAGCAGCTTTGTCTGACATTCTTCCTAAAACCGACACTATTATCGATTATAAAACTAGTGTCATGATCATCGATGGTGGGTTTCTTCTTCACCGAACCAAGTGGCAATTTGGCTCTACTTATGCCGGCATACATATGTGACCAGTACGTTAAGTACATAAAACATCAATACGGACCCAATTGTATTGTCATGCTTGATGGCTACGATGACAAAAAAAACAGTACAAAAGCATTAGAACAAAAGAAGAACACAAGCAACGAAAACGTCTGTTGACATAAATTTTAATCTTGCTATAAAGGTCACTGTTCAACAAGAGCATTTCCTATCAAATGCGAAAAATAAGTCCCGACTCATTGAACTTCTGACAGAAAAATGCAGGCTGAGGGAATCGAAACACGAGTGGCTCCTAGTGATGCTGACTGTACAATTATAAGAAGTGTCATTGAGAAAGTCGCAAACCATCCCGTGCTTGCTGTTATTGGGGAAGATATGGATTTAGTAGTTCTTCTAATGGCTCTATCACCACCAGAGAAGCAAATATTCCTGGTCAAGCCAGGAAGAGTGGACAAGTGGAAACCAAGATATTTTCGTCACAAGAACTCCAAAAGCTCTCATTTTGTTGTGCTGTTCTTTTCCTACATAGTTTTAGCGGCTGCGACACAACCTCAGGATAGGCAAACTGCCATTGTAAAGCTGTTTGAGAAAAGACCAATAATCAAGGATATAGCAACCATTTTCTATGACCTAACTTCAACATCGGAAGCCATAGCAAAATCAGGAGAAACGATGTTTTTGACGATATACTGTACGCCCACTACTCAGCTTGATCTTAAAAGCCATCGATGCTCGCTTTATGTTAAATCCAGCACCACGTCCAAAGCTGATCTCTCCTCTCTCAGCCCTACTAAAGGGTCAGCAAAATATCACGCATTACGAATATTTCACCAAGTACAAGAGTAGCTGGGTAACGAAATGCCTCCTGAAATATGGGGTTGGAAGCGAGAATCTGATGGAACCCTCGAGCCAATTACCACCACTGATCCTCCAGCTCCTGACACCGTTCTGACCTAATTTTTTTGGTGCTGCAAAAGTGGTTGCACTGGAATATGCGGAAAGCCGAAAAGCCGGTATTTCATGCTGTCTAGTATGCAGCTTGGGTTCATGTACAAATGGTATACCTATAGATGTCATAGAAGAAGAAGGCAACAAAACAAACAACATAACAACGACGAACTGATTTGCTTTTTCTATTTTTAAATAAAATTTTAAGACCTATTTCGTTTTTGTGTCTTAAATCGTCTACTTTTTATCTCGCTGTTGAAATTTACACACCCTGTAGCTCCTAAAGTATCGATTGTAGAGCAGTAATAAGTACGACCAAATTTGTAGGAAATTTTGTGTAGAAACTTTTGTCAGAAGTTGACATAATGCTATTCATACAGATATTCGAGGTATGAGCAAAAATCTGAAAAAAGGTACCTTTACCCCCCCCCCCCCTCTACACCCTTAGCACACACGCCACCCTATAGGACTTTTAGTATGTTCATCTGGATGCCGCAAGGTAAAACTGACCAATTTACAAAACTACACGAATTATTTCCCCTGATTTTAATAATTTTTTTCGAAATACTAGAGTAAAATAAATTTGCCATTGTAAACCGTTATAGAACTTGAATATCACATTTCTATAAATTATTATATAAATCGTACTAGAAAACTTCTACTGGTAGGTAAGCTTACCTATCCAACAGCATCAAGTTATAGGTCATTTAAAATGTTCTTTAATGAACGCTCGTTTTAAATTTCGAGGAATGACGTAGGAGGTAAAAAGGACTGGAGTTAAGGGCGGATCCTGATCTTTTCTTCTAGGAGTAGCGATCGCTCCCATCGCCCCCTGTATCCACCCTTCCCATCAGTTGTGGACCGTCCAGTATAGCTTTCTCTTTTCGTTTCAGCATAAAAATTTGTTTAGCATCCAGATATCACCGGAGTTCTGTTATTTATATAATATAAGTTTTTGATCCCGTAAGCATAGTAAAACTTGGTCTTACATAAAATAGACATTATTCACTTCTTGCTTGTCTTACTGGTGGTATTTTTCATGTAAAAGTCGCTTGCATTGCGTTCAAATACCATAATTTCCTGGGCTGTGCTGAAAATCCTTGCAAATTTAAGACAACGATTTTATATTTTTTTCCAATAATTTCTTTTCAAATCCACACTTTGTTAAAGAAATTTGCGAGGAATGCTAATTAGGCAGGTTTAATATAAGTGTCTAACCCTATTTGCTTTAAATTAGATATTTGCAGGAAAACTGAATCTGATATTAATTACCCTGGTTGTGATAATTTTCTTAACATACTATACTTATCATCAAAATATCCGGCTTTTGTGAGCTTTCGATCACAAAAAAGTGCAAAAATTTTGCTTACATACTGAAAATTCCTTAGTGGTATATTTTTAACTTTTTTGAGAATTATTTATGACTGAAAAATAAAAAATAATAAATATGACAAATAATTTTTTACAAAATTATCTAGAGTTTTGCATTTAATTACTTATTAAAATTATATTACACTTGCGTATAAATTTTAAAATTTTTAAGCTACACAAAGAAAGCAAAGTAATTTAATTAAATATTTTGATGAACATTACGAGTACCAAATTTCAATTTCGGGAAATTGTTATTCGCTGTATTATTAAAATTTGAACTGCCCAGATCTTCTTTTCTTCATATACCTTGAGATTTTAAAAAAAATCAAAATTAATTAAATGCAAATTGAGGGGAACTTTTATGATGTAGCTCATTAAATGAAGGGAGAAATTATTTTATATTTTTATGTCCGAATTTAGAAGCAGTCTTTTTTAAAAAGGTTTTTCTTATATTTTCTATTTCATTGGATTAGAGTACAAATTTTGACTTTATTAGGGCTCTATGAGGGGGGAGCGGTATCCCATGCTATTACTATATTTTACGTATTTTTGTTATAAGTGCATGCGAGCAGCTGACGTACAGTCCCCCATCTGCAATACAGCTGACGGTTTTTTCTTTTTTTAAACTCACCATGATGTCAACTGTTTATAAAAAAAAAAGTTTCATCCAGCGTAATATTACTTACAAAAAATTATTTTTTTTTACCACTTTCATCTTCTCACACACACACACACATCTACACCCACCACAACTTGAGCAGCTGACTGTCGGTTCACTGATTAGTTATACGAGATCAATTATCGATATCAAAATCAGCCGGTATACTATGACTTTTTCATTTGCAACGCTTCCTCCCGGACTACTAACTAGATCAAGTTGAATATCATGGGAAAGAAAAAATCAGAAATAACAGGAAGGGATGAACTGATGATGATCGAAACATCGCTGGAAATAAGCAGGTCAAGTAAGGAACTCTTATTACCCCCAAAACTTATGGGCAATGCAAGGCCGTAGCTAGGAGAAGGCATGGAGGGAAATGCCCGACCTCAAAATGGCAATTCCCTACCTTAAAAATTGCCAACGTATTCCGTATTCTGCGGTGACGTTGAGGCAAATCTAATAATCGGCAACACTGACCAGGGGCCGGATTCACGAACGACGGAGAATTTGGGAATTTGGGAGATGACAATATTCGTTTTCTCCGATTAAACTCCATAATTCTCCATTCCCAATTCATGAACATGGTTGGAGAATTAGGGAAAACGTTGGAGAATTACGAAATACGGTGAGAGAAATGAGAAAAGAAAGATTGCAATTCCGACCGCTAGAGCGCTGTTTTTAGTAAATTCCGAGTGTCATTCCATATATTACTGGTGACAGCTGAAAAGGTTGCAATTTGATTAATGATTGAATATAACAATCTAATAGTAAGATAAACAACAATCCAAGATGTTACTTCAAGATATTTCACACTCTCGTAGACTAATAATCTATTCAAACAGATTATTCGAATCTACGATTAATCCTTAATCGAAAGAATCAAATAGCCAATCAAACTACTGAGATTCACGACAGCAATATAATATTCCAATAGTGCCTGCCTTTATGTTTTTTGTAAATAGATAATTTTGTCATTGTGATTAAGTTAAAGTTCTTACAAAGATTTTTATTCTAGCAGCAAGTGCCTCAGATGTAAAAATTTTTAGTCCAAAAGATGACGACGACGGTGACTTTCCCACCTGAATTTTCCTTCGGAGGAGCTACAGCCGCATATTAAATTGAAGGCGGATGGGATGCAGATGGCAGAGGAATTTCTATCTGGGATACTTTTACCCACGATCTAGAAATGATACAGGCTATTTCTAATATTGATATTAGACCCAACTCTTATTATTTATTTGATGAAGATTTGAAAGTATTGAACGAGCTAAGGATGATTTTATTTTGTAATTAATACCTGAAATTCATTTCGGTTAAATTGTATTTTTCGCTTGCATTTAAATTTATGTAAAATAATTATTATAATATCCACATATATACCTACATGCATATATAAAATTGGATATATTGCATAAAGCTTTGGTGTACATGTTATTTGTCAATTTGAAATATAATGCAGACCCGATAACTTGAACAGAGAGTTCATGTTATCGCATTTTGGACAATTATTGTTATAATGATTAAGTACTTAATTGGAAAATTTAAAAAAAAATTTATTAACGTTACACAGTGTTTATTTAGTGTTCGTGTTAGCTTGTGTGTAAAATCCATGATTCGGAAATCTTGTGAGGTTCTTGCGTTATTAAATCCCTTTATAAATTACTTCATCCGTACTTTTCATCTTTTCTTATCATCGAAAGCTGAACTGTATTTTGTTGTGATCTGATTAATTAATTAATTGTGAAAAATTAATTATGAGGAGTTCTTATGTATTTGTAGTACAACGAACTATAGAAGGAAGTCTATTGTTATTGTTCATTTTATGTATCTGATATATATGATATTAGCGGTGTATCATTCAATACTTATGGATGAAACCCACAAATTTTTACGCTTGATTGCTTCTTCTCTTATCAATAATCAGTTTATTTCTGTTACAAAAAAAAAACGAGCATCAGTGATACAAATTCTGGAATTTATATAATTTGATCAGAGAAAAAGAAGATAAGAAAAAAAAAACGCAGCATTGCAAAATATTAAATGTAAAAACATGTATCTTTTTTACTGTAAACTTGATTGGATCCCCTGTTATAAACATAAATAAAGGTATTATTTATATAAGTTTTTACCATTTAAAAAGTCTTATACGACAAGGAATTGAATCGTAATCCTTTGGAATGTATTGGAGTAGAATTTGCTCTCCAGATTCAAGAATAGTGGATCAACAACAATTCCACAATCCGAATGCGGCTTGCACTTGCAGGTCTTTAAAATACGAGATTCTTTAACAAGTGATGTTGTAAAAGGATAACGGATAAATAGTCAATAGAATATAAGGTAAAAAAAAACCCAGACAGCAAACGATACAAACACGTGGCGGGGTTTTATCTGAATTTATTCGACTTAGAGAAGCCGAATAGTAAGAAAGAAGTCCAACAATTTCTGAATATTAGTTCGGCTTATGGGGGTTCTCGAGAAAAGGAATTCGTAGTTAATAAAAGGGTTTTATATGACAAATCGAAGAGAATGCCAAATGAAGTGCAAAAAATACGATTTTGGACGTATATTGGGAGCACGCCCAGTCAGACATTTTTAATGTACTGTTACGAGCGTGGCCTTAGTTCGTTATTTAAAACACAATATTTCAGTTATAATTCAAAAGTTCTTTCTTTATTTGACTTTACTGTTTACTCTCACAAATTCACAAATAATTATCAAATCAACTCTTTATTTATCGCTAGTACTGCACTTCTAATTATCGCAATCCAAATAGTTTACTTCGTTCACTTCGCTGTCTGAAATAATACTCCGCCTCCTAGCTGTCAGAGCGCCGTATTTATACTCTACGAATTATCCTAGAACCTTCCTGAATATTCCGTTCTCCGAACCCAAAGTGTACTAAGATGACACTAACCTAAAGTTGTTTCCATTCCTAAGAGATGTCGCTTGATTCACTTTGTGGCACGTAACAGTACTAAGGAATTTATCAGAATGTACAAATCTATGAAAATGCTTATAACAATTTTTATCGTCCGACGAACCGTTCTAGAAATAAAAACGAAAAGCCATTTTAATTATTTAACATTGATCTAGAATATCAGACCATTCTCAGTTGAGAATTCTTCTTCTTACTTTTCCCCTTGAAAAAATCGGAGAATTTGGGAATTCTCAAAACAAATTCGCCGAGTTACAGAATTCCGACTGGAGAATTAACTGTCAAAACAACTCTCATTTCCCAAATTCCACAATTCTCCGTGTTGCAGGATCCGGCCCCAGGGGTCGGATTCACTAAATCGGAGAGTTTGGGAGATGAGAATTTTCGTTTTCCCCGGTTAAAACTCCCTAACTCTCCATTCGAGATTTTCTAACATACTTGAGGAATGAAGAAAACGTGAGAAGTATCGAAATATTGAAAGACGGATAACTCTGTTTGGAAGGGTCGTAGAGCATTGCGGTTTTTCCTAGGGATTTATAGTCTAGAGTACAAAAATATTGGTGAACAATTTCTGAGGAAGGGGCTTTTGGGCACGGGGGGTCGTACCACCCCCCATTGCGGATTGTCCAAAATACGTCATGTTTGGTATCAAATTAAAGGGGGTGAAACGTGTAACCAGTGGTGTAGTTTTTTTTGATCATTTTAACTTCATGACTGACTTTTTACCGTCAAAAGACGGATGTTTGCACTTGGGTCATATACACCCCGGTTCCTATACATATTTAGCTCATATTTCTACCGTCCTTTATTTCACATCGATTAGTACTCTGTTGTGAAAATTTTTCTCATGGAAAGTGAATTTCCACGACTTACCAGTTATTCATAATGATGAGTTGAGTTTTTGTACCAGAAAACCGCCATTTTTTCATCTTAAGAAGGACTGATTCACTTCTTTTGCAGTTATCTCCAAAACTATTTACCGGAGTCAAAAACTAATTACACATCTAATTAGGGGACAAAATGTAGATGCGATTTCATCCTACATACAAGCTTTAACGTGCATATTTAAAATGTTTATAGCATCTCTTCTGTACTGGAAGACGACCAAATTGACCATTTTCGCGTGAATTACAAATTTTAGTGGGTACCTTGAGACACCAAAATCCTTATTCCTCTGTAAGTATTGCAAGGACTTCCATAATTTGTTTTTGAAAACATAGCCAGGATATGCAGTGAATCCATAATTCAATTTGAAAGTTCTAGGTACATTGGTACCTTCACAAAGGACAATAAAAGCAGACAATACTGTTAGTTGAGAAATATTTTTCTTATTTCTCCACAACTAACACAGCCGAGAGTTTTGCCGAGTTGAATAGAGAGTTTGGTAAATCTCAATACATATTCCACGAGTTACAGAATTCCGAGTGGAGAGTTAAGTGGCAAAAGAGCTCTCATTTCCACAACTCCACAACTCTCCGAGTTAGTGAATCCGGCCCCAGTTAGTCACTACGCGGCCATGTTTGCGTTGCTTACCTCCCATCTCTTAATGCCTTGTATGAAAATAGGACAATTGGTCGACTACATAAACAGCATTGGTTAGGACATTTGGCTGTTACAAAAGTCGTATGTATGAACATTATTTTCCCTTTTTTGAAGACTCCAAATGTAATAAGAGAAATTCAGTGCTCATATATTGCAAAAAAGTATTTACATCAAAAGAATTATGTTAAGAATGAAAATTCGACTAGCAAAGATCGTACAAAAAAAAATTATTAGATATCTGTTCTGGAACCGGCTAATGCAGTCTTACAGGATCGAAACACGTGATTGAAGGATGCAATATCAATAATAAAATGCTTCCAGAAAGAAATTCTTAACCTGAGGTCAGAAAAGATGTATAAGACAGTTTTGGAGAAAGATGAAAATATTGTAGAAAAGATTCTGAAAATATTTCCCAGAAGATAAGAGGCAAGTAAAGGTAAGACATCTTGAATATTAAATGCTGTATGGTCCATCACCTTGTCGTCAAAACACTGCATGCATAATTTACGGTATGCCGTTTAAAGTTGAGATGAACAGGAGATTTGAAGACAATGAGGATCCACTAGATTAAAGTTGGACAAAGTTTAGGTCCGTATAACATTTAAATATATAATTATTATGTGAAGAAATTAATGTGCAAAAAACAAATCGGTAATTGCAATTATTTTTCAGGTATTAAAATTCCTTTAAAAGAAGAGGTTAGTATTGTGAAAAGATACTTAATGAGTTGAATGACGGAGAAGATCATGGAACTAAAACATATTAAAAGTTCACTACCGACAAAGGCAATCCTTCAGAGATACCTATGAACTGTATGCATTAGTCGCAACAATCGTACCACTGCTTCATGCGAATCTACCCTTTCAAAGCTAATTGTTATCAAAAAGCCTCCAAGATTAGCAGGTTTGTGTTTCATGCATTTGAACGGAAAAGAACACACTAAATAGATATTGATGAAGTAGTACGAAAATTCCGCTATATGGTAAATCTGAGACTGCAATTATAATGAATGTTTTTGCCATTTTGTGTTTCTTGTTTGGTCCATTTATGTACATCTTTTTATTGTAGATGTTTTAGTTCACGTATAAAAAAATTTAATAAAATGAGGGTTCTAGAAGTTTATCTTTTCAAAATAATGTCCTTTCACCTAAGACGACGTTTCTAAAATGCACCTAAAAGTTGCACCCTATTTCAATTTTCGGATTTACAAATTTAGAGATTATCCTCCAGAGTGAGGGATTGACTATTAACGAAAAAAGATAAATGAAACTTAAATGAACTCAACATCATCCGGTGACGATAAGGCTACAGTTCGAACCTTCAAATCATCTCTAATGAAAATGCAAGTATTACCCCCACATCTTTCCATTCTGTAATGGCGAAACAAATTATTCCCTTGAATTTTCACCAATAAATCGGGGATGTGTTCAGACAGCCAAGTTTCAGAAACACAAAGAGCAGTAAACTTACTCGCCTGTAACATATAACGAAACTCATCAATTTTTGGGTAAGAGGCTACGTGCATTTATATGACTTATATGAAATCCATTCACCCGATTACACAATATTTTTATTGGATCATAAGAATTCACAGCACAGTTCACGTTAGCGTCTATTAAGGACATGTATGGGTATGTATGGGGAAAATCGCCAGGTCATTCCTTTCAGACAGCACCAATCTCAAACTAGACCAACTGTGCAAAATATCACAAGTGTTCAGCAGTTTAAAATTATACAAATCTAAAGGATTAAAAATTAAAAAACTATAGTTCATAATTTAAGACCTAAAAATGAAAGAAAAAAAGAAAAATAATTAGTTAGTAGTTAGTGTGGAAAAGCATTTAGTAATTACATAAAATTACATTAAGATCAGCTCAACTTGATTTTATTAACAACGAAAACGAAAACAATTTCTTTAACATAGAAAAAAATTAAAAACCAAGACAATTACAAAAACTCCACAATTTCGAAATGTTCAATTTTTTGTTTTTTTTGCTTGTAGAAATTCAATAAATGACTTGTCAAAATCATCATCCATTTTCTTTTTATTCTGCGGTCACTGGAACGATGGTGATTTGGGTGCTGCTTTCATTAATAATTACATAACTGTCATTCGCTTGAATATTACTGTTTGTTTTTCATTCCTTCGTTGTCTTGGCTTAAGGCCCAAATTACAATTACGACTTCGACTTGATTTTAATTCGAAGTCGCCACTAAGGTCAATTTTGTAATTAAATTACGAATTCGACATCGAATTTGCCCAAGTGGTAAATGCAATTGCTGTTTCTGTCATTTTGTATTTGACTTTTGCTTGAATCGCATATTCAGACTGGATTCTTGTGATGAACTTCAATTTTTTTTATTAATTTGTGTGATTTCCCAAAACCAAAGGACGATATGGGTTCGGGAGATATTCGGTAAACACCAAAGAGAGCTTCACGGGTTTTTCACTCAGACATTTAGTGTAATAAAATGCAGAGATGAGGAACAGTTTTTTAAGGCTGTTCTCTGTTACTCTGATTTTGCAGTTAATTAGGCCGAAACTAATAACTTACTCTCATGAAAGTATTTCATGATATTATTGCACCAGACCGTATTTCAAAATAATATGCAATTGCAGTTACCTGTATCATGAAGCCCCAAGGCAGATTTTATCTTGTGCATTTAAAATGGGTTTGCAGTGTGGGAAATATTATATTGGAGACATGTGACAGCCTGTGGAATGAATTATCTGCTATTCATCTGTCGCAACCTAATGAAGACGAATGGAGACGCATACCAAACGACTTTTATACTTTGCGCGGAATGCCTAATTCCGTAGGAGCCATTCATGGGAAACACATTAATATTAAGGGTCCTCCGAATATTTTAATTATAAAGGACATCACAGCATAATCTTTTTAGCTGCTTAGCTGCTTGTGACATAAACTTATGTTACACAGCAATTGACATTGGTGCATACGGAAGCCAAAGTGATGGAGGAGTTTTCGCAAACAGTGTTTTCAGAAAGCAAGTTTTAAATGAGACACTATCATTCCCAAAGGATAAGAATTTTTCAGGCTCAAATATAATTATATATATATATATATATTATATCATCGCTTTACCACTAAAGACGAACTTAATGCGCCCTTTTCCCGGAAGAGGATTGCGGACTGATGAAGAGCCTTTTAATACCAGACTTTCAAAGGGTCGAAGGCTTATTGAAAATTCTTTCGGTGTCTTAACCAGCAAATGGCGTATATTATTTACGATTATAAATTGTTATCCCGATAAAGTCGGCGTTGTCCTTTTTATGTACTGTCATAAGAGGGCATCGAAATGAAGAGATTTCCGTACTGAACTATTTGTAGCAAGTATTACGACCAGCAATCCAGAGACAATCGCTACAATGCGGCTACCAGATAGGGAATCAAACGTAAAAAAAAGCAATCAACAAGGAGAGACACGAAAAGAAAATACAAGTGTAAACATAACCTTAACGGAGTCATCCTTGTGTTGAAATTTTCTTCCTCGGGAACATCCTCAAACGAATATACTCGATGAATACGGTCACAGACATTGCCAAGTAGAAAATTCTTATAGGATTCTGGTCATAGATACCACCTGTTGTTAGATTGATCCAAAAATCAATTGCTTGCCACCTTGGTAGAAGATCGTCGTTATTACTGGGAATAGCTATGAGTACCAAGCGGAAAATCTGTATAGTAGCACAGCGCTTAACATGCATAAGTATGACACGTGTAAAAAAACAGGCAAAAATATTGATTCTGAAAAATCAACATCTTCAGCTCTCGAATTTGAATTCGGAACAATTTCCCGGTAAAATCACCATGGCTGCCAAAATCTTGTGGGATTATTACCAGAAATGTAAATTTATCACAACTCACAAAGCAAAACACGGAAGTATTTCATAGTTACAGAGACCATACAGCACAACAAACCTATGTTACTATTATATTAATGCGGCACCAAGAAAGCAAACCAGTTACGAGTATAAGATTTTCGCACCTTTATATCCGACGTAACTTGACTCTATTTCCGCCCGGCGAAGCCTATAAAAGGGCCGCAAAGTCCAGAGAAGCTCCCTGTTAATTCGCTGTGTGCGCTGGACCGGACGATACACGTAGGTGAGTAGAAGTAATATTTCGGCAACAGCTGGAAGAAGTGCTGAACGTGGAACAGCGGAGAGGGACCAAAGTGGAGGGAATGGGCGATAAGAATTCTATTAAGGAATTTTGGATGGTGACAGAAGAAACGTCGGAATACATGTCACAGACAGTCACGGACAAAGATTAGTTGGGTGGCACATAGTTGATTTTTTTTATTGTCATGAGTTAAAATACAGGAAAAGCAAGTGTTTAAAACTGTTGAGTGAGCGAGCTCCCAAAGAATTTCTTAGAGCAATTGGAAGACTATTCCAAAGTCTAATGTTGAAGACGAAGAATTGGCACTTGCTAGTTAATGAGATGGATCGCGGTATAATAAGTACAATTGTTCTATTTGATCTGCAATATTGCAAGCAGTCATGCAAATATTTGGGTATACGGTATTTAATAATTTTAGCCAAGAACAAAATACCACAAAATTTTAAATATAGTACAAAGCTGCAATCAAAGATGGATGAAACAAACTGTGAGATGTGGTCAAATCTGCGGAGGCTGTAGACATATCTTACAATTGAATTGAAGCAATATTAAGCTTATGTGACGATTGCGAATCGAGTTCGCTAAACACTTCACATCAGTATGTAATTACCGGAATAAGCATTGATCGGGCAAACATTAAACTTGTGGGTGGCATATAACTTTCGTAATGTACTGTCAACATGATCACTCCACGATAGCATTCTATTGAATATAAATCCTAAGTTTCGAGCGAAACTCACAAAGCATATATCAGCACCATTGAGTGTTACAGAGGAGAAATAGCCAGTGTCGAGCAGTTTTTGTAAATCACTATGCACTTTGCTTTATCAGGACTTAGTAGGAGTTTATTATCCGACGTCCACTGACTTAAAGCCTTCGAATCCAGATTCAGGCAACATACTGCATCCTCAACCAATCCATTCGGTCTGGACAGGTACAGCTGAGCATGATCTGCATAAAGGTCTAATTGACAATGATTTACACGACCAAATATATCATTAGCAAACATTAGAAAAAGATTAGGTCCTAATATAGAGCCTTGTGGTACTCCAGAATTTATGGCTAAAAAAAAAGAAAGCCTGCCATTGAAAAAGACTGCCTGAGACCGACCACTTAGGTAGCTGAAGATCAAACTAGCAGCATGATAACTAAAATTAAATTCTCTGACAAGTTTTTTGCAAAGAATTCCATGATCGACGAATACAAGAATAACAAGTCCACATTTTTATACCCAAGATGATGAACTAATAGGGTATACTAAATTTGTTATTGCGTTTGTAACGTATAGAAATAATTTTTGTAGAGCAAAATGGATTGGACACCCATGCATAATATTAAAAGTTATTTTGATTTTAGCATGTCCGTCTGTTCTCACGTTCACCAGGAACAGTTTCACTTACAGAGCTGAAATTTTGTACACGGCCTTTTTTTTAAAAAAATTGTGGATTTAATTTCGAAAATGGGCCAAATGTTTTTTGAATTTTACTTTTATATTCTCTTGTTTAAGGATATTCTTTGAAAGAAAGTTTCAATTGCAACAACATGTCAACATTGCCATGCACAAAAGAATTGATGGTGGAAATAGCAACGCAAGCACAGAGAACAATTCAGAAATTCCGAATCAGTTTTATTACGACTTGTACCAAGGGATGAAGCTGCAAATATTTCATGGCGTGTAGTCAACAATACAGTTTGGAAAAATTTTTGATGAAATGCACTCAAGATAATGAATCGAGTCTACGGAAGAACTATTAACAAAAGTGCTATGCAAATATAATAAAAGAAATTCAAGAAGACATCGGTGAAAATTATGTAAGGGCGCCTGTTAATGAAACCACCGACTGCACAGGTCGTTATATTGCAAATCTTACAATTGGAAAGCTTCACGAAAAAAGTCCAAGTAAAACGCATCTACTTGCTAGTCGCTAGCTAGATAAAATAAATCATTATACTATTTCTAGATTCGTTAACGAGGCATTGCTAATAATCCGAAGGAATTTTATTATTCATAACAGATGGAGCTAAATATATGATTAAAGCAGCCCAGAACTTAAAAGTATTTTTTCCAAATATGCTTCAAATCACTTGTTTGGCTCATGTTATTAACAGAGTAGCAGAAGAAATTCGACTTAATATTTTTCTAATTATTAAATTGATTTCATCAGTGAAAAAGATATTCGTGAAAGCTCTCCTTCGATTGCAGGAGTATCGAAATGGAAACATTCCTTTACCTCCAGAGCGGATAATTACTCGGTACGGAACATGGATAAATGCGGCTTTGTTTTATGCAGATAACCTTACTGATGTGAAAGAGGCGCATTTCATAATATTTTTAATTATCTTTCTTGTTTTATTATTATTTTATTATCAATGTATTCAAAGTACAGGTTATCGATTCATTTGATGCAGAAGATGCTGCATCTATCAAATTAACTCAGGGTGTGCTGAATGAGAATTGGAATCAAATTATTGCTAATTTGGTGTTTATTAAAGCCAATTTCAACACTATTCCAGACACAATAAAATCGTTGAAAAAAAGGGGTATGACTTTAACTCACTCGATGAATATTGGGACGATTTTTTAAAAGTCTTTGGAAGTTGTTCCAGGCCGAGTCGGATTGCAGCTGTGCATAAAATTTGATAGTGTCTTAAAAAACAATCCGGATTTTGATACAATTTCGAAGATAAGTCAAATTTTAAATGGAAAAAAGTTAATGGAGCGGAGGAAATTGCCAGTCAATATTGGAGTAAATAGCATCTTGTGGTGTTGGGCGATCATTTTCTGCTTTCAAAATGATTTTGACAGACAAGCGTCATCATATGACAGTATCAAATTTGGAACAATCAATAGTTGTGTATTGTGCAATGAACACTAGTGCTTAAGTGGAATAGGATTGACTCCAATTTCTGAAAAGTGTATTTTGTTTAATTGGTTTTTTTTCTAAGATGTTTTGTGAAAGAGCATTTTTGTTTGTGCCGGTTTGTAAAGGACAACTCAGTCTTTTTGTATTTCAAATATAAAATTTTTATTTTTAATAATTCATTTGTTTAAACTAATATCACAAAATTCATTTAAAAGAAAAATTCAAAACTAAAATTAACCTACAAACTACTATACAATTCAACAAAACTTCAAGCAAAATAATAAAATAAAAGTAATAAAAATAATAATGAAAAAAAAACAAATTAAAAATTCAAATTCAAATTCAATGAGCTACCAATGTTCTACTCGTTCTGAAAAAATAGAGAAGACGAGAATTAGTTATCTGTCATCAGAACGAGAAGAAGAAAAATATTGATGCTGCTAGTGCGTGAGGGCACAAGGGCAGCAAAGTGACCGTTGCTCGTATGTGAGGGCGCAAGTGCTATAGTCGGTAAAACGAGTTAGATTTGTCTCTGACAGTATTCTGCGCGTGCGCAGAAGTGTAGCGATATGCTACTATACAGAAGAAGCGCAGATTAGTCTCTGCATCAGAATTATTCTTCTGTAAATGTGAGCAGGAGATGTAGCAGATTAACTTCTGCTTAGGTGTGGACTGGAATATTGGAAATGATAGGATTTTCGGATTAATCTCTGAAATATAGAATTAATCTTCTATAATGAGGTTGGAAATAATAGTCTTGTCACTCGGATTAGTCTCCGAATCAGACGAACTCTGAACCAAGAATGATTTTCTGCTGCGGCTTGTCGGCTTTATATAGCCGCCGCATCCAGTTATGAGCTCTCGCCTCTCGGTGTTCCCCTAGCGACGTTTGTTGAATTTGATGACTGAGGCGAAATCAAATGATTTGACGTAATGTCACGATGTGACATTACGAAATGTAAATATACAGGAGGGAGGGATGTATACTTTCGTTAAGTTGATGATATTTTTATAAAAATTTGTTATAAATAATAATAATTTTGTATGTTTTAGGTGTTAAATCTGTTTGTTAGAATGTTTGGACTACGCTCGACCAAAGCAAGGAAGCTCCGAACTATCAGATGAGTATTTTTTTTTTATTGAATTATTTTAGACTTGCATTCTTTGTGTTTCCTTTTTTTTCGTTTTTCTTTAGGAGAAAATATTTCGTCGCGGGAAGGATTGGGAATGTGGATGGAGTTTACAACGAGGGACCATCATTAGTATGTGTGGCCTAAACAACCATTAATTCTTGATTATTTAACACCGTTTCTTAGTTTTCCGCACTTCTTGCTATTACTTTTTGTTGCAAACACTCGTTTAATTTACTTATTATTATTTGTTTACGTTTGCATATTTCATGCGTATTTTTTGCATAGATTTTGCATAAAAATTGCATATTTACATATGCATGTATTAAGAGATTTTACTTTTGATAAATAATATGAATCTGTTGATTTTAGTCATTTATATAAGGAATTCAAAAGTTCGCATATATTCCGCAGTCTACGAATGACATATGATTGTTTAAGCGATAATTAATTTTTATACCTATATATATTTTTTTTTCAAGGAACAATTTTTACTGTTCACGCAAATTGAATATCGAAATTCTACCTCTACTATAATTCCACTGTCATTAATATCACAGATACCAGTTAAATCAAAATAAGCCAGAGCTATATATATATGTTCATATATATGTCTGTTTTAAAATTTCCCTCTTTAACATGGAAAATCCATTAAATGGTAGGTATACCACCCAAAGACGTTTTCCTCACCCCACAATTCTTGTGAAAATTTAATTTCTCTTCTTTCATTTCCAATCAATATTCAACTGGCCCTTGAATTCTCCTCCTTTGCATAACGATAGAATCATGAAAAAACGTTTATAGACGAAGGGTTGAATAAAAAAATCTTTTTTTTTTTATATATATAGTATAATGCAAGCTACCGATTTCACATATTATATACTGGAAATTGTCAGAAACATTACATAAAAACAAAAACAAGAAAATTAATATCGATTGAATGCAAATTGAAGCATCAACAACTGAATTCTGCCCATTATTGGTCCAAATATTAGTAGAGCATTGGTGGGTGGAGGATATACCTATTACAGGAGTTCAGGTCTACTAACTGCTTGCCCATGAGCAGGATATTGTCATGTAAGTGCTTTGTATTGTATATCCATAAAATTTCCATATTTCATCGGTGTTGCAATATTCAAATTAGTTTAATAATAATAAGCAAATTTCACCTGATATCCCGTTTTAATGGATGAACAAATTTTGCCATTAGTCTCGCCTCAGTAGACTTTGGATGGAATCAGCTTTATCATCGTTATGAGAATTGTTATTGCAATTGATTTTTGTATTCAATGAATGTAAATTAAATGTTTTATATACATATGTATGTAGGTATGTGTTGGGCGTAGTAAATGTTTCTTAGGGAAGACTTTCATCTTTTATAGAGCACTATGACATAATGTCAACTCAATGAAGGGGATCCAAAATATAATTCAATATTTCCAACTAATGTTGTAGGACCTTATATCCCCAATTTGATGAAGCCTTTACAAAATAATGCAAAATTTAAATCTTACAAAGAAACTTCTACAAGAAAACGTCCTTAAAGTTGGCAGAACCAAAATGACAGATTGAGTTTTGAGGAAGTGGTATATTAAAGCTAATTTACGGCTCCCATAGTTTTAACAGAAATCACGTTTCTACTAGCTTTAGAAAAAGTTATCAAAAACAAACAAAAAAAATCATCGAAAAATTACTATTACGAAGTAAAAAGTATATAGGAATTCAAGGCTAATTTAACGGCTATATAAATAATGTTAGTTAAAGATACCACAAAATTTCTACAAAGGACATGAAAATTGACGCTGATGATTTATAAAAGAATACTAAAAATACATTTCCACGTACAAATCGCATTGGTTTTGAAGCATTCAATTAAAATGTAATGAGCCTTAAGTTCTACCGGTTCTATCATATTCGGTTTTAAGTTTATTTTGTTTTAGTAACTAGTTTGCTAGTAGAACCGGGCCATTTCGACACCTATTATAGTATAAAAACAGTTTAAATCGAACCGGCAGAATTAAGGCTCATTGAAAGCTAGAAGAACCGTGATTACTGGGAAAACTATTGGAACCGTAAATTTTGTTGTTGGGCATTAAATTAGCCTTAAATAAACCTTTGTTATACCATTACATCAAAATCCGTTCTGCCATTTTGATTCTTCCACCTTTAAGGATGTTACAAGAGAGTGCCATTAAATCAATCCAGGCCTTGTTGTTGTCTCAGTGCGTATAATTTTCTGTAACCCGTGAACAAACATAAAAATAAAATATACATTTAAATTTCATGTCTGAGCTAAGTGAATAGGTCTATCTGTTAACTCGAAAGTTTTTACTCGGTGTAAAAACGTTTACGCATTTTTACACACAAACCGTCTGTTAACTTTTGAGCTCATAAAAATCGAGTAAATTTATACGTTTCCCCTCTTGTACAAAGTTGCAAACACTGAAATAATTTTTGTAGGTAATAATGACATAAAAGTTATGTTAATCTGAAAACGGGAATTGACATAAATTCTGATTCACCTAACACAAATGCCCTTATTGCAATCAAAATTTCTGTTGAAAAACTTTTAAGTTTTTTATAACACATTATAAGTTATTTTAAACGATTGGATTATGTCAAAATGAATTTTAATTAAAGTCTGTACAATGAGTTCTTATTCTGTTGATTCAACAGAATATTATGTATTAAAACAGCTCAACTGAAAGCATTCAGGCAAACTAGGCTTACATATTTTGTAACGTTGAATTCAACAGAGTTTTTTGTTAAAAGTATATAGAATAGTTCCGTCAATGCAACCCACAATTCTGTCGAAAGCGATTAACCCTTGTGTCAATACCTACATACCTGGGTAGGTTTGCAATTTTGAGAATGAAAAAACTTTATCTAATCTTTGAAATTTTTCATCCATCACTTTAGTTATCCTTAAGGGCTCTATTTGTAGCTAATATATGCTATAAAATTTCGAAACATATTCTGTGGTTCCTCAGAAAATAGACCTGAATTATAAATATATGTTACCAAGCTGAAAGCATACCCAGGTATGTAATACATTTTTTAGGAATGGGGATTGAAAGGAATAAAAGAATAGATTTATTTTTAAAAAAATTTATAGAATTTATTATGATAAGCATTTTTTATATTTGGGGAATTCTGTAGAATGCTCTGCACATACAGGCTTAGTGCACATTGTGCAAGATTTTCGAGTGGGTCGCCGCTTACCTTCCTCTTTGCAAATACCGCAGTTACCTTTTACTTTCAGTCTGCCTGTTTGATCCCGTGCTGCTAGTTCACTTGACGTGAATGTAGATGGGATTGGTATTGGGTGTCCCGTCATGCATTCGATAGCAGATCTGGTCCCGAAGTTCCTCATAATGTTCGAATTCGCTGCTCTGATCTGCACAGCTAGCATGGTGAGGGCTTCATCAAGATCTTGCAGAAACGTACGCGTCTTATTTGTCTTTTGGTTAGGATTGTGCGTATCGTATATAATGAAGGCTTCCAAAATATTATGAAAAAATGCTAGGGTCCAGCGCAACGTACGTCTCTTGGTGGTATAATGTCCTACCATCTTATCCATATTGTCTACGCCCCCCTTGCATTTGTTGTAAAAGGATATGATTTCGGGCTTTTGGAGGACACCACTAACACTTTTATCGTAATGGACTGTTGAAAGCACAATTACAGATTTTCTCTTTTTTGGTACGTAAGAGCAAATCGTGGCTTTTTCACAAAATCCAAACTTGGTAGAAAGCGGTATAGGCGAAGGTATAGCTTGCATTTCTGTAAGAATGTATGGTTTATTTTTTTTCAAAGTTCCGACCAGTCCAAGATTCCACGATATCTCTTTTTACTTTTACTACCCGTTCTCCTTGGTTTACATCGCGCTGATTATTTATTTTGCCAGTATAAATTTGACCTGTCAGCGGGTACGATGTCTTCGAATCACAGGCCCATCAAACTTTTATACCGTATTTTGCAGGTTTTGATGGTATATATTGAGTGAACTTTGTCCTTCCTCTGTATAGGAACAGCTGCTCATCAATGGTTATACAATCATGAGGTATGTAGTTTTTCCGCAAATTTCCGTTTAGCATTTCCCATATATCTCGAATAAGGGCCGCTTTATCAGTCAACGCTCTGCTGGCCCGTGATAATTCGTTGTCAAAGCATATAAACCTTTAAATGCTCCAGAAGCGATTTAACGACATACTCGCTCGATACAGAGGGTATGAACTCATTTTCCATAAATCTGAGGTATTTTCAGAATTTGAATGATGAACACCACAGGTGATTAAAATTTCCAGATATGCTTCAAATTCTAAAGGAGTAATCGGTTTCCAAACCTTCGGTATACTTGACGAATGCTCTTCATTCCACTTAGCATAGCTCCTTTGAGCTTTTCTTGTTGCTTTCTCTGATAATTACATCGCACATTTCTGCTGTTATAATTTTTTTGAATGTTTCAAGTGTCGATAGTAATGCCGTTTCCTTTGTAGGCCCACCTAATTGGCGAACAATATTGTGACTTCTTATTCGGCTGGATGCAGGAGCGTCCTTGTACCAATGTGTGCCATCGCGTGCAACGAAGTATTCCTCAAAGCATTCTCTAGCTACATTCTCTGCTTGCTCATCGTAATCACTATCGTCGGTATCGCTATTTACTTCTGGTGGAATAATTTCATTTTCCGCGTCCGAAAATATATTGTCATCAACCGACTCGTGTTCAGAATCAAGAACCGCTTCATAATCTGATTTATCTTCCTGTTCTATTTCATCTAGTAAACGCTCAACAGAAGCACTCTGTTCCTCAGCACTCATACTAAAAAATATAAATGAATATGAAGAAAAGGTTTGACATTATTTTTCTGGTATAATTACAGTCCAAATCGCGTACGATGAGTTAATGCATCCAATTCCATTTCAAACAATGTTGCGGAAGAAAATAATATATCGAAAAAATCACTAATAAGTTTGAATTATTTACTTCGCTGTAGGTTTTAACTGAACTGTGAATAAAACTGCAGTGAAATGATCTTTTGAACATTTCTGCAGTTCACAACTGATAAAAGCATAAACCACGCCTACTCACTTATATTACAACTACAATATTACCACAGGTACGAGGGAATTAGTGACGGTCCGAAAGGAATATATTACCTGAGTGGTATCGATATTGCTTATAATGACCATGATTAGACAGTTCCAGTATGAGGTATGCTTTGAGGTCGATACCTCCAAATGCGATTTATGATCAAATCAGTCCTTTTGCTACGCTTGTCAGTCAGTGGTAAAAGTAAAAGCCGGTCTCAGGAATGAAAATTTACACTTAATATGAACACATAAACAAATTTTCCTTGAAATACTCGAAAAACTGCATTCCTGCCATCAACAATTATCCTACCTCCAAGTTTTGTAAGCCATATGCAGCATACCCACCTTTTGAAACAGGCCTAATCATAACAATAAATTCTTAGGAACTGTTTGACTAAATATTCTCCTTATATATAAAGCAAAAAAATGAAACAGTTCCACAGAAATATACGTAAATATGGTTACATACCTGGGTATGTTATGGGTTCGTTTACGTCATTTATTTTATCAAGTGTTAACTGATTTCGTAGTTTAACATTTATTTCGCAGTTTTACTTGGATTGTCAAAGACGCACCTGCATTTTAAAATATGTAGCTTAACAGTTTAAATAAAATTTAGTGAAAATGACGTTTAATTACTCCACTAATTGTGATGTTTCTAGTAACGATTTGTTAGAGAATTCAGATAGCCTGTTATATACTCATATACCTGTTGACAATAACCAGTCTTTGAGCTGTAGTGACTTAGTGTATTATAATTTGGCATCTGTTTAAACTTTTAGTAGTGTAAACAAGGAAAATGTGAATGCGAAAAATCAAGAGCAAGTTTGTGAAAAAAATAGTTCTGGTTCTAGTGCTACAGAAAATATAGGAAAAGATTTTGAAGAGCCGTTGAGAGCCTTATTGAGGTCATGGGAGTTAGAAAACGACTTGATTATTAACAGACTTAAAGGTAAATGATTGCACAACTTAATTCTTTATTGATATAACAAATTCGCGATGGACATTAATCATAGTTGAAACATTTTTTCTGCCAAATGGTGAACGATAGAAAAAAGTAATATTGCTTAAAATTATGGTCACCTAGATTAATTTTTGTTAAGAATGAATTATGAATATCAGTTGATATTACATATTTACAAAATACATATATACAGAGTGCAACTATAACATAAGATCCCTAAAATATATGCGTGAAAAATATATACCTAGATGAGATTTTTACTACTGCAATGCTTGGATATCTATAAGCCAATTTTCGAAAAGTTTTTGTACGATTGGCAGAAACAGCAAGTAACGAATCCTAATTATACATAATATTTACCCTTCTAAAACAATTTTCAAATTAAGGAAACTTACAAAACTAAGGAAGCTGTAACCACACTCTCCATGGATTCATCAGTATCACAGTGGATAAAACAACTGAATGAAAGCCAGCATAACCCAACGCCATCTGCTTCGTCGTCATTGGTATTAACGTGGTACAGCTTTAAAGTGTTAAACATCTAGAAATTATCTTTTATTGTGAAGTTGAACCTTAATTTTTATGTATCATACAACTGTCATATATTTGACTACTACAGGATATTTCAGCTGTACCTACTTAGTAAATCAGCGCTAGGAGTTTCGATTCTTGAGGCCTACAAATCGACGAACAAAATTAATGATAATCAGCGTAAAGAACTTGTAGATATAGTCATAAATACCTTTGTTATGTAATATAATTATATTGCTTATATTGCTTGTTTCACAGAAAGAAAAGATTGGCTGAAATTAATCTTTTCATTTTATTGTTTCTACTTTTGGCTTAATTTACTGAATAACAGTATCGAAAATATTCAAATAATCAGCAATACATTACTTTAAGAAAATAATTCTAATATTCAGTAAAAGCTCAAAATTTAAAAACAGTGCATATTTTATTAATTTCAGTAATCCAAAAATTACTAAAAATCAAATATTACGACTAATTTAAATGTAATATACTGATATATCATAATAATTTTGTGGAAAATTATCAGACAAAGAAGATTGTTTTGATCCTCCATTTACTTAATACGTAGTCTTAGTTTCACTGAATATTAGCAAATAATCAGTGAGGAATTAAATTTTTACTGTATTCCAGTAAACGCTGGCTTTGATTGACTAAGTCAGAAGGTATTTATTGAAATCCAGTAAAAATTTGCTGAAGATCAGTATTTCAAGAATTGAAATTAAAGTCTCGTAGAATACTTCAGAACAGTTACAGTTACACTTGTTCGTATATCATTTGGTTTTTGATATTTGAGCAGAAAGGTCGTACAGAGTTTTAATTTTATAGTGGTGCTTCATTCAAAAATTGTTTGTTTTTGTAGAAATATTACCTAAAGTACATTTAATTAGTTTTTCGAAATTAATACATTTACGGTTATTGTGTTGAGAATTTTCAAGACAAAGTGATAAAAGTTATAGAATTGGTGAAAACTACAAGAAGGGTATTTAAAAGAGGACAGCTATTTGGGTATGTATATTTATAATTATTGACAATTATATTATATTATTAATTATAAACGATCCGTGTTTTTTTTATATCATGTTAGAATTTTATATTTTAGAAAAAAATATACATTTATTCGTGTCATTCACACATTATGGAAAGCCAAACATTTACAACTTTATCTACTGTTTCTGATCTTGATATATCCCTTTCTTACTTAGGTCAGGGACAAATGGACCAAACTCAGTCCATTCTACAACACGACGAGCTCTATCAGACATTGACTGTACATAAATATATTACAGGAAACATACTATCATTCTATAGAGCGATATCCTACAGGCAGGTTATACACGAGTTACAAAATACAATAGCCAAGCTCAGAAAAGGAGGCCTATTCCCACTGGAAAAGAAGAGAAAAATTCAATCCACAGCTGATCCAGAATTTAATAACTGTATAAAAACCTCAGTGAATATCATATAGTTTAGCTTGAAGTTTATTTTTCCATTGTTGGTAGATACAATTGTTTCACCAAGTGAAACCCAAGTTTGGTTAAATCAGCAAACAAGCCCTTGGGAAGTTGTTGAATCTAATTGGAAAGAAAGCGCACAGCAACGCAGAGATCAATTATTGACTTTTCAGGATAAGAAAATTAGTAAAATCATTGAAGGATGGCCTGCTTATACCCGAGATATGGACGGCAATTAGTAAGTATAAATATTTTCAATTAAAACTATTATTATTACTTTATAAAAATTTAATAAATTCTAGATCGACATTGACTTTGAACTTCTGTCCACAGGCAAAGGAAACCTTTTATTTAAGAAATGGGAAAATTTTTATTGAAAAAATTACACCTATACTACAAGATCGCATAAAGGATAAATTAAATGAAAAATTCCTTAAGAACTTGGGTAATTCTAGTAATACTGGTAATATAATATGCAATTATTTCAAGATCAATAAATATATATAATTTCTTCCCAGATATTCGTGATATATGGGCAATCCTTTTATTGTACACCATCCTTTCCCCAAGTGAAGTTGCTGTAAGCAAAACAACTAAAAAGCGATGGAAGTTCAGCATTTCAGACGCACAGCAATGTTTTTTTCCTGAAAGGAACGTGCAATGAAATAATTTTTCAAAATATTGAAGACTTTCCTGATAAGCCTGTTCAAGTACATACGTTGCCAGATGGTAGAAAATTCATTAAGAAAAGATGTCTGTAAGCCTTATAAATTTGAATTTATCTTTAGATTATTATTTTCTTTTCAATATTGATTGAATATTAATTGTTTTAGTACGAATATTTATATGTTTTGAATTTAATAAAGTCATTTTACAATAAATCTGCAGCCGTGGTTTTTATTTTTTCATTTTATAGGTGTATAAATATCACGTCTGTTTGGTATAGTAACTTTATAAAGGTGGAAATTATACATCATTTTGATTATTAATAGTAATGAATTAGCTAATATGTATCCAAATACTTACTGAAAAGTAGCAGACAAATTTCTATGATTAATCTTATCTTTTTCTAAATTCAGTGAAACGATGCCAAAATTCAGAAAGTATTTACTAATAATAATGCAAAATTTATTGTTTATTAGAAAAAAATTTACTGAACTTCTGTATTAACTTTCTATAATTTAGTAACAAACGCTAATTTTAATCATATGTATTTGATGTTTCCACTTATTTGTTGCTCAATACTGTTTATTGGAACAAAACTGATTTCATCATATCTTTGGTAGATATTAATCCAAATTTGGATTGGCGCCAAACCACTTGTAAATCTGATTGCTTTAATCCACATTGGATTGATTTTTCTTTCCGTGTTCCCAGGCGAGGGTCTTTCCATAGAACTAAATTTTTTCAGTGACGGAATGTAATACTTCAACCCTCTAATGACAGAAAGGTATTTGCTTTTTTTTCTTTTTTTTATATAGGATACCGAACTTACTATTCCTTCTTCTTAAGGCCGGAGAAAAAATTAGACTTTAGTTAGCGCTCACGTGTCTAGTATTTATTTATAAGATACCAACTTTTAATGTAATAGTTTCCTGTTTTTTTTTTTACACTACCCTAATCTTCGGAGGCCTCTACTTATCCTACGTTCAAATAAATAAATAAATAAATTAGCATGCAGAAATAAATAATAACAATATGTGTATATATATATATAACCAAATCAAATATAAATAAATTTTCATGCATAGCTAGGTATAGATATCATCATAATATTGTAACTTAGCTATGATTATCCTCGTGTCTTTGATTATATGCTGGTCCCTCGATGTTCTTTTTGTGCGTTTTTTTTTCGACTTCGTTCTTGTTTCCTTTATTTATAATACTGTGCAGCTTAGTTGTCCTAGGTTTGCTTTACAATTTTTGTGCAAAGGACGCCAATATGTGGATTATCACGCCGATGCTGGTAGTCAAACTTAGTAAGAATATGTCTGTAGGTACTTGTTCCTCTTTTGCCTTTATTATAATGTCCGGCTAGCGATTTAATAAATTAGACGATTTTATTCAACTATTATTTAACTTTAAGTTCTTCTCTCCTTTCTTTTATTTAAGCTATCGTAAAAACACTTCTTCACTTCTTGACGGTCGACCCCAGAAGAAGGAAACTTGTTCGGCTCATCTTCACTCATCTCTTTCTCGTATTCGAATCAAAAAAAATATGGCTGTTTCCGGTACTTGTCATAACAAAAATTTTTCGGATTTATAGGCGGAATTTATTGAATTTACACTTTAATTTTTATTTAGGAAAAATTATGTGTGGGAAAGAAAATTGAGCTGTGTAGGCAACTTTATGCTGGCTATATTTTAATCACCTCTTTAAAATTCGCACACTACAGTTAATCAGGGAACAAACCTTACAGTTTCGTGTTGTGATAAAATTGCAAGCAACATTCTTAACACTTTCCCAACTGAACTAAAGGTAATTTTTCTATTTATAATTTAAATATAATTTTTACACTTTTAAATTGTAGGAAATATATTTCACAAGACGATACAAAAAAGCTCCACAAGGAAAACTTTACGATAGGTATATGAGCTTAAAAAGGAAGCTAAAGACAAAGGCAGTTACAACGTTACAACGTTAGTGATATTCTACTGTCTGATGCAATATTAGGTCATATAAGCCTTTTAAAGCATGAACGAAATTCCTGGGGCAAGATGTTATAACTTCGAAAGATTCGACGTTCGACAATTTATCGATAGTCGGTATGTTGTAACACTTTCGACAGGTGATAATTTCGATAGAATATCACTGAGTTTTACTGAGAGTGATAGTACAAGCGAAGATTAAAAAATGTATGTAAATTTAAGAAATTAGATTTATATGTTTCATTTTTTTTTTAATTTATTCAATATAAATGATTTTAGATATTATTTATATAGATTCTGCAAACTTGAAGTTATAAAACTTGTAAGAATAATTCTTGAATTCAAAAATCAATAAGACAGTACATTTGTTTAGGCATATCCATAACATAATCCGCTGAATAAAATATTTTCTTTTGTCCCGGTAATTAATTATTTCTTCGTCATTTTCGTTATTCTCCACAAATAAAGTCACTGCGGCTTGAAATATTCATAAATTCCAATTTTATTATTATTAAAATTTATCATCAACTAGAAAAAGAATCTATAAATGTCATTTTTGCTAGGGGAAAAAATTCGGAAGGAAATAGTTTCGAGACAAGAAAAATCGGCTGTCGAACGAAAATCTTATAACATGCCGCCAGATCGAAATCTTCGCTTCGATGATCGTTTTCGATGCGAAGTTATAACCTGTCACCACTGGCCAGATATCATCAATAGTTGGAAAGCTACACTACAATATCGATCAAAATCCATGCGACAAAACCAAAATGCAAACTGTACTGACATTTTTAATTATTATTAATGTACGAATTGGTAAGTTTGAAAACACTAGTTATTTTTTGAATCAATTAAAATACTTTTTTTCTCCTATAATAGGTGGAAATAGATTTTTACACATCTATCCAGAGAAATAAAAATTATTGCTCTTGAATTGGGACAAATTTTTGAATAATATTTCCCACTACTATAAAGGAGACAGCAACTCTAGAAATATTTAAAAAATGAGATGGATGGGGTATAAGGTGGATTGTTACGGAGATGACGTGGTGATATAAGTCATTAATAGTTATCAATCTGAATTCTATGGACTGATGCAAAACACAATCCGACTGGTCATAGACTGGGATACGGATTTTGGGATTATCCAACAATCCGCTGAAAACCGCCTACGCCTTTTTCTAAGAAAATAACATCCCCAGTTTGAACCTTCCTTACATTGAAGCTACAGTCTTGGAGCTAAAGGATAGGGTTAAATACCTTGATATTATACTAGATGAGAAGCTAAACTGGAAACCACACCTTGAGGACAGAGCGAATAAGGCCCTTAGAGCTTTCGCAATGTACCGCAGAACTATAGGGCAAAAAAGGGGGACTCAAACCACTAGTGTCATCCGACCCATGATAACCTATGGTTCTTTGGTGTGGTGGAAAGCAATGGGTCTCGCCAACCATCGTAAGATATTGGAAAAGATTCAGAGACTTAGCGTAAGCGGCCCTCTTAAGTCAACCAGCACTCGGGCTCTCGAGGATATCCTCAAATATACACCCCGTGCGGATACATATCAAGAAGGGCAGACCAAAGAAGGAAATGTATGGTCAACCTAACCCTAATCTGACGAAAAAGATATTGGGACTAAGCTTACTTTTTGTGCCATTGTCCGACTCTCTCCGGAAAGCGTTACAGATTCCTTGGCTCAAACTTCCTGAAAGAACTGTATGAAGCGGTCAGGGAGAATTGGGGACCAATTCTGAATTTTGTTCGAGCGTCCGGCTGGGACCTATGAGCAATTTCTCATAAGTCTGGAGGGTAAACAATGGGCGTTGGTTTGGCCTACGTTCCAGTGCCACCCCCCCCCCCCCCCACTTCGGAAGACTCACCTCTTTGCAATCCATCCGTCTAGAGATAGCTAGCAGACAATTTGTGTGATCTATCGTATTCTACATCTATGCGGAAATATTATGTTTTTACTCCATTGAGTAGGGAAGCATTACGATATATACATCCGCCTGGATTGCCAGCTATAATACGACGAATTGACTCAAATTAGCGTTATCAGAATTATAAAATTGGTGTGAATCAAACCTTTCGTTTGATCAGCAATGGGTAGAATGTTTCAAATATTTCACCATACAAAACATTGATTTATTAATTATTTTATCGGGTTTTTTTAAAGAATACCCATCACATTTCTAAGAGACATACATACATAGTGCAAGTCTAATCTGTATTTTCATACGAAATATTTAAAAATTTGTTCAATTTGATGCATAATTCAATTTTTATTTTGAATTTTTATTTTCCTATACTATTCCTGAATCATGGTATCACAGCAAGAAAGCAACCTTACTCTCACCAATATGTGATAAAATCCTGAAAGTTTTCTGTTATTTTTGCTTTATATTATTCAAAACATTTTTCACACATACTACATAAATAAATTTTAATTAAGTTCGTTTTCCCCAATGTGGGATAGCACTGTGCGAGTGCATAAAACATACAGGACTCCGCTGACCACAAATTTCCACATTCTAGTGAAATAATTTCCTATTTATGTCTCTCATTAAAAACTCTTGCATTTCATTTTCTGGTTCGCCTCCACAACATGCAAAACTATTCTCTGGGCGCAGTATGGCAGTCAGAAGCTGAAATACTTACTTAAGTTTAAATTCAAAATCCTCACTGAGGTAAAATATCCTTTAATAATGTACGCCAACTTCTACTGCCTCTACGATTTAACGGAAGGAGTGAACATTTGGTGCAAGATGTGCAACTCTAAGACTATCTACACACCATCTCTGAAATCTTAAAGTCGTCATTCAAAAAAGTTAATTTCATTTGAAATAAGAAGTCCTAAAGAAAACTTCTGCAAAACTAGCACAAAGTAGGGGACTAGAAAGATGCTCGGAATAATGAGATTGTGCTTTTCGTTTCTTGGAATATGTAGTTCAAGGTGCTCTCTAGAGGAACTAATTTTCTATGCGTGACTATACATAAAATGACTCTGGTTCAACTGGCCTTGTATATGTATATGGAGAGTTCTCGAGAAAAGTTTAAATATTAAATTAAAAAATATGTGAACACAGCAAGAGTTGATGAAGTTAAGCTTAACAAAGTTTGTGAAATACACGGAACCGAATCCTCTTTTTATTGGTTGTTACCAAATATTTTGCACTTCCGCTACATGGTTGGGGTTTTACAGTATAATTTTTAATATTTTGCTGGTGTTTTTATGAATTACTAGCGATGAATAAAAATTTGGGAAATTATCTGAAAATGCTACCACCATATGGATAAGCGGATTATGGATGTTTTAAATTATACTCAAAGGATGCTTGCTACCATGAAAAAATTGATTTGTGGCCGACATATATATTTCAAAAATGGGAATTTAAGGCAATTATCATAATAAGGGCAGAGCAATATTAATTTTATTATTGATTTTTATTTAAGTAATAGCTTATGCTTTAAATTAATGTTTTAAAATCAGCAGAATAGGAAATTTTATTATTTTTATTATTTTATGCATTGAATTTTGTTTGGAATTAATTAAAAACTTTTTCTCTTTTAATATGGAGTCTGTTCAGAGCAGCATGCTATAGCGACTTCGAAAGCGTTTTGAAGTGACTCTGTGAATTTGACGATAGCGTAAAAAGCAGCTTGGTTGCAATGAATGAAAAAAAGCGAAAAAATCGTTTTGAAAGAAAATATTCATATGTATGTGTACATTATATATAAGATCAGAAAACAAACTCAGTTTTTTTTCCCCCGTAAATTGGGACCTCAATCAATTAAAACTATAAACATCAATAAAATAATTTTCTTTTTACATCCATTTTAGGTTTGATTCACTTATTTACTTTCAATTTTATATACTCTTTGACCATTCAAACACGAAAATGACTATTTTGATAGCAGTCCCGAGTACTATCAAGAAAAGTGACTATAGCGTCCGCTATGAATACATTTTTCTGTCAAAACGACGAGAAAATGTTACTTTTTGGCTACTCTGAAAGCAAAAAGCGACCTTAATCACTATTATGGCGTGTTGCTCTGAACACACACTCATGATGAGCTTTTCCATTATATCAATAACTATTTTCTTGATGAGATATGTAATGAAAGTGTGAAAAAGCTCGTTAACAATTTCATGGAAATCTTCATTCAAATATTACATAATACTGGAATACTCATCCCGAAAGCTCATCGCAACGTATTTGAAAAACATCAATATTTAAAACTTATACTACCAAAATTTCGCAAAAGATTTTGTTTTATTTTTTGAGGAAAAAAGTTCACAAAGCCCCGAGTAGGCCCCCAAACACCCTATGATGATGATTTAAAATTTGGTGGATAGATAATCGTTGGACCTTTGTAACACTTTCTGCGTTTTATGCACATTTTCTTAAGCAAGAAAAAATTTATAAGCCATTGAAAAGGTCCAACGATTATCTATACACCAAAGTTTAAATCATCATCATAGGGTGTAACATTCAAAAGTTACAGGGTGATCTATATCACAATACCCAAATATCTTTAATTCCCGTTATCTCGGAAACGTTAGGATCCCCCCCCCCCCATTACAATATTTTGCTCGACTAAGTATGACCTATCCATAGCCTTCGGGTACCACACCACATACGGGACACCCCAAATCGCTTTTTTTTGGGTTTTTGAGAAAAACGGCCACAAAGTCCCGGGTAGGTTCCGAAATTCTGCACGAACTTCAGCTCATTCCATAAAGCGGAGTTTATATTTTAATAAAAAAAATTCATCAGAAAACAAATTTATTTAATTTTGAATGGCACCATACAATGTTGCCAATTTAGCTACAAGCATAGCAAATGACTACCTTTTCTACTTTGACTAACGTTTGGCTACTAGGATACCCCCACTGACATATATAAAATACACTGTTGAGACTACTGAAATTGCTTACATTATTTGACATTATTATGGGATCACTTTTCTATAGTTGTCTCTTATTGGCTTAACTACTTTATTCCGCTGAACTTCAAATAATAACTTCTATACAAAATCCACCATAGTCCAGTTTCAGTTCAGTGGTTTTCCATATATAAGTATATAGACTAGAAATAGATGGCATTTGTAATCCTTTCTCTGTCCCCCATACCTACTTTCAGGAACAGGTAGACAAAAATTGCTTAATTTTATTTCTATAAAAATCAAGTTTGAAAAACATTTAATGTTGTAGGAGGTAAGCCTCCAAGAATAGAAATAATTTCGAATGCATCTGTAACTTTTTTTACTTTAGATATGAATATTAAGGCGAAAGTAAAACTTGAAATTCCCAGTAGTATTAGTATACCCCAGCGTTGCCCGATTGTGGAAATTCTTCCATTTTATGAGAATTCCAGAACCAAATTTTACGGAAAGGCTGAAGGGAATTTTAATTTTCGATTTAGTAGTATGTGAAAAAATATCTAAGAACATTTATTTAATTGATTTCTAACGGTCATATTCACCAAGCCATTACTATGGGCCACACGTGGTAGCATGCTACACATAGCTACGGCACACACACTACAGCATGCTTAACTTTTTGTATAAGATTGGCACACGAGGAGAGAAAATATTCACCAAGCTATTTAATAAAAATTTTATTTTATTTGTATATTAGTGCTCCCGTTAGAAAGGGTTGTGGCCCACTTGAGTTAAAATTAAAATTATATATGTGTTATTATAACATAAAATATCACAAATTGTATTTTAATTAAATTTTTTTTAGTGTCCCCTAACTATCTTTTATAGGAGTACTAAAACACAAATTAAGCTCAGTTTCAATTAAATGGCGTATATAGCTATAATCTAAGGTGAATACGACCGTTAAAATTAAATTAAAATCTAATTTGTGTTTTTTTTTTATGTGCTAATAACTCACATATAACTTTTTTGTTAATTCAAGTGGGCGAAAGTATTAAAACATAAATTAAATTAAATTTCACTTAAATGGCTTGCTGAATATGGCTCTTAGTATATTTATGTGCTTTCTGTCCGAATTTTTATTTTATTTAATTTTTTTTATCTCCCTTGAATTTAGTTATTTTGCTTTAATGTAGATGTGTTTTATTTTATTGTTTTATTACACATACTCACTTATTTTTAATTTAACTATAATGGGAATTAAAAATTAGGGTAAAATTACCACATTTTTCCATTTTCATAGGAATTTCTTGTTCGAAATCAAATTTCCTTACATCTCTGAGCTCATTTAAATATAATCCAAAAAATGTCATAATTGGGGTGATTATATGTACACTGTAAAAAAGTAGGACAATTCTTTCAATTAAGCCACGTTTTTTTCCTAAAAATAAAGGGAAAATCGTTTTAATTTCCCCAAATCAATGGAACATTCAATGGATGTAGGAATTTGCAACCAGAAAACCTACATATATAGTACGTAAAATTCCCGAGATGTTAAGTATTCTCGTATAAAAGGAAGAGAACATTCAATAAATTTCGTATTATTCTACATTTGGAAGTACATTCTTGGGATAAAAACATATTCCAAGGTGGAGCTTTCCCTAATCTTATCAAAAAAACCTAACCTTAGTGGCACATATTATTGCCACTCACTTTAGGGCAAACATTTTACTGGACTATATCCCACTGACTTATAACAATGGACTGAGCGTATTGTAATTTTCCTATAGGAAAGCATGGCACAAGTTTTATAGTTCTCTCTTTCGCCCTATGGCAGAGTTGGAGCTACCAACACATAATATTGCATTCTGGAACGTTTGCTTATGCCATTTGATGTTTTTATGTTGGCTACAGATGCAATCACCGCAGAAGGAATAAGGCAAAGATAGTGTTTACCATACTCCGTCTCGCTTGCCCATAAGCAGGATTCAGTTAAGAATAACTTTTGAAAATTAAAGTCGGAATGAGTTTAATTACTTATAAGCGATTGGTTGAGTTTTACATGTTTTTTATGTAATCGTTTTAAAGGGTGCTCTAACGGTGATATACAGAAACACAATATTTTTTGTGCCACATGAAATAGCAAATCGCTCAGTCCATTGTTATAAGTCAGTGCTATATCCACTTTAGCTTAGTCAATATTTTGGCTCTAAATTTATTAGCACTGCCCGATAGCAGCTGAAGTGCTCGAAGATCTGTTCTCTTAAAGAAATGATTTGCATTCAAGATTTTAGCGGACTTTATTTTTTCGACAATGAAAAACGACCTGATATTATTGTAAATGGTGACAGCTATAAATTCGATGATAACATTTTTTTCGAGTCTGATTTATTTAATCCATATCTACTTTCAACAAGATGGCGCAACGTACCATAAAGCGCATCAAACATTGAATTTAAGATGAAGTCGAAAGCTTGAGAAACTAATTTGGTGGTTTTAAAGTATCCCCCCACTTGCGAGGTTGCGAGGATTAAATTGCTTGATATTTACTACCGAAATGGAGAAATTATGCTAAAGTAAAATTATTTACAATTTTCATACTTTATTAATTTTTTTACATTCATCATATTATGCGTGGTGAAATGGAGTATAGGATGGCCGATTTGTAATTACATTAAACTTTATTAAACTTTTTATAAAATCACTAAACTAGGCCTATGTACTGTATATCTGCACTGGAAGAAGGCGCAAAATGACTAATGGCAGATACCCGACAATTCATGTAACTTAACATAACTTAAAATAACTATCTAGCCACCATGATCATGTCTCTGGAACTGATTGAAATCAGAAATCTTTTACGTAACTATCTACGCGTCAACGATCTTAACATGTCCAAATCATCCTGCGCGCAATAGGGTGGAGTATTGTTTGATCACAATTTTATGGTTATGTTTTTTATCTGGAAAATCTATATGGTGTCTGGCGAGTACCACTAACCTAAGATATTGAATAAGAACTATACGTTCTAAATATGGATGTTAATTAAATAATAACAATGACAGTCAAGTTCTTATAAATATTTCTAAAAACATAAACAAACAAAAATTAACAAATTAATATTTGACTTTCGTCTCAACATGCACACACCCACACACACATCCATAACTGTCTAGTTATTTTAGTTGACGACTTTGAACTCTTTTTTTCTTTGTTGCGTCTTCATTTAAAAGGGTTAGTGGGAATCAGACCGGTAAATTAAGTTTTGTCTGCTACAGACGAGTCTATTGTGATTTTGTACCGAATAAAGAAAAACTCTTTCGTCTTTTATCCTTCATATTACAAACTCAATTTTCTTTACATGTCTTTTGAAAAAGGTTAACCTCTTCACCCTTAAGAGATAATCGCTAGGGGAGTGAAATAATGTTCCTTTCTTCAGGCCATTGCACACCAAAAATACATCGGCTTCGTTCCTTTAGCAAAAATTAAAGCAAAATGTTCAACATTTCTGCTGTGAAGTGTATTCAATAAAAGTCACGAGTGAAACTCCCCTCATACCTTTTTTATTCAAGGATTTCACAGCTCATAAAATTTCTTAAGTGTGATTTTCTTTTTTTTTTATCTTAACATTAAGCGCGTCAGTTAGTTAATTTTAATCTTTGACTTTCAGCGGTTTTATAAATCAAAATCTTCAAGTTTGATTTAAAACGCAATTAAGGTTTTTTTCAAATGCAAAATTTCTTACTAATTCTTTCTCTGATTCTTGATTGTAGTCGTTAAGCAGTGTCGCGGTCGTTGATTTTTCACAGTGGGAGTAGCTTGTGTTCTTACGATGAGGTGAAAGTAAGAATAAATTTACATGAAGAAATTTATTGTCGTTGTACGTGTGTATTCAACATGAAATTAAGGTTTTTCCTAAAAGGATTATATTGCGAACGAAAATTATTCGCTCATTACAAATTTTTGTAGAAAAGGCTTTAATGACTAAATCGCGCGAACATTTTGGTGAAAGTTAATGAGAAAATGAATGTGAACACTTTATTGGAAAAATTGTTGTGCGATAAGAGGATAATAATAAAATTAATTTTTAACATTACATCGCTTTTTTTTTAGAACAATGAATGTATTTCTAGTGTTCCATTTAACAAAAAGGAAATAAAATAAGTAAAACACGAGTTTTTAAACAAAGCCGCATGAAAAAGTAGAAAATAAACTTTTCTTCACACACAGAGGTGGACTCAGATTTTTTGATTGGGACATTTCTCTTGAATTTTTATTTTCTGCCTTTTTCACGTTAACTAAGTTGTTATTACGTGCTGCATGGAGATATTTTAAAACAATTTTTAAGTCATGTTTGGTGTCGATCCGAAAACAAAAATTTTTCGAGTATCAAATCGTTAATGTACAGCAACGGTTTTCTGAAATTCAAATTATGTTTTAAACAGCGCTTTTTAGCTGTATTCCAACTTGATCCCATATAACAAGAATTTTCCCGATTTTCCATGTTTTCCATAGACTTTTCCTATTACTATGAATTTTTTTTTAAAATTTACATGAATTTACCTCGATTTTTCATGCACGTTTTCATGATTGTTGAAGAAAAAGTATTGATGCCAGTAGGACGGA
>OZ005742.1:41904789-42006761 GCA_963930735.1 Dioctria linearis | reverse complement strand
TAAAGAAATGATTTGCGTTCAAGATTTTAGCGGACTTTATTTTTTCGACAATGAAAAACGACCTGATATTATTGTAAATGGTGACAGCTATAAATTCGATGATAACATTTTTTTCGAGTCTGATTTATTTAATCCATATCTACTTTCAACAAGATGGCGCAACGTACCATAAAGCGCATCAAACATTGAATTTAAGATGAAGTCGAAAATTTTGAAAAACTAATTTGGTAGTTTTGAAGTATCCTCCCACTTGCGAGGTTGCGTCAATTGCTTGATATTTGTACTACCGAAATAGAGAAATTTATGCTAAAGTAAAATTATTTACAATTTTCACACTTTATTAATTTTTTTACATTCAACATATTATGCGTGGTGAAATGGAGTACAGGATGGCCGATTTGTAATTACATTATAATTTATTAAACTTTTTATAAAATCACTAAGCTAGGCCTATGTACTGTATATCTTCACTGGAAGAAGGCGCAAAAATGACTAATGGCAGATTTCACTGTATTAAAAGTTAAATTAAAGTTATTTCCAATTTTCTACCCGAAGTAATTCATGTAATTTAACATAACTTAAAGTAACAATCTAGCCACCATGATCATGTCTCTGGAACTGATTGAAATCAGAAATCTTTTACGTAACTATCTACGCGTCAACGATCTTAACATGTCCAAATCATCCTGCGCGCAATAGGGTGGAGTATTGTTTGATCACAATTTTATGGTTATGTTTTTTATCTGGAAAATCTATATGGTGTCTGGCGAGTACCACTAACCTAAGATATTGAAGAAGAACTATACGTTCTAAATATGGATGTTAATTAAATAATAACAATGACAGTCAAGTTCTTATAAATATTTCTAAAAACATAAACAAACAAAAATTAACAAATTAATATTTGACTTACGTCTCAACATGCACACACCCACACACACATCCATAACTGTCTAGTTATTTTAGTTGACGACTTTGAACTCTTTTTTTCTTTGTTGCGTCTTCATTTAAAAGGGTTAGTGGGAATCAGACCGGTAAATTAAGTTTTGTCTGCTACAGACGAGTCTATTGTGATTTTGTACCGAATAAAGAAAAACTCTTTCGTCTTTTATCCTTCATATTACAAACTCAATTTTCTTTACATGTCTTTTGAAAAAGGTTAACCTCTTCACCCTTAAGAGATAATCGTTAGGGGAGTGAAATAATGTTCCTTTCTTCAGGCCATTGCACACCAAAAATACATCGGCTTCGTTCCTTTAGCAAAAATTAAAGCAAAATGTTCAACATTTCTGCTGTGAAGTGTATTCAATAAAAGTCACGAGTGAAACTCCCCCCATACCTTTTTTATTCAAGGATTTCACAGCTCATAAAATTTCTTAAGTCTGATTTTTTTTTCTTTTTATCTTAACATTAAGCGCGTCAGTTAATTTTAATCTTTGACTTTCAGCGGTTTTATAAATCAAAATCTTCAAGTTTGATTTAAAACGCAATTAAGGTTTTTTTCAAATGCAAAATTTCTTACTAATTCTTTCTCTGATTCTTGATTGTAGTCGTTAAGCAGTGTCGCGGTCGTTGATTTTTCACAGTGGGAGTAGCTTGTGTTCTTACGATGAGGTGAAAGTAAGAATAAATTTACATGAAGAAATTTATTGTCGTTGTACGTGTGTATTCAACATGAAATTAAGGTTTTTCCTAAAAGGATTATATTGCGAACGAAAATTATTCGCTCATTACAAATTTTTGTAGAAAAGGCTTTAATGACTAAATCGCGCGAACATTTTGGTGAAAGTTAATGAGAAAATAAATGTGAACACTTTATTGGAAAAATTGTTGTGCGATAAGAGGATAATAATAAAATTAATTTTTAACATTACATCGGTTTTTTTTTTAGAACAAAGAATGTATTTCTAGTGTTCCATTTAACAAAAAGGAAATAAAATAAGTAAAACACGAGTTTTCGAACAAAGCCGCATGAAAAAGTAGAAAATAATCTTTTCTTCACACACAGAGGTGGACTCAGATTTTTTGATTGGGACATTTCTCTTGAATTTTTATTTTCTGCCTTTTTCACGTTAACTAAGTTGTTATTACGTGCTGCATGGAGATATTTTAAAACAATTTTTAAGTCATGTTTGGTGTCGATCCGAAAACAAAAATTTTTCGAGTATCAAATCGTTAATGTACAGCAACGGTTTTCTGAAATTCAAATTATGTTTTAAACAGCGCTTTTTAGCTGTATTCCAACTTGATCCCATATAACAAGAATATTCCCGATTTTCCATGTTTTCCATAGACTTTTCCTATTACTATGAATTTTTTTTAAAAATTTACATGAATCTACCTCGATTTTTCATGCACGTTTTCATGATTGTTGAAGAAAAAGTACGGATGCCAGTAGGACGGAAAAAAATGATTCCGCATAGCTTATAAAACTTTTTTGTCGGAAAATTTTCCGGAAAAGTCGGAAAATTTTCCAGAAAAATTGGAAAATTTTGCACAGAAACAGATTTATCGCTAATCATATCGATGAAAATTTGTCCGATGATTTTCCCGATTTTCCGGGCTTTCCACGGAGTTTTCCACAAAAGCAACTTTATGCAACTCATATCGCTCTACAACTTTGTCTTAGGTTGCAAAACACCTCCTTGGTCTGAAAAACTCCGGAAAAGCGTTTTACATGAATTTTCCTCGATTTTTTCTGCAAGTTTTCACCATTGTCGGAGAGAAAGTAATGATGCCAGTTTATAGGGAGCTTGATCCTGCATAATTTAGAAAACTTTTTTACTGGCAAAGTCGGAAAATTTTCCGGAAAAGTCGGAAAATTCCGGAAAATTTTTGGAAAAATCGGAAAACTCTGCATTTTTCCTGAAACGCATTTATCACTAATCAATTTTGTACCAAATTTTCAAATGATTTTCCAGATTTTCCGGGTTTTCCATGGAAATTTCCGGTTCAAATTTTGATAGATTCAATTGTTACGCGACATGAACCTGTGTGCCAAATTTCAGCTTGCTGTGATGACGAAAAGTGGGTCTACGAGACTGTCGAAAATACTAAAGAAATATATAAATAGACAAATTCGTGTACGAGTTAAAGGGAATGGCCTCAAAAAAAACGGATCCATTATAAAATCAGTCATGCGTCCATCTGTTTGTCTGTCACATGCATTTTTCACGAAAACGACTTGATGTAAGAATTTGAAGTTTGGCAGAATGTTAGATCTTTGAGACGCCCACATATTTCGGCAGTCAAATTAGCAAATATTTTTTTTATTATTTTTGGTGGTGAGGTGGGCCCCTAAAAAAAACAATATATTTCTTGTATCGTGCTGGGTATCGTTTGAAAGGGCTACTACTCACGAAGGCAACTTTCCTTTAAAATTTCACAATTACTTACTGAGTACTGTGAAACCGAGTAGGCTTAAGTTCTGTGCTTAAGCTACACCCGTGGCGTAGCTAAGCTCTGGCTTAAGCCTAGACTATGAAACCAGTCATAAGTGTCGGATAGGTAGATTCGCACGGAACAGTACTACATGTGTTGCGACTGATGCAAGTATGTCATATGTATCTCTGAAGAATTCCGTTTGTCGGTGTTCAGTATTCACAAGAATTCTGATATCATTTCAATCAGCAAACTAGCATACCAACACACCTATATACTGAAAAACTAAAACAAAAAAAAGGTTGAGTATCATGTAGAATTTATAACAATTTCGCAGTAAAGCAAACCAGCTAACTGCACACGGGCACTACACGACAATCTCACATGATGATAATTTTATTAACTTAACCAGAAAATCCATCAGAAATTTAAATTATCAACGAGGCATAAAAGTGAGCCAGCTAGAAACAACGGTACACGGGATTATACTGCGCATCTGCACTTGGTAAGTCAACATGAACATCTATTTTTTTTTTGTACAAAAAAAATTGTTTGAATAGGCAATAAATTCCAGATTGCAAAGAAGTAATTCACAAACAATTTTTTCTCTCTCTCTTTGTTCTTTATATATATGGTTGCATTTCAAAGTGCAGCTGCTATGCCAATTATTGCTGTCATGCGCCTTTGAATGCCGTTCTTTGGTGCCGTGCGCAATCCATGGCTATATAAACAGCAGTGTGACTTGATTCGATCGCTTTTATAATTTGGCAGTGAAGTGATTAACTTGGCGATTTATTTTTCCTAGTGTTATTTTCCTAGTATTTTCTCCCAGTGTTTTACATTTTATTAACATATAACTGCTTTATTTAATTGACTGCTAGAATAAAGAATTTAGTCTGGGTACCGACTGGATTAAGGATTTATTTTGGATAGCAATTAAACTAAAGATTCTTATTGTGGGTATCGACTGCAATAAGAATAAATTACTAACACAAAACACTTTATTGCGGGTCTCGACTGTAATAAAGAGTCTTATTGCGGGTATCGACTGTAATAAGACAATTACTAATAAAACCACTTTATTGTGGGTATCGACTGTAATAAAGAGTCTTACTGTGGGTATCGACTGGAGTAAGACAATTACTAGCACAAAACACTTTATTGCGGGTCTCGACTGTAATAAAGAGTCTTATTGCGGGTATCGACTGTAATAAGACAATTACTAACAAAACCACTTTATTGCGGGTATCGACTGTAATAAAGAGTCTTACTGTGGGTATCGACTGGAGTAAGACAATTACTAACACAAAACATTTTATTGCGGGTCTCGACTGTAATAAGGAGTCTTATTGCGGGTATCGACTGTAATAAGACAATTACTAACAAAACCACTTTATTGCGGGTATCGACTGTAATAAAGAGTCTTACTGTGGGTATCGACTGGAGTAAGACAATTACTAACACAAAACACTTTATTGCGGGTATCGACTGTAATAAAGAGTCTTATTGCGGGTATCGACTGTAATAAGACAATTACTAACAAAACACTTTATTGCGGGTATCGACTGTAATAAAGATTCTTATTGCGGGTCTCGACTGTAATAAGAAATATACTAACAAACCACTTTATTGCGGGTAGTGACTGTAATAAAGAGTCTTATTGCGGGTATCGGCTGTAATAAGACAATTACTAATACAAACATTTTATTCTGGGTATCGACTGGAATAAAATATATCCTAATCCCTCCCAACCTCAAAGTCAAGTTAATCGGTTGCCATATATTGATCAGGTGAGTGCAAGTCAATTGCAACATTTTTATAAATCAAATTCATTTTCTAATCATTTATTAAATATTGGTTTCAGCTTTTTATATTATAAAATATATACATATATATATAATTTGTCGTTCTAAAGTTATATTATTTATTAAACTTGAAACATTTAGTGCAGTGAATAAACAGATAAAAACCACTAGCTTTATACCAGTGGCATAAATTTCACTACACCTTTCATTCATTGCATGTACGCTCTGACTACGGGCAGTACAGTCGGTATACATTTTCTAATATTTTTTCGCTCTGATCTACTCGACCATTCAACTCATTCAAGTACCTTTTCACAATAGTAGCCTCTTCTTTGGAAGGAATTTTAATACATGAAAATATATGCAAATACGGATTTGTTTTTTTGTCATTAATTTCCTCACAACAATTATGTATTTAAATGTTCAACAGACTTAAACTTTGTTCAACTCATCAAGACCCAAAAGTGAATCTAGTAGATCTTCATTGTCTGCAAATCTTCTTTATATCTCAGCTGTCTACAGTTTCATAATATTCCGCCTTAAATGGCGGAATTTAAGCTATGCCTGCAGTGTTTTGACGAGAAGGTGATGGACCATACAGCATTTAATCCTCCAGATAGCTTGCCTTTACTTATCTCTTCTGTTCTGGGAACTATTTTGAGATTCTTTTCTACAATATGGTTTTCTCAGCTTCTTCCAAAATTGTCTCATACCTCCTTTCTAACCTCAATTTCTTCCTGGATACATTTTATTATTGATATAGCATTCTTCAATCCTGTGCTTCCATCCTGTAAAGCCGCATCAGCCGGTTGCAGAGCACATAATCGTCTTTTCTTTTTTTTTAAGCCAAGCTCAGGGGATACACTATGATGCAAAGCACAGCATGGCAGGAAGGAGATAGGGAAAGGATTAGGGGATATGAGGAGAGTGGCGGAGGTGCCGATGTATGTCGCCCTTAAACTTCCGCAGATTGTATGCCGGGGGAAAAACAGAAGATGGTAAGCTGTTCCACATTCGCACTGTTCGGGATAAAAAAGCATCACGGAATTTTACTGTACGGCCGAAAGTAATTTGAAGGGTTAAAGGATGTGCGCGGTTTGCAGCGCGAGTATTGCGTGCAGGAATCATTCTACAAGGGATTAGACTAGATATTTCATCAGACCATTGACCATGCATATAGCGATAAAGGAGTGAAAGATTTGAATTGCTCTGAACTTTGTACTAAAATTTCTATTGCTCTAAATTTACAGTGTTTTAAATAAAAATTATTTATGAATTTTTAAATATGAACTGAGTTCGAATTGAAATTTTTAATTTTAAGCTTAACTTTGAATATTATAGTACTCGCCACAAAAAATGAGCTACCAAGGTCACCAGAGGAAAATTTATAAGTTTGTACCATTGTGTATATTCCCAATGGTTAAAGAGCTTTCAGAGGGCATTGCCAGTACAAAAAAAAGGTATGTTTTTTAATTACAATTGTATATCTTGTAATTTTAATGATACATTTTATTTTCCCGATAATTACTAATTAAATATATATTAAATAACTCCCACAATAATTGAAAATTTATTTATTTTCATTTTAAACTTTCCGTCGAGTGGATTTTCCATATGAATATAAAGAATAGAAATAGATGTAAATACAACATTTGTAATCTCTTCTCTTCTACTTATTTTATTTGTTTAAAAATCGAGTATAAAAAATATTTGATGTTGAAGTAGAAGAAAAGAATAAAAATAATTTCGAATGCATCTGTAATTTGTTGAAGTTTTAATATGAATATTAAAGCGAAACTAAAACTTGAAATTAAGATTACGGTCACACCCCTGCTAACAAAAGTTGACCCATATGAAATAGAAAATCAGGCAGTCCATGTTACATATATATGTCAGAGATACATATATTCATATTGTTGAGCTTACGAAAGGTAAAATCAAGTGACAATATTTTTATTTATAAAATTAAAAGTTTACGCGAATATGACTTCTGAGCAACAGCCATCGACAGGATATCTGGAGTTAGTCTGGCCTCGGTTAAACTCATAATAAGAAAGGCACCAAATTTAGATTTACCCAGGAAAAGGTATAAAAGAAACAAAAAAACTACAAACTTTGACGAATTTGAGCAATAGTTGAGTTTTATGATAGGGCAGAATATCCTACTCTGCTTAAATTGCAGCAAAGTTTAAAGCACAAAATCAACTATGTAGGTTCCCTAATTTCATTGCGAAGAGTTATAAAAGAAATTTGCTTCAAATATTGTAAGGCGAGCGATGGTCGCAAACAGTTAATGGAGAGAACTGACATTGTATTAGCTCGAATGAAGTCTTTGAGAAAAATAAACTCTCTCATGGATAAATCAGAATCATTCCCGAAATTATACTTGGCAGGACGACAGCAGTTCAGGAGGACTTAAGGTTCCTATAGGAAGGGGAAGATCGCTTATAATATGCCATACTGAATCAGCAAAAACGGAATTTATATCGGAAAGTAAGCTTGTGTTTAGAACAAATATTAAGTCATACGACGAAGACTATCATAATCAAATGAATGCAGAAGTTTTTAAAAATTGGTTCATAAAATTTTTTTTTAATTTATTGGAATAACCATCAGTTATTGTTATGCGTATAATGCCAACTACCGTTCTGTTCAGATTGATAAATACCATTCAAGGAATTTCAAAAAATGTGAAATTATTGAGTGGCAGCCCTGGATTTACGAATAGGCACAATAGGCCTAGGGCGGCAAATTTAGAGGGCGGCAAAAAATTAAGATGTAACTGATAAAAAAACTTCAAATTTTCAAAAAATTAATTTTTCGTTTCTCTAGGATTGAATATATAAAAATTAATGTACAGAAAAAGTTTATATAATATCATATTCATCGTTTTGTATGAATTTATATATAATATATATATATGTATGTATATAAAAATGTTTATGTTTAAATGAATAAAACAACATATAAAATTGAAAAAATAAATTCAATTTCAAATATTTTTTGTTCTACTAGGCATAGACATTGATATATTTGTTTTGTTACTGTTTTGATCTCACGGAAAGAGACAAAAATATAAAACTGGTGCCATTTGCTTTCATGCATTTTTGATTCAACAAGCAGTTCATTTATATGCATGTCAGTGGGTTGTGTTCACTTTTGCCACAAGGTTGGTTTTCGCGCGGTTATATTTGCGTAAGTTTGCTTTCTCTATTCAAATATAAGTTTTCAAATTCATTTTGAAATTTTTTTTTAATCTTATTTAATTAAAATCAAGTTTTTATTCATCTATTGAACTATTGAAATGAGTGACGGAAGGAAGAGATTAAGTGGTGCGAAGTATCGTCAGGAGGCCAAAGAGAAATTGGCAAAACAAAGAAAAATTATTGAACAATCTACGAAAATACAGTCGTACTTTAACATATGCTCCAGCTCAAGTGCTAGTGGTAAAAATAGTTCAGATCTAAATTTAATAGAAAATGTACCATATTTGTCCACAGAAAATACCGTTATTGTACCAGTTTCATCCACAGAAAATACCATTATTTCACCAGCTTTGTCGTCCCCACAAAGCTATATTTCCTATTCTAGTTTAAATAAAACAACTGATGTTACTGAAATTGCCACAAACATAGAAAATACGAACATCAGTACCATGATATCTATAAGTAATGATCCTGGTAAATGGAATATTGACGAATTCTTGATTGATTTTGTTGTAAAGTTTGGTTTCAAATCGAATAAGAATGTAGATTTCAGTACATCGAAAAAACTATTTGGTGACAAATATCGTTGTTTCAACGTGGAGAATTTTTCGAAAAAATTAAAAAATGGAGAAACTCATGGAATAGATTATTTATCATATTCAGAGTCTGATAAGGCTCTATATTGCATTCCTTGTTATTTATTTAAAGATAATAGCTCCTTTTCTAAAAAGGGTGGATGCTCAGATTGGAAAAATATTTCACAATTATTAGAATCCCACGAAAATTCTTCTACTTATCGCCGTTGTGCTATGATCATGAATGAAAGAAGTAACCTGCTGAGTGGAAGAGCGGAAACTTTTTTGCTGAAAAATTTTAAAAATGAAGTAGATTACTGGAAAAATGTTTTAAATAGAGTTGTCTTTGTCATAAAGAAGCTATGTAGCCGCGGATTACCTCTTCGAGGACACAGTGAAAAATTTTATGACAATCACAATGGAAATTTTATGATGTCACTGGAAATGATTGCAGAATATGATTCCTTTTTGAAAGAGCACATACTAAAGTATGGAAACTGTGGTTCTGGAAAAACTTCATACATGTCAAAAACAATATGTGATGAATTTATTAATATAATTGGAACAGAAGTGAGAAACAAAATAATCAGTGATATAAAAAAAGCAAAATATTTCTCTTTAATTGTTGATTCGACACCTGATATTTCTCATGTTGACCAATTATCATTGATAATTCGATATGTTGATATTGATAACGGCAAAACAGTGGAACGATTTTTAAATTTTTTCGACAATGTTGGTCATAAAGCGGACGAAATGTTTGAAGTAATATTGAAGTTTTTGGATAAATACAAATTAAATTTGGCAGATTGCAGGGGACAATCATATGACAATGCAAATAATATGTCCGGAATCTACAACAGCTTAAACTCCAAAATTTTAGGAATAAATTCACGTGCTATTTTTGTTCCATGTGCTTGCCATTCTATAAATTTAGTTGGTCAATGTGCTGCTGAATGTTGCACAGAAGCTGTGCATTTTTTCATACTAATTCAAAACATCTATTCCTTCTTTAGTGTGTCAACAAAGCGGTGGACTCTATTGAAAGAAAAATTAGGACCAACCAAAAAACTACCGAAGGCCTTATATGACACTCGTTGGTCAGCTAGATCAGATGCCTGCACAGCCTTGTTTCAAAATTATAAACAGATAATTGGTGTACTGAAAGAAATTGAAAGTGACAACTTGGAAAAAGTATTGACTCGTACTGAAGCTGGAGGATTATTAAGCAAAATGGAAAAAATGGAAATGGCACTGCTCCTTACAATTTGGCAAACTATTTTAGAACGTTTTGATAGTGTAAATAAAAAATTACGAGCCGCTAATACGAATCTGCTTACTGTTGTTCAGCTATACGATTTGTTATTAAACTACTTGTTGGAAATGAAGAACGATTTTTTTAGATTTCAAGAAAAAGCTTTGACAATTTCTGTTAGCTCTAGTTATGAATAGAAAAGAAATAGAAAGAGGAAAATGCATTTTGATGATTCCGAAGAAGATGTGTTTATAACAGATAGTCCAAATGAATTATTTAAAAAGAATGTATTTGATAAGATTATATCGGTTTTGATAAAAGAATTACAAAAGCGTAAAAATTCATACAATTTTGTGAATGAAAAGTTTGGATATCTTGAAAATATATGTTATATTAATACCGATGTTATTAAATTTAAATTATTAAAAAAAAAAAAGGTATGTACGAATTTTATGAAAGCCATTTACACCATGAAGAACTAATGGAAGAAATTCTTCATTTTAAACAGCTTTTATAGAAAAGTGACATATCCGAATCTGAAAGAAGTATCGCAAACCAGTTCAACTTTTTATTTAAAAAAAATATAATAACGTGTTTCGAAATTTGGAAATCATCTTCAGAATTTATCTGTCACTAGCAGTAACAAATTGTTCTGCTGAAAAATCGTTTTCTTGTTTGAAAAGAATAAAAACTTATCTTCGGTCACAAATGAAAGAAACCAAATTAAATGACGTTTCAATTATGCACATCGAACACGACGTGTTAGAGACAATTGAGTTTGAAGACATAATTAATAACTTTGTAAATCGAAAAATCAGAAAGAAAATATAAATAAATTAAACTCATTAAATAATACAATGTGCTTCTTATTTCAATTCAAATTACACTAAAATTCTCATAAAGTGCCTACGGGCGGCACATTCTTAAATCCGCCACTGTTGAGAGGCTTGATAATGAAAACGTAAAATATTCCGCTAAGCTGGTAACGGTTGAATTGCACAAGCCCCTTGACAAAAATATTAACTAGACTAGGTAACATTAGAGCACGGACATGAGGTCGTACGTCTACCTCCCTATCACTGCCAATATAATCCTATTGAGCTCATTTGGGCTCAAATTAAATTGGAGTTAGATGAATGAAATACAACGTTTAAAATGATAGACCTGGAAAAATTACGAATGAAGCAATTAATGACGTCACAGTTGAAAAGTGGAAAAATTGTGTTCGACGTGCAGAAGAACTGCAAATGAATGATTTCACGAAGGAAATCGTGAGAAATGACATTAATCCTCTAATAATTCGATTTAGAGATGATACGAGCTCAAGTGCCTTCGACTTTGAAAGTAATTAAATAAAAGAGACTATTTTATACTCCACTAGGTCTAACTTTTGCATGTATGAGCCCATTAAGGCTGAAACACACCGCCGCGGTAGCAGTTACGGTATCGGCAGCGGTACATGCATTTTGTTAAGCTGATCATTCTGATAGTCACAATTAACAAAAAGATGACAAAATTTTAAATTAATTGCTATATTGTTCGAAGAAAAAGCATGAATATAATTTATATAATATAAGCATTGATAAAAATCTGTCAAACGAGTTTCATAAAGTTTTCTTTTCTTTCATTCTTAAAAAAAAATATTTATTATAAATAAATTTCGTCACATAACTTCTAAAAGTAGTGTGTAATTCTATTTTATAAACAGATTAATGATTCAATTTAGACGACTCCATATTCTGCCTCTGTCGCACGAACACTTGTTGGTAAGATTTTGTGCGGCAGACGAATTAAGGAGGCTTTACATTATGATGACATGCATTTTTTACAGCTAGCCTTCCCTAGCTTATTGAAATTTAAATGCTGCCGAAGCAATCATCGCAATACCTCACACGTACAGTGCCCTCCAGTTTTTGTGGTACACATTGCAAACTGTCACATTGTCAAGTTTTTAATCGTTTGTAATAATATGTGTTGTTAAAAATTGGGCGAAAAACAATGTCCAAAATAACTTCAATCTTTTCTATAAACAAATATGGAATATAACCAAAATAATTAAAAATTATAATCGTATAATTCCTGCAATATCACATCAAAACAGACTACTCCTGACCAACAAAGAAAAAGCTGACTGCTTCGCAAGTAAGTTCTCTGTAAATAGTATAACATCTCAGCATCTTAGTGATTCAAATACCATATCAGTAGTAACTAATGCAGTGTCCTCTTTCCAACCGCTTATCAACGCTAATGCTCCATATATTAGAGTTAGCGAAATAAAAAGCCATATCAAACGATTGCTAGCCCGTAAGTCGCCTGGCATTGATAAGGTACCCAATTGTTGCATAAAAGTTTTGTCTAGGACCAGCATAATTTATTTAAAGCACATAATAAATTCATGCCTTAAATTGTGTTACTTCCCCGTTAAATGGAAAAAAGCTAAACTTATACCAATTTTAAAACCCGGGACACCCTCCGACAATGCTACAAGCTACAGACCGATCAGTCCGCTTAGCGGTCTTGGAAAAATATTGGAAAATACAATTAAGACAAAAATAGAGGACTTTGTGACTGATAATAATATTCTACCCAACGTACAGTTTAGCTTTCGTAGTGAGCATTGTACGAGCCAAGCCATTGCCAGAGTAATGCAATTTATCAAGAAAAAGCTTAACAGAAAACAATTTATTGGACTTGTTCTATTAGACATTCAGGCTGCTTTTGATACTGTTTGGCATGAGGGCCTTATCTATAAGTTAATTCGCGATGAGTTTCCGATCTGCATCATTAAAATGGTCCAAAGCTTTTTAAGTGATAGATTCTCAACGGTTCACGTTAGACAGGATATATCTGCACCTTATCCAACCATAGCTGGCGTTCCCCAAGGCTCGGTGTTGGGTCCTCTTCTTTATATTATATTTACTGCTGATCTCCCAACATTACCCGACTGTTCAATCTCAATCAAGTAAGATTAAGCACAATTGCTTTAAAATTCTTTGATAAATGTGAGCTATCACCCAATCCTCTTATTCGGCGATTGCAGCCTAGCTAGATATTAAGATAGATTAAGTAGGATTAAGTTAGTTTATATAGGGCCTTCTTTATGAGGTTGTTTTGAAAAAGTTTTTCCTCGACATGGATCTGTTATCATCTTATTATATGAACTCACTTTATAGTCTACCTAAATGTTCAAGTTGCAAAGAACTATATAATAGTCTAAACTCTTTAATTATTTCCCATCCAATGTATGTATACCCTGAAATGCTATCATTGGTTTAATAAATAATAAAATAATTTAAATATGTAAACACTTTCGAACTCGCAATATTTAATTACATATTAAAAACTTATTTTTATTTTGATAATTTAATTTAATAAACATTTTCTATAAAATTATGGTAACAACAACAATATGGCAGCACAACTAGATGAAATTGACAAATTAGGGTTGCCAGTAACAATGTTTTAGTTTCAGTAACTATAAAAACTCCCTATGCTTGAGGTCTTTTTATGGTTCCGGATACGAACACAGTGACAAATCGTCGTCCGGAAAAAATTCAGGACGCGTTTGCTTCTCTCGTCACTCATCAATAAATTTCCGTATACGATGTACTATCTCCCTCACAATTTTTGTAAAAAATGCATGTCATCATAATGTAAATCCTCATTTATACTGCCCCGTATAAAGTGGATCTACATAAATTATTTTGATGCGGCAACATCAAAAACATCACAGTGGTTTTTGGCTTGTGTCTAAAAGAAACAGTGCGCCATGAATGAAAGTTTCAATATCCTAAATGCCTTGTTTCTAAACTAAGCCCTTTCGCTTTATTGGAAAGTTTTAATTTTAAAAATACAAATTTTTATACATATATATTTATTTTTATTAAATACTTCTACTATTTGTGGAGTTCCTTAATGACCTAGAGAAATATTTTAAAGGGAAATCCTTATGATTTTCTCAAAAACAAATTTTTAAGCTTCATCAATAAAATCCCATGTGGTTTTAACATCGAATAGAAGATAAAGTTCAATCAGAGACTTTTTGTAATCAAAGAGCCAACCAAGGAACATGTGTAGTGTAGATGTACGGTAAGAATATCGGCATATAACTGATTAGAATAAGCAAATTTATTTGTAAATAAACTCTCTAACTTCAGTAACACGACATAAAATATGTTTGCGAGGATGAAATTTATCTGACCTTGTAGAAAATCAATAAAATAACTTAATTCAAATGGAAAAATTACAAAATTGAAATTCCCCTGACGTTGATAGCTCATTTTTTCGTGGCGGGGACTATAGTACTTTCATTCTAAACGTTACTTATTATTATTTTTTGTCTCATTGCAGATCATAATGACTGAAATTTATAGTTTTAAATAAATTTAAAAATAAAAAAATAAATAGAAGTAATTTTGTAAAATTTATATAAGGCAATCAAAGAATTTGTACTGTGTTGAGTTAATAACTATTATGATAAACGTATTTTAAGCAGGCAATGTCTTATAATTTACCGGCGAGCTGGAGAGTTTATAAGAGGCCGTAATGAAAGAGGTTCATTTAGAAAAATAATCAATAATAAAAATCATAAAAAAATAATATACATAAAATGATATAAAATATGCAATAAAAAATATTAAATTTGAAACTAATACGTTAAAATTTATTTAAGGTTTTGTTTCATTTTGAATAAAAACTTTTTAGGATTTCTTTAATTTTCATTTTAGGTGATTTCTCTAAATAAAATAACTCCCAAAGTGTTCAGGGCTTTTTCTTTTCTTCGGTTAGAAATCATGTCATCGGATGTTGGGAAATTATTCATCTTCAGTTTTAGATCTTAGGTTAGGATAGATTTATTCAATAAAAAAATGTTATTGAGATTGTTGTCATTATGGTTTATTTCGCGAAGCCTGATTGAACAGTTCATCTTAGTTTGTCCGATCTAAACCAGGTGTAGGATGATTTGTTTATTTTATTAAAATCTGATTTAAAGAACATCCTTCAATAGCACTAGTAGCTAAAATACCCAAAACAATTCAAAAACCATGCTGTTTTGTTAATTCTGCCATAATCAGACAAATTACCATAAATTTGAAAACTTCACATTCAATCTCAAAGGAGGATTATAGATATAAAAACAAAGAAAAACCCCACCACGTATAAGTGGGTAAAATAACAACGGGCATTTAATATTCAGCGCCCTTCGATTACCTTAATTCTCCTTCTAATATGTACACATTTACACAAATCCGTACGAAATCCTTCACCATTAATGATCTCATTACCAAAATCGTGTATTCTGATTACTTTCAAAACACTTAGGGCTTGATTTTGTTACTTAATAGCCCTGCATGACCCTTCACAGTTGTTTACAAACACTGACATAAATTTGCGTGACTCGTAGCTGTTGACCTCATGTTATAGATTAAGACATGATTACATATATATGAACATGTTTACGTTCTACCTTATCACCATTAAATGTGGTTACACACAAATATACACCTTCAAAAAGTATGAAAACTGTGGACGTACCTATATAGAAACATATAGAACACACATGGGTTATTGAACTAGCCCCAAAAGTAATTACTTCGTCGTTGAATGAAATATGTGGGGTTGACAGTTTGGCACCCACCCACCCGAAGGAAACTATAATTATCTTTGGCAAAATTTTTGTTTTTGTAATAAGGCGACCGGTTCCAATTACATCTTCATTTTATTCTTAAGGTAAGCTTTTAGGAAAAGAAATTTCAACTTTTGATTTAAGGATTAGTTACGGTTACGGTGGAATAGGTAGTTGATAGACTTCTTCACAAAACTAGAGGGATTTGAAACAACCGCAATATTCCAATTGCTATAAAAAATAGTGAATTAATGTTGGACTGCTGGACTTTGACGTTCTCGATCTAAGAGAATGAGAAAATTACTTTGAAAGAAGAATAATGTCACTACGCCATAATTAGAAATTCTGATTATTGAGTGACAATTTTTTTTATGATATTGCCAAAGCTCAGCCTTGCAAGAAAGGAAGAAGGGGTTAGGGAATTGAGGATTATTGGGTTGAGACAAGTAGGTGACGGTGCGCATTACACATAAATGTTTGTGGCTCGTAGTTGGGAGGGGGGGGGTGCTGTTCTTGCTTGTGAAGGATTCACGAATTTCACTGTACGCCCAAACTTTACTTCAAGGGTATGAGGATGAGCTCAAGTTATAGCTCGTATGGTGCCCATAGGAGGAATTCTACAAGCATTCAGCCTAGAAAATTCGTCAGAGCATTGACCATAGAAGTAGCGATAAAAGAAAGGCAGACATCCAACTAGAGCACCGACGTAATGCTCTAGGTAATCAATAGTTGCTATTGATATGTCATCGTTAATATGCCGGAAGAACTTCTTTTGGACTTTTTCTAATCCGGATAATATAGTGCGTCCAGCACCTGGCCAAATATGGTAGTTACATTCTAATCTAGGCCTAATAGGAGACTTGTAGATCTGCGTCATGTCTGATGGAGTAAATATTTCTTGCATCTTTACAAGAAGCCCAGGCATTTCATCGCGTTTTTTGCAATACCAAAAATGTGATCAGACCGACTAAGATTATTGGACAGTTCAATTCCTAAGATGTTATGAGATGGTGAGTTCGGGATATCTTCTCCATTAATGGAACATTGCGTTTTAGAAGTATTAATCAAGACCCGATTCGCTCTGCGCCAAGCGAGTATTGTTGCAAAATTATGGTTTAGTGAATTGAAGATGTGGCTTCGTTTGTCAACTATAGCATTCCTACGGGAATCAGCTGAGTCGAAAGAGTACACGAAATCAAAGGTGCTGTCATCTGCAAAACTAAGAATAAGATTGAAAGTCAGAGCTAGCAAATCATTAATAAAAATGAGGAAGAGAGTAGGAGAGAGCTCAGAACCTTGTGGTACACCGGCATGAATTATAAAAAGGTCCGAAGAAACTCCGTCAAATATAACTTGAATTGAACGGCGCAAGAGAAACCCTTCAATCCATTTTAAGAACAGAGGGTCTAGACCTAATGCCTGAAGTTGTGCGGAAATGCAACCGTTTTTGACTATAATTGCACGTCGATGAAGGGGGAGGACCTTGCGAAGAAGGTGGTAAGAACGAATTCGCAACAAACTTAGCTGCAAACAGATGTATAGTAAGTAATAGTTTAATTAAAACTATTTGATAACAAACAGAAAAGGTTTTTCTTGTTGATTTCATCATTCATATGTGGTCAGTTTTTCCGAATCAGACTTTACTCTGTGCGAGCTAAGTAAAGCAGCTTATTCAATTTTTTTTTATAAGGAAATAAATCATAGTTTGTCACTCCCAAAATCTCCAGACATCGATTTTGAGTCATAAATTACAAAACTTGTCCGTCATGTTGAACTTTTGACCAAAAAATCTAATCTACGTCCCGGAAAACTTCTCCGCGATATTTGATTTTTTTATGTTTGGCTGGAAACGCAGTGCTAGCTTTCCAACCTGGCCGAGCTCAACAACTTTGACAGTTGTTTAGAATACATGAGATCAGTTTACCTAGAACCCAATGGCAAAGTTAGTACGGTCGGTTAGGTTGAGGTTAAACTAGAGTAGGTCTATTTTCTGTATTCTGTTCTAACTGTGCGGAAAATTTGTAAAAAAAATTTTAGAAACATTTTCTCAATAAAATGTGTTCCTGCTATATAGTAAATTATTACGAAATAACTGGAATTTTTATGCTAAAAGCTCAATCAATAGTTAATAATAAATAATAATAAAAATAAAATCAACAAAGTAATAAAAAAAATTGTAAGGACTAGAGTTTAATATTAATCTAAACTACACAGAAAAACTGTGGCATCGGCACGTTTAGTTTAGGATTAATTCAGAATACGCTTCAGCTCATTCTTAAAATCTAATGTCCGAGTTTGCCTTCTAACAATGATCGGAAGAGAAATCAATACATGAGAAATAACAGAAAAATAAGAGCCCAACCCAACATCAGAGCGTGCGCGAAGAATTCGAAGGACCATACCATACAAGCAGCCTTCAGGGAATTCAACAAGAGTTGGCTGCTGGTGACTCAATCAGAGATATTTATTAAATCACGGTTTACTGGGTGTATGAAGTCCTCAATTAACCCAATTGGACGAGATAGAACACCGTCAGCATACATATTCATTCACGTCTTCAATAATATGAGGGAGATCATTTATGAATAAATTAAAGAGAACCGGTCCAAAGCCTTGCGGAACACCATATTTATCCGTAATCCAGTTCGATTGTGCATCTCCAACTTTAAAATGCTGAGAGCGATTTGAAAGGAAGTCTGAAATCATTCTAGAAGATTAATGAGAAAAATTATACACTTTTTGTAGTTTTGATAAAAATAAACTGTGATTGAGAGAATGAAATGCTTTAGTGAAGTCGATGAGTACCAAAGCTGTTAATAGATCACTGTCAAGTCAATTGCGTATATCAGTAGATCTATACCTTCATCAGGGCAGTTTCACTGGTATGGCCAGAAAGAAAACTGGACTGCCATTTCAAAATGAGCTTATTATCCCACACATACTGGAGAATTTGCGAGCTTTGCTAAGATAACAAAGTAAGCTTATTTTATTGGCCCATAATCAGAGACGGACTTTAGTGCTGAGCACTTAGCCAAAGGTATAACAACTACATTTTTCCATATTGCAGGAAACTCTGAAAATGTGAAACAGGAGTTAAAAATATATACTAAACTGTCAAGAATTACAGGCAACAACAATTTGAAAAGTAATGGAGCAATATCGCCTGACCCTGGGGCATCGGACCTAGCGAACCTCTTCATGAGATACACATCAGAAACTGAAACTGCTGTGACCTTCACCGTTCAAACTGATATTAGGAAGGGGTTGTGTTAAGGAAATAATACAGGGTGTAGTAAAATATATATTAAGATCATCAGTATTTAAGTCACATGGCGGCAAACCCTTTCCGCATACGTCGAACCGCTTCAAATTAGACCACAGTTTCTTAGGAGGCAGCGATGAATTTAATATGTTACTGATAGAGTTCTTCTTTGTTATTTTAATTACAGTATTCATTCTAATTGCTTTGTACCTGGATAAACATTCTTCTGACTTACATCTCCTGTACTTACGTAAAAGTTGTTCTCTTTCAGCAATTAGATATTCAATTTCACGAGAGTACCAAGGAATACGATTTGGAGTACTCCGTTTTATATGCAGAGATCCATATTTGTCGTGAAGATATGATATGAAACCATAAAACATTTACAGTTGCTCCTCGACTGATGAAGAGTCCCAATTAGAAATTGTTTTGCTAAAGTTTGCAGAGCTCACAAGGTTGATGTTATATTAAATTGGAAGTTTTCAGAGTCCTAACTTTGTTTCGCATTTAAAGGATTTAAAGTGTATTGTAATAGGAGCCATGTATATTTTTACATGCATTTATCAAGATTATCCTACTAAGAAGAAGGTATAAATCTATGAAAGTCGAAAGGAAACTAAGTATGAGAAAAAAGTTGAATTCGAACCCACAACTAGGTTTGTGGTAGATGCGCTTACCAATTGAGCTACGGAGGCTATGTTGCAAGTAACTATGATTTCGTTTATTAACTGTGTACTGTACTAATACTAACTGTTAAACTGATTAATTTTAAATGGTTCGTTGTTACAATATTTCTGTTTTTCCTATAATCTAAAAACGAAATATTTTAAAACATTCATTTAACCTTGCTAGACACCTACTATTCCCAAAACTCATCGGTAAAATCACTTAAAATTCTTACTCTTTTCCGTATAGTCTTCGAATTATGGAATAACTGCATACTAAGAGAGTATGCGCTATACAGAATCCAATTAACATCCATTACCTGCAACATTACATTTATATGAAAAGCTACTCCATGCAGGTATGCCACATAATTACCCCTAATTCTTGGCAAAATAATCATATTTCCTTTCACCACAGGCTCTATGAAATCCCTAAAAATTATGAAACAGGTTGAATTACGCGTGTATTTTAAAAGGCTGCTCTCATATGCACTGTTGAAATGTCGAGTGTATGTACAAATCATAATAAAAAAATTTTAGAATAATGGTCAACAAGTCAAGGACAAAGCATCCCCCCAGAACGTTAGCATGCATGCAACAAAGCTGCCATACGACTTGAATCCTTCAACAAAGGATCAGGAAGTTAGTTCAAAGTACACATACAGCAGTTCTGTGGAAAATATTTTAAATTGGACTCTCAGTGTGAGTTACATAAATAAGGATTTTTTGAATGGAGAAGAGAAAAAACAGAACAGAAAAACCGAAATTGTAGGACTAAGTATTTAACAAAATTTGCATTTTTTCAGAGACAGAGTTCTTTTGTCGTGGATTTTTCCTATTCGGAAATTCGAGTTTCATCCCGTTGCCGTTCACTTTGGCTTTGATGCGACGGTCTTGTAGTACTACTGAACTGACTATCTATGCAGTAACTATATGTTGGCAACTGAAAACATATATTTGCCTTAGCCTCTCAAAGGCTTTCAATACTTATACCCAAAGGTTGAGCTAGGGAATTCATGAAATCCCCCCATTTCCTTTGTATTCTGATCTTCCACATAAAAGCGACGAACAGAAATAGATGAAGATGTGGGATAAGTTGAGGAGAGTATTTCTTATGTAGGACAAATTAAGGACAAAGATTCGCTTTTATGCCTTTCCCTTCGAACAAGAAGTAAGTCATATCATGACCCAGTGATTTATGTGAACGATACCCCAAAACAAGAAGATAACCTCAGTGCGATTTAGGTATGAAGACAAAAAGTTTCCTGCGACTGTATTAAATGAAAAGCTTTGTTCCACGGAAATTACTGCCCTGAGGAGGGACTCCTCATAGAAGACGACATTGCTCAGGCATTTCAAAGATATTTAGAAAATGAGAGCATTTGCAAATTTTCATGTTGTATCTGTTTAGGGTTATTTTTTTTTTTTATTCTTCAAGGCATATTCAAGTTTATCTTTAACGTGTATACATACGACTTGAAGTGAATTAGGTCAGGAAGGGGAGAGGTCGACAGTTGCATTTGCATATAGGCACTTGAAGACTCCTCGTTTTTGTGGATATATGTAGATAGTTTTATAAAAACGTCTTCTGCCATTTCTAAGTGAAATGTACATACATTGGATAGAGGACAGATGCATTTCAGCAAGACAATGTGCCCTGTCATGCTAGAAAAGAGACAACTTGAACATGCTTCTAATTAAGTGTAGGGAAGGTGAACAGATGTTGATGATGATGATGATGATGATGATGATGATGATGATGATGATGATGATGATGATGATGATGATGATGATGATGATGATGATGATGATGATGATGATGATGATGATGATGATGATGATGATGATGATGATGATGATGATGATGATGATGATGATGATGATGATGATGATGATGATGATGATGATGATGATGATGATGATGATGATGATGATGATGATGATGATGATGATGATGATGATGATGATGATGATGATGATGATGATGATGATGATGATGATGATGATGATGATGATGATGATGATGATGATGATGATGATGATGATGATGATGATGATGATGATGATGATGATGATGATGATGATGATGATGATGATGATGATGATGATGATGATGATGATGATGATGATGATGATGATGATGATGATGATGATGATGATGATGATGATGATGATGATGATGATGATGATGATGATGATGATGATGATGATGATGATGATGATGATGATGATGATGATGATGATGATGATGATGATGATGATGATGATGATGATGATGATGATGATGATGATGATGATGATGATGATGATGATGATGATGATGATGATGATGATGATGATGATGATGATGATGATGATGATGATGATGATGATGATGATGATGATGATGATGATGATGATGATGATGATGATGATGATGATGATGATGATGATGATGATGATGATGATGATGATGATGATGATGATGATGATGATGATGATGATGATGATGATGATGATGATGATGATGATGATGATGATGATGATGATGATGATGATGATGATGATGATGATGATGATGATGATGATGATGATGATGATGATGATGATGATGATGATGATGATGATGATGATGATGATGATGATGATGATGATGATGATGATGATGATGATGATGATGATGATGATGATGATGATGATAAACATTACCAATGGAACATTTTTAACATTTTTTGCATTACCCTATTAGGCATGCGGTTCCTCCGACGCTTTTGGCTGCATTACATTAACAACGCCCACGCTGGGGCGTGGTCGTCGTCGTCAAACGCCGAACAAAATGCCGGGCAAATTACATTAACACTGGGCGGCAGCGCCATACATTAATTTACCTTACATTTTACAGTTGAGTTTTTTGCTTGTAATTTCTGCTCGTTTGCAATAAAATTTTCAATAATAATAAAAAAAGAAAATTTATTTTCAGAAATTCAAATATCGTTTCATTTTTTCATATTTTTTCGTAATAGATTTCGGTCTTGCATATTGGAAGTAATGGAGCGCCAGCTTTAAAAATAGGATTAGAGAAGGGTCGATGACCACTCCGACGACGACAACGACGACGCCGGCATGGGTAATGTAATGCATTTTATACATATATGCAATATTGTCTCTAAATATTTTTGACATAAAACGACTACCACGCCTGCATCGGCATTGTTAATCTAATCCAGCCATTTTTCTTTCGGCTCTAGGTTAGATTGGAGTTGGGGCTATCGAAATACGTACGAACAGCCACACTTATGAACCTTACGTGTTCCCCCAGATACCGCAGATGTTGAACGCTCTCAACTTCCTCTTCCTCCTCCATACAGCTTCTGCACGTATTCCGCATGCTTACCAACAGTGTCCCGTGATAATTACATTAGGGCGCGTACGTCATTTCGTGCCTCTTTAACAGAGGTTCTGTCTTCCTAGAACATATACTTGGACCATAGCTGGCTTAAAATCGCGTTTATGATTAGATCTCCCGTGTGAAATTAGCCAGCTGGCTAGTAATTCTTCCATTAATCACATATTCAAAGCTGAACCCTTCTTGAGTAGAGCGGCTCTAAATAATTATGTTGGTAATATTTTTCCCAGAAATTTTTTTTTTGTTTTTTTGCATGTTATTCAACGCAAATTATCTTTTTTGATTTTGGCTTTTTTTTTTGTAGTGTTACGAGCAACAAAATGACACATCTGTTGAATATTCAAAATGGGGGTGCAGCACGATGGTAAGCTGCCGTTTGCCTGTCCGTCTGTCTGTAAGTCCGTCCCCATGATAACGAGAACTTTTAAAAGCAAATGTACGTTCAAAAATAGGACAAATCGGAACTCCTTCATAGGGTTGCGAAACAAAAATTTCGTTTTTCACTATATATTTGGACATTTCCCGAGAACGTATTGCCGTACAGAGCTGAAATTTGATACATTTTGTTGTCATAGCAATAGGAAATGAATTTCAAAAATGGACTAAAGCGGGCAACCCCTTCTTGGTGTTTCCATAAAAAACTTTCAACCCTGCCTGAGAACCCGCCGACATAGAGAGCTGAAACTTTGTAAAAAGAGTGTTTTCATAAATATAGTGAATAAAATTTCTAAAATGAATTAAATCCGAGAACTCTTTCTTGGTGTTGCCACACAGAATTATCATCATTTTTATCTAAGGTATATAATTATACATCCACGGATCTCAATATTTCCTCAGTAATCTGGCGTAATTCAGGATCAGTGATTTCGAACAATAACCCGGAGGCTCTTTTGCTTTTTCCGTCATTAAGCTTAGAGTTAAATTTAATTACTTATCTAATTATCTGAAAAATACTAAACATTCTCAGGAATTCTTTTAAGTGTTCTGTATTATTGTCTTTTGTTCTCAATCTCTAATATAATTTATTAAAAATGTGTTTTTCTTTCATGCTAACATTTGTTCCGCTGTGTTTATTTCCTATTTATTATTACTTTTAAAAAGATTCATACGAGTAGTAGATTAAAAGGTATTTGTAATATTTTTCTCCCGTATTAGTAACTTGAACTAATTTACAATTTTATACAGATATCCTGAAGTAGTGTCATGCTTGAACCTGAGCAAATGGAGTAAAAACCTGAACATCAGCTGGGAACTTTGTCAGCTGTAAATTCATTATATAAATTATCTAAATTTAATTTTTTTGATAGCAATGCTATTCGAAAGCTCTTTTACCATTTGGAATATATACAACGGTACAAGTTTACAAAGGGAATGCCCACTTTTCACACAACTTTAGTCCCGACACCTCCGGACATGAAAGATGTGTTAAACGGCGCATTATGATACTCTAAACATTTTTTATTAATAATGTTTATTTCAGTTAAGCTGAGGAAAGCTGTGGCGATCGAATGTAGCTTGAATGACTTCCTTATGTGAAAAAAGTGAACTTTTCTACTTCTCGTGATTGCGCGGAATTGGTGAGTCGTGGAAAATGATTTACTATTAGAAAAATGTTTAGCACAGAGCACCAATGTTCATAGAAGAAAGAACTCCAAAATTATATGCGAAATATAGTAGCTGAGGTGTATGTGACCCAAGTGCATGAAAATAAGTTTTCCGGCGGCAAAAACTTCTCGAGGAACTTCTCTGAGACGGGAACGAAGTACACCACGCGATAATGCTCGGTGGTACCTTGAAGTTAGTATGCAACATGTGGTACTGGAACTACCACCATCCCCACCCCACCCGCCAGGGGTTCCAACAACCCACCCTAAAAGTATGCAAAGAAATGTTTCTTCTACAAATTCTAGCTGGTGATGAACTGCGGCGAACAGTGAACTTCGTTTTCCAGTCCCATATAACCCTACCGAGTTAGAAGCGATCAAATGTGCGAAAAATCTAGTACTACGCTTTGAATGAAAAAGGGGGAAATAATGAAGAAGTGAGTAGGGGGATGGCTATAAATAGCTATTTAAGCCTCCGAGTATAGGAGCGTGGGTACTCAAACTTCTTCTTATTACCTAAGAAATTCGGTTCTATACTCGATTTCCTAAAATGTACTAAATCAAGTATTGACCCGTTCCCTCCCCCACGGCTTTTGTCGCTAAATTGAAATAAACATTATTAATAAAATATGTTGAGACTATCATACTATATCATTTAAGACATCTCTCATGCCTGGAGGTGTCAGGCCTAAATTGGGCATTCCGCTTTCCCTCTGGTGACCTTGATAGCTTAGCGCGGAATATAAGTATGGTCAAGTATTGCTTGGATCGATAAAGTAATCATCCCTATGTAAGAAAAATCCAATCTTTTAGGTAAATAGTTTAAGTGAAGATTATAATAAGTTTTTAGTTTCACCTCATGGATATGACAATGATTAGCATGTTTTAGGTCATTTATAAATCATTCATTTAGAATATTTTTTGTTAAATCATTGTAAGCGACAGAGTTTGGTTGAATCCATTTTATTTTTCATTTTTCCTGTTTCGTTAAGAGTTCGTGATCGGATTTATTCAGAAACAGTCTATTATCCCAGAAGTCCTTATTATTTATATGATACACTTATACTTAGTATGGATGCATATTTTTCAGTCATTAAATTCGAAATGTCATCACAAGTTGGCGCTGACGACTAGAAATTTAGAATAAGTTTCTAATTTTTTCATGAAGCTCTTATGGCTGATTTACATTACTCGAACATGCGATTTTACTGACAAAGTGAGTGAGAGGGTCTTATTACTTTGCACTATTAGAAAAAAAGGAAGATGTGATCGACTGTCAAAACATTATTTCCCACTCTTTTATAGCGAAGTGTCGCTTGTGACATTTCATCAAATTGTCAATTGCTAAAAGTAGTCAGACGTCAAAAATAGTTCACTATTTATGGTTAAGTTCCTCTTAACAATATGTTTGAATATGCAGGAGAATTAAGGTAATTACTGCTGGCACAGTACAGTACATAGCCATACACAGTATTTCACTTTTTATTGTTATTATATATATTTTTATTGTGCAATTAGGTCTAGTACACTAGGTACAGGTGAATTTACCATGGAATACAGTCGTTACTCACCGTGTCTTCTTGATCAAAAAAAATTCAAAATCAAATTATTGGAGAATACCAAGGATCATAAGGAATAACTACAGAGAAAAAAAAGAAGAAAAATTAATGGATGAAGAAATTTCTAGTTAATATGTTTGACAATTTCACGTGTATTTAGTTGTATTTAAAAAAAACAATAACTAATAAAAGCAGAAAGTTTTCGTTTTCGAATTCAGTCTTAAATAAATATAAATTTTATTTCTTTATTTACAGTTTCTAAAAATTACACACCAATTTTCTTGATCGTAATAAGAGTTAACAATTTCAGTTCCAAAATATTTTATGGAATTTAAATACATAATCTCTTCGAATTAAATATATAAACATTGATTCTGATTTTGCTGCTCCATACCAATACCACAGATTATACAGATATGCAGCTTAGAGCAATCACGGCTTGCCGTTCCAAATGATGGGTCTGATTATATACCTGTTTCTATCGGTGTTATGTTACAGCAATATATTTGGAAGCTGATAGGTGGATGAACTGCGTCTTGAAACAAGCTCAGAGGCTTCCTTCCTTTTTATTGTAACCTAGATCAACTGCCAGTAACGTAACCTGGGCTCGATGATATAACGGGCAGAAAAACAAAAAAAAGTATGAGAGAAACCCAAACGAAACTCATTGAGGAAAGTCTTGAAATCTTGATTGACTGAGATTTACGAGCCATTTCTTAAGTCATGTGAGTAAACAATGGGTCTAGATGTGGGCTAAGTTTGGAGCCTCCTGGGACTTAACCTTCGAAATCGTCGCTTCTGCTTGAATTTGTTTCAGCTTCTAATAATTACTTTAAAACTATTCTTATCACATTATACAACTTTAGTAGGTAGAGAAAGGATTTCATCTCAAGAATAAACACACCTTATATTATAGATAAGAGTTTTACTTAGAAGTAAGTTATTTTACAACGTTACTTTATTTGAAATTATTCGATTGTTAGACTATGAGTAGAATGAACATTCATCAGTTTCAGAACCTTGGTTTTGTTGGATATTTTTTGGTCCTCAGATTCTAACCGTGCCGTCACAGACGGGGATGCTGGGAAGGAAATATAGACCATGACACACAATTTACAATCTTTGTATGGCCAGATAATTTCGCAAGTGGATCTTCCTTTTTAATTTGCCTTTGTTGTCCTCTCTTCTACTGGCAATGAAACTTTCATGCACACCACCAAAACAAGAATAAATGGAAATTTTCTTAGGCATACTCCCTGGAAACCTCTAATCAAACATTTGTCTTCAGCTACAATATTTAGAAGTTCCAAACCATCTGTTGAATTCATGCTGAACGTCATAATTGATGTTGTTCGTGAGATAATTTAAAATCAGATCGAAGATTTTCGAAAGCATACCTAGAAAATAAAAATTAGAGTGGAAGAAATTTAAATTTAGCAATTTATACCCTCGTTATTGATGAGTATCTGCGGCTAGCACAGTTTAATTGTCGGATCTTAGTGCTAATCCATTAACACGGAAACCTTCGCAGCTTTCAAATATCGTTCCTTTGAGATCGCATAAAAAAAATTGGCCCCGTGTGTCATCAGTAACAAAACGAGTCCCGTCCTTTTTTAATACTCAACATGCTAAATTATCATCCATTGAATGGGAAATTTTAAAAAACTTATCTTCTACAATACTCCATACACATAATTTTCTAGGAGCTCATCGGGACCTCCAAATAGCGAGTGCTTGACATCTGCGTTCCAGTTTACAAATGAAATATGATTATGAATGTCCATCAATTATTCTATTGAGTCACTTAAAGTTTCTGTGGGTAAACATTCCACACAACTACTGAAGAATCTTTTGACCAAGTTGCTAATTTTAACCCATCTGGAGAAAAATTTGCAGTACCACAACTCATAACAGGGATCATTTAGTACTTGCTTGAAGTCTTTCCATTACCTGAGACCTTGATATAATCCCTTTCTCCTCCCAATTAGCTCTTTGATAGATATTGGTTATTAGAATTATTAGAACACATCATGTAGGACGAGTTTTTGCCACCAATTAAAGGCTGCAGTTCCTACAAATATTTAGTCAAAATTGTCGAAATTTTGTGCGTAGAAGTATATGTATATTTACCTTTAAGTCATGATCCGCTTTAGTCCAATCACCTGAAAGCACATGCATAAATTTCATAGCAACAGAATGCTCCAGATAGCATCCAGATTATTGAATTCAGTTGTATAATATCATGGTTAGTTTTACTTATTTGTATTTCCACTTTTGATTGTGTTCTTGGAGTATGAGCTCGCTTCCGTTGCCAACTGATCCAACTAAAAATTGCTGTCCAATTACTATTTAAGACTATTACACCACCCAGTAGGATATACAAGAAGTACGTTTCTCAAATCAGGCCATCATCTATTTCACTATCTGCACTATTTCACTGAAAATATATTTGGAAAATTGAACATTTTATAGGATGTCTATAGTTTAATGCAATATTCATTTGAATGAAGTACTTACATCCATCAGGATAACTTTGACACATTCCAGCTGATGTGCTGTGACATTCTTCAAATATTTTTTAATTTGTGTGCGTGTAAACAATTATATTCGTACACTCTTGTAGTTATATGTATGCGTTTGCTGCCATAATCGCAAAATTTACTGCCATAAAATATATTTCTGGCTGGAACTGTTTATGGCTAATTATGGCAGTAAAAAATTCCCCTTCGTCGGGGAATTTGACTTTAACTCAGTAAAATTTTGCTGGATTATCTTTTGTCCTTATCGTTCTAAAGTATTTTCAGATAAGGGGAAACTACTTACTCTGTTTTCTAGCAATGTTCGAGTAATGTAAATCAGCCCTTAGTATACCAAACATCCAATTCATTTGTAATTTCGTGACAATTATTTTTAATATGATTTTTAATGCCAGGCTATCTACATATAATTGACTCATGGGCCTTAGGAAAAAAGCATCTCTAAAGCTAAGGAGTCGGAAGAGATACGAGGGAAAAGAGAAATAAAATCCGAACTATTTACATCTTTCGAAACTTTACAGGGATATCCTGAAAAGCCAAAAGTGACAAAAGTATGGACGAGGGTGTTGATGTTTCGCCTCGTACATGTCTAATAGTTTCAATTTATAAATGACATTAACAGGTGAAAAGGGTCTTTAGAGAGTTTGCTTGAGCTCCGTAAAGCTAGGGCGATTCCCAAATCTTTTTTGTTTAAGTTAGCTTTGGATTTATTCTCAGATAGAGCCTTGATTTCGTACATGGCCAATAAGAGTTAGTTTAAATGTTGGGACGCTCTGTTTAAATTTATCGGTAGATTACGATGACAAACTCGCAGACATCGAACTTAAGAAAAGGTCAAAAATCAATTGGTATATACGTAACCATAATTTGCTATCATGATTAACGATATCGCTCCTTATGCAGGGTGTCCCGTAAGTCGACGTCAAGCCGGAATCAGGTGATACACCAAATCATACCAGTAAAATATGAAAAAAAAACTAAGTCATGTATTTTTCAAACTACAGACATTTATTTTGTTTTCGAAAAAATGTACACCCTGTGATGGTTTTTTAGATCCTGTTGCTACAAATCTTTACTTTTTGAGGTCATTCCCTTTAACTCGTACACGAATTTGTCTGTCTATTTATTTATATATTTCTTTCTTACTATTTTCGGCCCTCTCGTAGACCCACTTTTCGCCATCACAGCAGGCTCAAATTTGGCACACAGGTTCATGTCGCGTGACAATTGAACCGGAAATTTCCATGGAAAACCCGTCAAATCGGGAAAAATCATTTGAAAATTTGGTACAAATTTGATTAGTGATAAATCCGTTTTAGGAAAAATGCAGAGTTTTCCGATTTTTCCGAAAAAAATTTCCTGAATTTTCCGACTTTTCCGAAAAATTTTCCGGTAAAAAAGTTTTCTAAATTATGCAGGATCAAGTTCCCTATCAAGTGGCATCATTACTTTCTCTCCTACAATGGTGAAAACTTGCAGAAAAAATCACGGAACATTCATGTAAAACGCTTTCCCGGAGTTTTTCCGACCAAGGAAGCGTTTGAGCGTTTTGGAACCTAAAATAAAGTTGTAGAGCGAAATGAGTTGCATAAAGTTGCTTTTGTGGAAAACTCCATAGAAAACCCGGAAAAGCGGGAAAATCATCGGAAAAATGTTGATCAATGTCATTAGTGATAAATCTGTTTCAGGAAAAATGCAGATTTGTCAAATTTTTCTGGAAAATTTTCCGAAAATTTCCGGAATTTTCCGACTTTTCCGAACATTTTCCGACAAAAAATTTTTATAAGCTATGCGGAATCATTTTTCTTTCCGTCCTACTGGCATCAATACTTTCTCTTCAACAATCATGAAAACTTGCATGATAAATCGAGGAAAATTCATGTAAATTTTTAAAAAAAATTCATAGTAATAGGAAAAGTCTGTGAAAACATGGAAAATCGGGAAAAGTCATGTTATATGGAATCAAGTAGGAATACAGCTAAAAAGCATGCAGCACGTAATAACAATTTAGTTAACGTGAAAAAGGCAGAAAATAAATTAAGTAAAAAACGAGTTTTCACACAAAACTGAGGCCAAGTCGCATGAAAAAGTAGAAAATAAACTTTTCTTCAGACACAGAGGTGGACTCAGATTTTATTCCAGTATGATCAATCAGAGGTAATAAGTGATTTGATTCATGAAGAGAAAGAATATTCAAGAGAAATGTCCCAATCAAAAAATCTGAGTCCACCTCTGTGTGTGAAAAAAAGTTTATTTTCTACTTTTTCATGCGGCTTGGCCTCAGTTTTGTTTGAAAACTCGTTTCTTACTTATTTTATTTTTCTTATGTAACCTGTTGCTTTAAATTCTAAGCCAACTGTTCCAGTTTGGAAGAAAATGTCGCATTTTTCCGAACCAAGAATAGAAAATTAATATTTCACCCAAGTTTTACTGACTGTAATGAAAAAAAATGTGCTTCGCCAGTTTGGCAAGTAACTTTAAAAGTTGACGCATTTAATAACGATTCTAAAATGGTATAACACTTGCTGCAATATTTCTTAGATTACAGAAAAAAAAAACATTTTCTTCAAGAAACCCAGTTTCGAAAAATTTCTTTTCACCTACTAAAAATGGTTCTAGTGTACCCAAAACTTGCCGTACGACCGTAACTTTAAGATTCTAGTTTGAGTGAGATGGAGAGTCATTGCATGAAATGTGAGTGAGCAAGCTAGTGACGCTAGTTCGCCAAATCATTGAGTTTTTACAAATGTGCATCGTCTACTCTCTACAGAGGGCCGACTTCCAAACCAAGTACATGGTGAAGAAAGAGTTCCTTACCTTAGGAGGACGTAGTACTTCAAGCATTTGAAGAAGACCCAAGTACTTCGTTACGTGCAATCCAGGAAAACACAGGAAAACCTAAAAGTATAGCTCACCGAATTTTACAAAAATATGAGCTCCAGAATTACAAAGCAGTTGAATTTGTCAACGATGGAAGATTTGCCCGTCTGATAACCAGATCGTTTTTAAGAAGATGTCGAACTTGTATTGCAGCTGAAGGAAGGCAGTTTGAACATCTTTTGTAAATAATAAATGTTAGCATCCAAATAATTGTTGTTGTTACTTTTAAACTTAAGGAAAATTTGTTCTAAATTCAACAAAAAGTTAGGATCTCTAACTTGAAAGCGTCACTATCTGTCTCAACCACACTTCATATAATGACTCTCCGTCTCACTCAAACTAGAATCTTAAAGTTACGGTCTTACGGCAAGCTTTGGGTACACTAGAATTATTTTTAATAGGCGAAAAGAAATTTTTCCAAACTGGGTTTCTTGAAGAAAAAAATTTTTTTTTCCGTAATCTAAGAAATAATGTAGCAAGTGTTGTACCATTTTAGAATCCCTATTAAATGGTCAACTTTTACAGTTACTTGCCAAACTGGGTAGTACATTTTCTTTCAGTACAGTCAGCTAAAGTTGGGTGAAGTATTAATTTACCATTCTTGGTTCGGCCAAATGTGACATTTTCTTCCAAGCTGAAACAGTTGGCTTAGAATTTAAAGCAGCAGGTCACATAAGCACAATAAAATAGAAAAAAAGTAAAGATTTGTAGCAACAGGAGCTAAAAAACCATTCATGGGTGTATATTTTCTCTAAAACCCAAGAAATGTATATAATTTGAAAAATACATGACTTAAATTTTTTTTTATATTTTTCTGGTAACTGTTATGATTTGGTCTATCACCCGATTCTGGTTTGACGTCGACTTACGGGACACCCTGTATATGTATATCCCAAAAAAAAACAATACACCCTAACAATCTTTCATACTACTCAAGGTTCAAAACTTTAATTGGGAATTTTGATTAATGAAAAAATTGTATGCTTCTTTGAAACTTGCAGAGACATATTGTCCCAGTAGTGGGTGAAAGGGCTTTAAGAGACAAAGAGCTGTATATGATGAAGGACTAACACTTTTATTTAACTAGTGACTATAGTAATTCGTTTTAATCTACATCCTTTTAGAACAAGCCTATTCTTCGCTATAATGTAGTACTCAATAGTCGGAAGCCTTTAATAGTTGTCTGTCAATTATACTAGATAAAACCAGATATCTTGATACAGTGTTGTCTGTACATGGTCCATTATTATCATGTTCTGTAACCCCTCTACAATCACTTTTTCACTTCCATGATTGCTAAAACTTTCCAAGTTGAATAACTCTTCGTGAAATAAATTCCCCAAGGTCAGAGACTCTATACCTAAAATTGAATAATCATAATTGATACACAATAAGTGACACCAAATGATATCTTAATACCAGACCTCTTTTTCATTTTCCCATATCAATCAATTTGAACCCATTACCTCCTTTATGTGGCATCAAATTATGGGTTAGTTTTTCTTTTTCATCATCCAATTGCAAATCCTCCTAACATAGCCATGGTTGGGCAAATAATCGTTAACATTTCATTTTTTTTCAATTGCTCCACCACTTTACGGGCACTTAATTTGTCTGACAGCCATAGAAAACGATTTTCATACTCCCAGCTTTCAGAGCCTTTATGAAGATTTTCTATGATGACAGTTCAATTGATTCAGTTTGAGAGGGACGTGACAAAAAGTATTCGAGCAAATAGGGGATTCGAGGTAGGTCGTCGTAACAGAAGTAAACTACTACTACATCAGGAACAGGATCACAAGGAGCCTTTAAAACATTCATAAGTGCACCGGGCGGCGATTCAATCATGAAAATGAAATTGCTGAAATTACTTCATCACAGTCGTATATAGGATTCCGGTTCGTTGTAGTCTATCTAAATGCCGCTCTCCGATAACGTCCCTTAACAATTTCCTGACTTCAAATCTTTTGAAGTTGTATCGATGATAATATGCCTTCTTAGTGGCTGTATACCATGTCAGATTTGAAGTACAATCAGGATTTTGCTGGCAAATAATGCTGTCCACTTTGATGGAACTTTCGTTCAATAGTTGAATGGCTATTAGTATTAATCAACTCCAGCAATTCAATGTGTAATGTTGAAAAGTGACTCTGACGATATACAGAAGAAAATGCCATAGAATCAATTAAGCTTTCAGTCAACGACGTTCTTTCGTTTTTTACTTTTTTTTTTTGCTGTTGTAGTCTATATTCTACCGCAAGGTCCTTTTGTTGCTTGCTGTAGTAGCGTGACTACTGTAACTGGAAAATGTCTTACAAGTTACGAGCAATTTCTTGAAAGAATCATCTAATTGGTTTCCCTCAGTTCTTTTCCCATCATGTGCAGAGAACATGTGTTTCGAAATGGTATGAAAAAGCTTTTAAAGCTGTCACAGGGAAAATAATATCTATGTTCACCAGAAAGTGAAGTTATGGCGGAAATTTTCACTCGGATATGTAAAATGAGTTCGTCGACGGTCCTAGTATGAAAATGTTTCCATGAAGAGAGTTTTTGTGGAGTAGACGACGACGTCTGAAATTCTATTCAAGGAGGGACGTGCATTTTTCTTTTCTCAGCTCAAGCAGTTATTGATGAACATTTCTGCCAGTGGACGAACATTATTTCCTTTAAAAGTTTTGAAAAGTCGGAAATTTTATGAGGAATGTCAAGTTGAAATGTTTAAACTCAAAATAATGAGTAGAAGATTTATTTAGATATGAGAATGAGAACTTTTTTCGAATTTTTTTGAAATTGTTGTTGATGTCTGAATGAAAAGTTCAATTCTATTAAGGTATTTATATGACTGAATGATGGGTGTTGAACTGATATGTTCTGGACTTCAACCAAGTCTACAACGATATAATGTTATCAATTCAAACAGACATTAAATTGAATCCCACTTATCAGAGATATTCCCTAATAAAATGAGAAATTTACCAATCTCTGAGATGCCAGTAGAGGGTGGTATAACATTGTAGGACGAAGTTGATGTTGGAAGATATTTTTATTAGGGTGGTTCAAATTTATTTTTTAAAAGTGATATTTCAATTAATTATCGTTTATCGGGCAAGACGGGGAGGACCAAAAAAATTACAGTAGAAATTCTAAAATTTTCTACTACACTTTTTGTAAAAAACATAAAAATTTCTGGAAACGTTCAATTTGAAGCAGAGCTTATTCGGGTAAAAGCGATGGGAGATTTGTTTTAATTGAAAACAACTGCCAAAGTTTCGTTGATGATTCTTCGATGTAAGGATGGGTGGTTAGAATATTATCGGCGGTTCAATATTTAAAGAAACCATTACAACCCGTAATTGGAGAAATTCAACGAAACTACACAACGGCAAACAAATCATTGTATATTGTTGTATTGTGGTATTACATTTAAAGCAAGAATATTTAGCTAAAACGTTATATAAAAAAAATCTAAATGCTGATTGGGAGATTCTTAATCAGTACCTTAGAGAAATAGATTGGTCGGTCTGTTTTACTTGTAGGGATGTTAATGAATGCACATTACAACTTAGAGACATACTAAGTCTTTGCATGCATGAATACAATCCTTATTCTTACAGCAGGTCTCAACAACAGGAAAATCGGTCTTGGTTTAACGATAAGTTCAACCAAGTAATAAAAGCGAAAGAGTTTGCTTTTCGCGCCTATCAACTGCATCCACAACATAGCATAGAGCATCTGTAAGTCCATTATCAAGAGAGAAAAATTTCTTTTTTAACAGAGTGTGAGACAAAGAATCTTGACAAGCCACAAAAGGCAGCAAAAATTTCTGGTCTCTGGTCAAAACCATCAGAAAAAACTTCAGCAGTTCCTCTATACCTTCACTATTTATTAATGGTGAAGTTATTGTCCTGGATCAAACTAATATTTTGACTGGAAGATTCGCTTCAATGTCTCTATATAAGTGCCAATATACATCCATAAAGCCATAGTCTTCATGGTTTCTCACCCCTGTTAATTAAAAGCTCTGCCTCATCGTTGATCAATGACCGCCATTATAGCTTCCGGACTGGACGCTCATCTGGAGACGCGATATTTAAAAGGTCTTTAATAGAGTCTGGCTTCCAGCCTTTTTAGTTAAACTTAAAGCACTTGGTCTCTCCCCTCCTCTTCTATTATAGATTCAAAGTTTTTTACCTGATCGCATAATACCGGTTGTACTAGATGGGGTTTCACCAGAACCTCACTCTATAAATGCCGATGTGCCCAAGGGTTCTTTTATCTTTCCATTTATCTTCTTAATTGTCATCAAAGATCTACTTCCACTTACTTTTAATCCCATTCATAGTTTCGTCTATGACAGTACCCTTGATTTCGCTTACTCCTTTGACACACTTGGGGACTCCAGAGAGGATCCCACATCTGTTAAACGAGATTGCATGATTAGATCAATGAATAACGACCTTTATCATATTCTCAATTTCCATATTTGGGCCAGGGCTAGTCGCACAGGCTTACCTTCATTGGATATTGTCCAAAAAACATCCTTCAAGCTCACTGACAATGTGGCAATGACTTGTAATATCGACTCACTCGAACACCGCCGCAATGATGGATGCCTTTCACTCTTTTATCGCTACATGGATCAATGTTCCGATGAAATATCTACTCTGATCGCTTGTAGAATGATTTCTACACGCAGTACTCGCGCTGCAAACTTCGCACATCATTTGCTGCAAACCGCGCACATCATTTTACCCTTAGACCGTCAAATAAAATTCCGTGAATTTTTTTCTTCCCGAGCTGTGCGAATATTGAACACTCTACCATCTTCTTTCTTTCCTCCGGCATAAAATTTACGAAAGTTTAAGGGTGACAGCACCTCCACCACTCTCCCCACATTTCCTAATTCCTTTCCCTATCACCTTCTTGTCATGCTGTGCTTTGCATCATAAGGTATCCCCTGAACTTGCCTAAATAATATTAAAAAAATAAGTAAAAAACGAGTTTTCAAACAAAACTGAGGCCAAGCCGCATGTAAAAGTAGAAAATAAGCTCTTCCTCACACACAGAGGTGGACTCAAATTTTTTGATTGGGACATTTCTCTTGAATATTCTTTCTCTTCATGAATCAAATCACTTATTACCTCTCTGATTGATCATACTGAAATATATCGGTGATTGTCAGCGAATAAAATCTGAGTCCACATCTGTGTGTGAAGAAAAGTTTATTTTCTACTTTTTCATGCGGCTTGGCCTCAGTTTTGTTTGAAAACCTGTTTTTTACTAATTTTATTTTCTGACTTTTTCACGTTAACTATATTGTTATTACGTGCTGCATGGAGATATTTTAAAACAATTTTAAAGTCATGTTTAGTGTCGATCCGAAAACAAAAATTTTTCGAGTATCAAACCGTTGATGTACTGCAACGGTTTTCTGAAATTCAAATTATGTTTTAAACAGCACTTTTTAGCTGTATTCCAACTTGATCCCATATAACATGAATTTTCCCGATTTTCCATGTTTTCCACAGACTTTTCCAATTACTATGAATTTTTTTTAAAAATTTACATGAATTTTCCTCGATTTTTCAAGCAAGTTTTCATGATTGTTGAAGATGCCAATCGGGCGGAAAAAAATTGATTCCGCATAGCTTATAAAACTTTTTTGTCGGAAAATTTTCCGAAAAAGTCTGAAAATTCCGGAAATTCCAGAAAAATTGGAAAATTCTGCACTTTTCCTGAAACAGATTAATCACTAATCATATCGATGAAAATTTGTCCGATGATTTCCCCGCTTTTCCGGGTTTTCCACGGAGTTTTCCACAAAAGCAACATTATGCAACTCATTTCGCTCTACAACTTTGTCTTAGGTTGCTCAAACGCTTCCTTGGTCTGAAAAACTCCGGAAAAGCGTTTTACATGAATTTTCCTCGATTTTTTCTGCAAGTTTTCACCATTGTCGGAGAGAAAGTAATGATGCCAGTTGATAGGGAACTTGATCCTGCATAATTTAGAAAACTATTTTACCGGGAAATTTTTCGGAAAAATCGGAAAATTCGGGAAAAATTTTCGGAAAAATCGGAGAACTCTGGATTTTTCCTGAAACGGATTTATCACTAATCAAATTTGTACCAAATTTTCAAATGATTTTTCCCGATTTTCCGGGTTTTCCATGAAAATTCCCTCTTTCAAATTTTGATAAATTCAATTGTCACGCGACATGAACCTGTGTGCCTAATTTCAGCTCGCTGTGATGACGAAAAGTGGGTCTACGAGAGTGTCGAAAATAGTAAAAAAGAAATATATAAATAGACAAATTCGTGTACGGGTTAAAGTGAATGGCCTCAAAAAAAATCAAAGTTTCTTGACTTTATAGAGGACGTACTTTACCTCTATAAAGCTTCAATTCCTGTATTTTACAAAGTTACAATTTATTATGAATTGGTCAATTTGAACAAAATTTGTTTCCCTATTTTGACTAACTAAAATGGATGATTTGGAAGTTTTACATTTCCATTATTTACAACCCAAAACAAAGTAAATCATTAACCACCTCGTTTGACTTTCACAAGTGGCAAGTTTAACCTTGAGCAACTTTCTTCGTTCCGAATGGTAGCCACTCACTTATCTATTGGACAGGTGTCTCTTAAATGATAAATTTTGTGCATTTGACATTTGCGAACGTTTGAGTTTCCAGCTTATACCGTTTTTAAACCAAAGTTGCCCCCCCCCCTCCTCACAAGAATCCTGGATCCGCCCCTGCTTAAGACCATATTCTTATTATTCAGTTTCAAGCAACAGGAAAATGCTTCCTAGACTTGTACTTTTTTTTTTGTATTTCAATGTAGATTGGATTCATATTCCACTCGATGTGAGCTGTAAAAATAAATAGTCATGCGTTTTTTCGTCCATCATACTAAGTGTTCTGAAAAGTACCAGAGGTGACGAATCTGTGTAAAACGATTAGCAGCAATCATAGGTGTGGTTTTTCCAAAACCGACCATGCATGAGGCTAATAAACATACCAAATTAGAAATGTCCTCCTTCTTAGTAGGATTCATTACTAAATCTCGTAACATATGTAGATTTTTAGCTCATTTATTGCTTTCATATTTCAACGAGCTTAGTGAACGTCACGGTCAGATGCCCAAAACCAAACCTTAGCCCATATTTGTTTTCTGAGAAAAGTTTGGCAAAAATGCAATAGTTCCTGGTAATGATCTCTGATGTGGTTTAATAATCGCGCATTTCTTGACGTAAATGCGCCAGGCCATCACTATTGAAAAGCGGATCGCTTACGATGGTGGTGAAGTCGTTTTTATCAGGTGATTGCCATTATTTCTCGCAACGCAAAGCAGCTTAATTTCTTATCTTTGAATGTCGTCAAACATCCCTTCAGTACCATAATAGAGAGCATAACTTCAAAAATAGGCAGTCCGTTTTTTATGAACTGCTTCATCAATAAATAAAACCACGCTCATCTTCAACCCAGTATTAGAATCTATCATGTGAAAAATCGCGTACCTGTATCGTTAGTCATCTAGAATAATGTACAATGTAGCAAGCATTAGCATGTTTCTTATGTGGGCTTAATAGTAACTTCTGGAATGATCGAGAACTTTTCAATATCATCTTCTGTATCGAGAAGAGCCGCTCTATCCTATTTTCTTCTTTTCACTAATAATGTCTGGTAGCAGTTTACTAGCCCAGTGTTTTGAGACAACTTTCCGAATACTACTATGTATACGGTGAATTGAATTGCGTGGATGTGACAATTCTGCTATTGGTAAACCTAAAGCCTGAGCCACTACCCTAATAACAAACCTAGCATTGCAATCGGAAAGATTGACATCATCCAGCGATATAATCACAACCGTGCTATGTCTCCAGAGCATAAAAATGGTCTTCCGAGTAGTTATAGAGTAAAGGGTCGAGTTGGGTTGTAAATAAAATAAATGTTTTACGTGTAGACGGCCCCACGTGGGTTGTTTGAGTCCACGAACTCTGTATGACCTTTTTCTGGCAAAATTGAATAAATTAAAGTCGCTCAAATAAAATTTATTCATTTTTATTTTAAAATTATGGATTTTCTATATACATATAGCACTGCTGGCTGCTACTAGTGATATCTACCCACGGAGTCAATTATATATTTTTTAAGGCCTATTAACTGTCACAGAAACAAAAAAATTAAAATGTTACTTGGCATTCCAGGCCGGCGAGCGTATACTAACAAGAGAAATCTCTTGAGCAACTGTTCAATATACCCTTATTCGCCAGTGTGGTCAAAAATTACAGTGGTATGTGGTATGTTATGTTGGACTACTTATGTGTAGGCATGGCGTATTGCATGCACTGACTTATAATACTAGACACGCTTTTAGCACCCTTTAAAACGTTTACTACATAAAAAAACATGTAAAACTCAACCAATCAGATGAAATTTTACACCTGAAAATCGAATAAATTAAACAAAAAAAAATTTCTTGTATCCAAGTGATATTTTAATCGCTTATAAGAAATTAAACTTATTCAGACTTTAATTTTCAAAAGGTTATTTTTACCTTAATCCTGCGTATGGACAAGAGAGACGGAGCATGGTAAAAACTATGTTTACATTACTCTTCCTGCTGCATCTGCAGCCAACGTAAAGGAATATAGGAAAATGGCAATTGTTATAAGTCAGTGCAAGATTGTTGTTTTCCTAAAGTTATATGTTGTGTCCTCGTATGTTTTATGTTGTACCATTATGCTTCCAAGGTAATTGATTTACATTCATGTTTTACGCGATTCGAATTTAACCGGGTCCAGTTGAAGACTATTGCTTATTTCTGCAATATATAAAAGAAATTATTTTGCAGCATTATTCAAGTGGAGAATGAGAGCAGCACGCTCTACAGAAAGAATACAAAACATGTGTAAGTATACATGCACTTATCCTAACTTTTCAGGTTCAAGCATCAGGGACAGTGCTGTCGTTTGTACTCCGATCGGAGTATTTGTACTCCAAAAACTAATAGCGTACTCCGGTACTACTCCTTTTATAAAAGTACTCCGCTGTTCATTTCTTCATACTTAAACTCCTATATATGTATTTTGTTAGCAAATAATCTAAAAGTTTTATTCACTTGCATTTAAACTACACATTCGTAGTACATTTTAGTAACAAAATCTATTAAGTCCGGTTGAAATGTTGGTTTGGTACTTCTCTGATTTGGTTTAGCCTATTACACCTATCTAGTCATGTCATTATGATTCGTTCATTAACCTTCTTTCTGTGTACAGAGATGCAAATCCACCCCAGCCTGTTAAAAACGTAAATAAAGAATTAATTGATCAAGACTTAACAAAATCCTTCTAGGAATGCTATCTGTGATATGTATTACACACTGGAAGAAAAAACGGATTGAAATTGGTAAACATGGATGAAGTAGTGAAGCTACAAAGGCACCTGAGAGTTTAACTGTGTGTAGGGGTGTATATGCACACCGAAGTTTTGTTATAAAATTGTCATTAAAATCCGGATGTTGTAAGCAGCTGCGTTAGTATTTTTATACTGTTTGACTTGTTTCACATTTATTGTGTCTAAATGTCTATTTATTTCTTGGTTACGATATTCGTTTTGAAACGATTTATGATTCATTGCTTTTCTCAATATGATTGATTTGGCGGGAGTTGCTACTTTGATCTTGCATAGGCTATCAAGACCACAGTTGTATATATAAAAGCAATCTTCACAACGGAAAGATATCCTAAAATATTTATCCAGGCAATTGGTTGATAATGCTGTGAAAAGTAGGCTGTCAAGTCCAAAATAGTTAAAAACCAGCGTAAAAATTGCCATGCAACAAGTCGGCTACAACGTGCCTGATCTTCTCAACGCAGGTGCTACATATGTCCTCGCTCTAATACCATCATGACCAGCTTGATCTGCCACATTTGCGAAAAACCAACCTGTATAAAACACAGTAAAAATGCCTGTAATGAATGCATCAAGATTGAAATTGATGATGGGGGTAAGAGAAATATGTAGATTCAGTCGATGCATCCTAAATTTTTTTATTTTTTTAACTTTAATTAATTTTGTTTTTTAAATTGGTACTGTATCAATAAAATTTTATTATTATTTATGCAGACAATGTTTTTCACATAAATTTTACAATAAAAATGTATGGGGTGCGATTGCACCCCTGTACACGGTTAATGTTAAAATGTATGTGCACAGAGAGAAGGTTAAATGCTCTGATTGATGTTTATGATGTGAATAATCAACGCTCTGTACTTGAATAACTCCAGAAATTGTATTCTAGTCCAGAAAACGTTTTTTTCTTATCGCTCTTTACCTTTTCGTTTGTCTTTCCTATTTTCTTCATTTTCATTCTCACAAAAGCTAAGTCCAATTAATAGTAAATTTTTTATGGAAGGTTTGGTTTTTGTTTATAATTCGGCGAAGGTATTTAGTGATTTAATTTAACTATATCATTTGTTTACTTTAATTCAAGTGTTGTAAAAAACGTTGATATTTTGTAATAAAACAATACAAAATTTGTGAATTGTGACACAAATGAGAATAGTTCCCAATTTTCAAAAAAAAAAAAAAATACAAGGAACTTACGGCTTACACACCATCTCTGTGGAAAATTTTAGGGACGACGATTAAGAATGACTTGATCCCAATTTTCAAAAAAAAAAAACAAATCCAAGGAACTTACACCTTACACCAACTCTGTGGAAATTTTTAGGGACGGCGATTAAGATTGTCTTGTTTCTCGTCTCCAAACCCATTGAGATCCCAATTTAAAAATTTAACCATATAATAACAACAACATTATGAGCATTAATTTAAAAATAAAGCAAGGAAAAATTAAGGGAATGCATTCGAAGATATTCAAGGGTAAAGGGTAAAGCCATCTATTTTTATAATTTTCTCTCATCTGTAAAACCAAAGTTATGATTTTTTGAATATAACTCAGCAGACCAAAATTCGACGAATTTCAAGGATTTCAGAGTTCTTTAATTCAACCAGAATACGGCGCAGCACAAAAATAAATAGTTGTATTCTTCTCATAACTACTTACTTTTCAGTAAAAGAAAAACGACCTTCGGAAAGTGCGATTTTTTATCGATTTCCTGTGGAATGACCCTAATGAGTATTTATTATTTATAATGACCTCAACGTTCTTTCAGATATATAGTTTACTAACTGTTCCGTATTTTCCGGAGAAACAGAACTTCATACAGAACTGTGAAGTTCAGAGTAAAAATCTAATGTGATCAAAATCATTTTTGCTAATGGAGAAGCAAGTTTCAAGGCATCCAAAATATATGTCCATAGGACAGTATTAAAGTTTCTACATGTACGCTTGTGGTACAAGCAATATGAATATGGCAAATGTATCCGAAGATCAAAAGCAATCTAGAACAATTTCTAGAAATTCAACAAATATAAATAATAAAGAAAACACAGTTTCTAGTATAACGATAGATTTAGAGCACGTTGGGCGGATATGTCAAGAAACATTTCTTGGAAATTCTATGGAAGCTGTTTTGTCGCCAAAAAAGGTATACGTAAAATAACCAAACTAAGCGTGTTCAAAAATTTTGCTTTGTATGCACGCAGCCTTATAAATAACAGAGGGTTTTGTAAAATATGTTTTATACTTATTGCAAACAAGTAAAAAAGCTCGACTTGGTTTAAGACCATTCTTATGAATGAATTCCCGTATGTAATTTCGTGCAAGTTTGATTTTTGAGGTGGTATTTCGCAAATATTTCTAGAACGGTTCATCGGACAGAAAAAATCATTATATCCAATTTTATAGGATTTCATATTCTGAAGAAGTTTTCAGTACGTGAAAACCATATAGGATCGTTTTCACAGTATACGTAAAAATACTAAATTTTTATATGGCAACACCAAGAAGGGGTTTTCCGTTTTAATCTATTTTTGAAATCATATTTACTATTTTTATGAAAACACTATGTGCAAAATTTCAACTCTCTACGTCGACGCGTTCTCAATCAATGTCCAAATATATATATAGTGAAAAACGAAATTTTTGCATGGCAACCCTACGAAGGAGTTACCCGATTTGTCCCATTTTCGAACTTAATTTTACGTTTTTTTGAAAGGCCATAGGCAAAATTTCAGCTCTCTAACTACATGCGTTCTTGAGTTATCGTGAGGATGGACGGACGGACGGACGGACATTCAAAAATCAAAATAACTTTTAATTTTATGCATTTTGCTCTACCAGAATTATTTCTGTGAATTACTATTCAAATATTGTAAAAGATTTGAACTACAGAAAAAGTAAGGCGACTGAAGTTGACAATACAATTTTACATAAAATCCTTACTAAATTTTCAAAAGTTTTCAATAATTAAATGATTAAACTGATGATCGAGTTTATGTATTTTATTAGTATACACCTGTATTAATTTGCTTTATGCAGGTATGCTTTTCTCAAGAATAGATTTTCATGTCAGAACCTTTTACTTCATGCAAGTATGATTACCTGAATCAAAGCTATTAATTAATGAATCTTTTAAAACAACAGCTGTCAACTAAACTTAAGGAATTCATATTGCTGAAAAAAATTCATGGGAAAATCTTAAAATAAAAACCAGTTGTTTCTATATAAAAAAAAATATAAATAATGCAATAATACTAGACATATAAAGATTTATTTAAAAATCTAAATATGAATCATGGGTTTCATTCACAATAAAATGATTTCAGGATCCCATTCTAATCAATTTGAATTCATTAATTTTCGTTAGTCGTGTACTCCGTTTTTTTCCGAAAGTACTCCGCTTTGGATGTAAATTGTACTACTCTTGCAATTTTCCAAACGACAGCACTGATCAGGGAGCCCTGGCAAGGTATAACAACTAATAAGAATTTCACTGCCTTTCTCTTGGGCTCGGAAGAGAGAATTCAGAGCTGCGATTTTGTATCAGCAATGGCCACAACTCGTTTCACGCTTATCTAACAAATATGACAGTTATTTACCGCTCTGAGTAACTATCCTAGCTGAAAGGAGAGCCTGAGACAACTGAATTCTTTCTGTACGCTTGTTCGGCATTTACCCGGCGCAGGTTGGATATGCTTGGGTCTGCTCCAGTGCTGTCGTTTGAACTCCGATCGGAGTATTTGTACTCCGAAAACTAATAACGTACTCCGGTACTACTCCTCTTATAAAAGTAGGTACTCCATTTTTGGTATTAAGGAGACCATTTCCTTTTTAAAACTCCTATATTTGTTAGCAAACCACGTTTATTAAAAAGTGTTTATTCATCTAGGTGGGAAGACTGAGTTGAGTAACTATGCATGGTACATAGTACAGGTTGAACTTGAAAGGATGGTTTGGTAGTATTACAACGCTGTAATATACCAAGATCAATCATATCACAACAATTTTCTTATTAAAATAAGGAGCGAATTCACGTAATTTAAAATGTGAAATCTGAAATGTCATTTGTGTCATTGCCATTCGTTTCGCTGGGCTTGTGTAATATATATTTTGCTGTTGTGTGTCTGTCGCTGCAACGAAGTAGTCATGCAAATGTAAACGCTCTCTCGAAGAACATAGAATTGTAGAATTTAATTTAAAACTTTGATTTTAATTGCTCCTTTTCTAGCTCACAAAAGTTAAGTTTGCCTTAAGATCGCGGTCAAATCCAAATCCGTTGAACATTTTTCATGGAAGTCGAGGAATTAATTCATAAAAAAAACTACTTCAAGAACAAGAATTACAAGAAATAAAAAAACAATGCCGTGATTTTTATATTATCTAATGTAAAGAAATATTACATCGTAATAATTTTGAGGACCCAGTACTAAAAGCAGTTGAGTGAATGGATCCTATTTTTTAACTCCAAGCTTAATAACTTTAATCACGCTTTTCCGAAACCTTCTTGATCAAAGTTATATCGATGCATTAGACGCAGAATGGCGTTTTGCGCAAATACAGGAATTTGTACCAAAGTGACTGTTATTTGAAGAATACTTTAATCTGATTTTTAATATAACAAGAGAAAAAGCTAGAATTGGTCTAAGACCAATTCTTATGATACCCTAGATGAATGCCCATATGAAATTTCGTGTTGTCACCCAATTGAGAAATTTTGATTTTTTGCATTGGTTTCTCGCATATATTTCTAGAACAGCTCGTCGGACAGAAAAAATGATTATAACCATATTTATAGGATTTTTTATTCTGAAGATGTTTTTAGTACAATAAAAATGTGTAGGACTGATCGTTTTCAAAGTATATGTAAAAACCCAAAAATTTTAAATGGCAACACCAAGAAGGGGTTGCCCGATTTAGTCCATTTTTGAAATTCTATTTGCTATTACTATGAGAACACAATGCACCAAATTTCAGCTTTCTATGTAAACGTGTCCAAATATATAGTGGAAAACGAAATTTTTGTATGGCAACCCCACGAGGGAGTTGCCCGATTTGTCTCATTTTCGAACTTAATTTTACTTTTTCTTTTTAATGTCCGTGTACAAAATTTCAGCTTTTTAGGTGAACGCGTTCTCGAGTTATCGTGCGCACGGACGGACGGACGGACGGACGGACAGACGGACATGCAAAAATCAAAATAACTTTCAATTTTATGCAGGGGTGTCCAATCCATTTTGCTCTACCATCATAATTTCTGTGCGCTACAAACGGAATGACAAACTTAGTATACCCTATAGATTTCATCTAGGGTATAAAAACGCTCTAGTTGAAAATATATTTCCCAGTTTAGAAAAGTTTTTAATTGCCTTATGTGCCTTCCACATACTCCGCAAGTGGACAAAAACTAGAATTGGTCTTAGACAAATCCTTACCATATCTTAGTAGATGAATATCTGTCTGTAATTTCACACGGTATGGCAAGTTTGATAGTTAAACTGTCCATTTCTAGAGCGGTTCATCGGACAGTAAAAATGATTATGTATAACCAATTTTATACGTTTTTGTATTCTGAAGAACTTTACAGAACGATAAAAACGTTGTCACAATATATGTAAAAAACTACATTGATCGTATGAAAAGATCAAGAAAGGGTTCCCCGATTTGGTCTATTTTTAGAGTTGTATTTACTATTTTTAGGGAAGCGCCATGTACAAAATTTCAGCTCTCTCCGCTGACGTATTCTCCGGCAGTGTCCGAATATATAGTGAAAACGAAATTTTTGTATGGCATGGCAACCCTACGAAGGAGTTAACCGATTCCGAACTTGAATCTTTGTTTTAAATAGGTCACGTGGAAAATAGCTCGAGAACGCAGTTTCCAGGAGGACAGACAGACCGCCAGATGGACAGAGGGAAATGCAAAAGCCAAAATAATTTTTAATATTATGAGCGCGTATCTCACACAATTTGTTCTACCAGCATTATTTTTGTGCGTTCAAACGGAATGACCAAGTTAGTATGCCCTCTGGCATTTCATATCTTGGGGTTGAAAAACATGCCACAACGACTGCTTTTTATTGCAAAATAAACATTGATAACGAGATGTCCGTAATAACAAGAAACAAGGAGCTGGCAGCATGAATTTTTTTATTGTACAAAGTTTGTCATTCATATATCTACTTGAAGAAAACATTGGGGTGAAACCGGTTATTGTATTCGCAGACGTTCGTTGTGCTGTTTGTAAAAAAATTTTATATCTACAACGTTTCTACTACCTTAATCGAGGTTTATATACTGTTCTCCATTGAGGAGTTCTATTCTCGATGTCCGAAGACTTATCAGATCTTGATTAAATTTTGAAATTGAATTGGTTTAGAAATATCGGAAATATGAGGTAACATCCATAAAAAGAAATCAGTCGAACGGATAACAGATAAGCTCCTCTTTTTGAAGTCGGTTAAAAAAGGAGATCAATTATTGTAATAACTTTTACTGGATTCTTGAAGATCTCATAAAAAAACAAGAACTCGAGAGATATTCTTCAGTACAGATGATTAAATACGGAGGGTGAAGTTCTTTAATATATATTATTTTGTTTTGGTTATATTCAAGCGATATTTTGTTTATTTTCCGAAAATAGACTCAAAGAATTTTTTGTATATGGCACTCTCAGGGCTACATATCTTCCCCACTGATAATAATACGAATAACTTTTAATAAAATTTTATTTTGAAAATTATTTAAATTAACAAAAATTATAAAAATTTTATTTAATACGATCGGTTTTAATTTCGTTAGTCGTGTACTCTGTTTTTTCCGAAAGTACTCTGGTTTAGCAGCAAATAATACTACTCTTGAACATTTCCAAACGACAGCACTGGTGCACTCTTCTATCTGCAGATGATTTGAAAATCTTACCTCATGAAGACCTGATGCGCGCGGTAAGAGGTGTTTTTTTTTTTAGGTTAGCACCGTGCTTAAGATCTTTGATCCCTCTTCCTGGGATAAAAGAAGTTCAATCACTTTTTTGACTGGTTTAACGCACCACTGCTAAATTCAGGAATCATTTCATATATGGTCTAAGTGTGGCTTGTGGTAGGTTTTTCGATAAACGCCCCTCTAACCTAATCTTGTTCTTACTATTCTGACCCTCAGTAAAGTAAACCTGTTATAATAAATTTTCTCAACCATGTGTTGATCCAGAGAACCATGAGAGAGACTATTATATCTATTACACCATCGACATTTCAAGTCTTTTATGTATGATTAAAATTGTATTATAAGTGTACCACCAATGTTGATCTTGATACATAATAAAGTTTCTAATATCATTGACTAACAATAAATAAGAGATAATAAATTTTAAATTGAAAGCTAAAATAAATATCTGTTAAAGAGAAATTAATTTCACAAAATTGCAAGTTACTTTATAGGTCTTTTTGATTTTTCGTATTTTTCGTAAATTTCACTTCCGTCAACATCAGATTAAGTAAATACTGCTCCAGATATGTTTCCATCCTTTTAAATACCTACGTATGCGTGTTCATTAACGTAAAATTAAAGGTTCATTTGAAAATAAATTTCTATTGACTTACCTACCAGTTGACGTATCCAACTCCATTTCCAACTTTGATTACCAAGTTACATCCATGTTTGAATTTTAAACGAAGGTACTCAAATTCGAGAGAAAATAATTCTATACGTAGACCAGGTGAGGGCGTAAGACCCCGAATATATGTATAAGCCGTGAAGTATAAATTATATATGTATGACACTAGACTGGAAAACGCACGGCTAGTTGACTGATAGAAATTTTGAAGGGAAGGTTTAGTTTTATTTGTTTGTTGCTATTTAATATTTAAAAATTGGCTTTTTTTTTTTATTTAATATTATTTTAGTATAGAGTAATTGAATTTATTTATTTATTTATTTTTCCAGGGTTCTTTTAGACTGGCGCTTTGAAGAGAACTACAATTTCTGAATGATTATGGAAATCTGGTAAGTTTGATAAAACACATTGTGAACAATTAAATTTGCTTCATTTTGGGAGGATTGATACGCGGGACCGAACCTATTCTACATCCTAGTGGGGCTCCAAATGTAAAACTTGCCATCAATAGTTTTGATTTAATTTTAATTTTTTTTTTTTTTTTTTGACAAATGTTTGTATATTTTTGAGTAACAGTGGTAAAATTTTAAACTCTTGGGTTGTAACATTTTCAGTAGGAGAAGATTCAAAATTATTTATAGCAATTAACAAAGCCAAAGTGGTTTTTCTTAAAATTAATTCAGGTATAGGTCCAGCTCGCTTTCGTATTAGATCCAGATAAGCCATTGCATTACTAAAACGTTCCATAAAATCTTACTAGATGTGCAAAATTAAACTAATGCACGTACTTTAACTCCCGAATATATTTTTTTTTACTCACAAGCAGCTGTAAGGTCGATTCATTTATAGCAACCTCTTGGCTGAAGTTAGTGTTCTAGATAATTTTTCAATTCTAAACTTATCTGCCTAATGTTTACTATTATCTGCTTCCTTCCTTCCTTTCCGTTACTCTATACATCAGTATTTTACCTTACATTTTACTTTTTTAAAGTTATTCATATTGCTATTCTTACACCTATACGTGTTAACTTACATTTTATTCTTTATTTCTATTATCTTTATTTTCCATTATCTTTATTTTGCTTAAGCTTTGTTTTTGTTTTGTTTTTGATTTTTAGTAATTTTGATATACTTAACTGATTTTTTCGTCTTTTATTATAGTATGTACATGCGCACAGCTAGGTAGGGGCACGGGTGGACACGGCCCACCCCAAGGGACCCGAAACGCACCGTTGTCCCCCCCCCCCTCCAAATTACGATCCAAAATTATTAAATTCCAATTAGTCGTTCATATATATTTATTTAAGTTTCAACCAAGCAAGCATGAGGACATAACCTTGAAAGCATAACGAAATTATATAAGAGTGAGCTGTGCCTACATATGTAGTTGGTTCCAAATTTGTGAAAAGTGATTTTGTAATGAAGCCACACTCAATAAGTGGCATTCATTATTCATTACTCATAATAAGCGCCAAGCATACATCTATTAAAGTGCCATCAAATTAATAAAACGCATCTATGCTGTAGGTATACATATGTACAGATATGCCTATTCTCATACTAGTATCTCTAACATTTCCCAAGTCATTCATTCTTTTAAGAATACTCAAATTACAAAACATATTCTCTTTGAGAAAAATTCCCAATATGTATCTAAAACTTAGTTTACACTTAGTCACTTGTATCGGGATTTTAATGAGGCAAATTATATACAAATGCTCTTTCATTTGGTTGTGCCTGATATAATTGCTCATACATTTTGTATATGTTGATTTTGCTTGTGGTTTGACTTTTCGCTATACTTTTTCATTTCGCTTTGACGTGCAGTTTATCGTGTGCTTAGTTCCGTAGTGCGGGTGGTTGAATTAAATTAAAAATCATGTCATCGTGGTCAAAAGAAAAGATCTTACTTCTGATAGAAAAATAAGACAATATAATATTTGCGATATCAAAAGAAAATGGAAAAAATGAAAAGTTGGAAAAAATTAAAGTGTACGAAAAAAGAAATTGATGATAAGTGGTATAATATAAAAACTGAATTTAACAGAGAACTCGAAAAAATTAATGTTATGAAGTATATACCTCATCATGGTATGCATTCAAACATTTGCAACTTTTGCGGACCAGTAATTAAAGTATATCTACAAGTGCTCGTCTAATGTAAACAGAAGTCAAAAAAGTTCTCAATATACGTCAAAAACGTGGTGATACAAGTTCCGATAAAAGTGCCAATACAAGTGCCGATACAAATCCAGATACCTGCATCTAAGAGTAAACTTACCTTAAAAATGACTTGACTTTCTCCATTTCGACCGACTGATAATAAATCCATCAGAATTATTGTCAACTCAACATTTTCCATTCTTAGCATAATGCGACTACGCACTACATGGTTTACGTAGAAGAAAATGTTCGATTTCATTTGTATAAGCGAAATAGACTATTTCGAATATTCAGTCAATACATAAATCGGAAGGCGTACCCAAAATTATACACTTATGTTAATTTACAAATTTTCGCCCCTTTACTAAATCTTGCTGGATCACCAATTGTCGAAGAAAATCGATCGATGGTCCTAAGTAAAAACGGGCCCAGAGACCCTCGATCCACGGTAAGGTCTCTTATTCTCCTAATAAAGAACAAAAAGGAAAATTTAGAAGTAACTAAACAAATGTTAAGTCAATAAGTCAAAAATAAAAAGCTTAATAAGAAAAACTTGAGTCAAGAAAGAGATCTTTAATCGGGGCTTGTGAACTTCTTGCATAAAAGCTCTCCCAGTCCTTGCTGTAAGTCGAAAACGTAACCTCACAGCAGCTTTAGTAACTGAAAAAAATTAGCAGAGGCCTTAAAAAAGCACTTAGAATCATCGCCTCGGTCTGAATGCAGCCAAATGATTGTATCGTATCGTTAATCTCTTACATTTGGAGACATTAAAAGGTTAGCAGAATTGAACCTAGGGAAAATTATATATATACAAAGCCACCGACATATACAGACAAATTTTAAAAAGCATTAATAATAGATTAGATTAATAAAATCAGGCATATGCGAATTCACAGCCTTTCCTAATATTTAAATTGTAGAATAGGAATAGAAATAACTTAACAAACATAAAATGAATAATTAAAACAGGCAAGCTAAAATAGCAATAGAAATAACTGAGCAAATATAGAATAAATAAATAAAAATTCAAACTTTACAAAATAATAAATAAATATTGCCTAATACGAACCCAGCTTAAACACTAATGCTAGCAGCGCCACTGAACAAAAAGACCGTGAGGATGAGAAGCGGCGATTCTGACGGGTGAACGTCACTTGTGGTTTGGACGAGCGGAAAACAAGATATGTTTTTTTTTCACGACGGACAAAATAGGAAAAAGAATCAGTTTTCATTCTAAAAACGCTAAACAATAAGAGATAGTCATCCTCATCACACCAATCTGTTTTTTCCCTAAAAAACAATCTAAAGGTCTATTTTCGGGCTAAAGAAGGCCAAGCAGAAAAGGGCAGTTTTCTGATACGTCCAGCAATAAATTTCAATTTTGCGTAGTCACGTCATTTATCGGGACTTCGAGAAATGCGCCGAGGGACATCCAGGCAAGACAAAGTAAAAAAAAAATTAAAAATAAAAAAATAAAATAAACGAAATAAAATATCAAATAAAATACAGGATTACATACGTATAAAACATTAACTAAACTTGAGAAACTAACCTAATTTGTATTGAAGCCTTATCTATAATTATTTCCTAGTAAGTACTAACCACTTAACTTAATTATTTTGGAAGCAGGGCGGCCGCATAGGTTTCTTTTGTAAGTCGACAATTGTCAGAAGTTGTGAATTCGCAGATATCCAAGGGCTAAATTATATTCATAGACTGAATCGGCTTGGATGTCTTTATTTTATTATTATTTGTAGGGATCATCCTGTGACGTACCGATCACATACGTTTAACGAAATTAGGAGTTGTAGAATTTTATATTAGGAATTAAAATTGTTATATCATTGAATAAATAGTATGAATTATTTTATATGTTTGTAATAAAAATCATTTAGTACTATAACTTTTATAGGGCAGTACCATATAAATTTAGTACAATAATAAGTTAGCAACAGTTGCTTAGATATACAGATATGAAATGACATCCGCCATTCTGTTCTTGGCTTTTTCAGTGGTTTGTCGCACGAGCAACAAGTATTTGTAAACGAGAATTAAATTAATAATAAAGTTATATCTTTTATGTATATTACAATCGTAGTACTTTCTTTCATCCCCAATAAATTACAAAAAGGTTATAACACATCCCCTACATATTCATTAACAACTTACGAAACAATAAGAGGAAGAAATTGTTTAAAGCAGAATACTTGGCTAAACTTTTTGATGATGAATGACACTTGTTCGCCAGATCTTGCCGTTGAAAAGGTTCCGGAAGGACTCATCTTCTAAAAATAAAGGTAATTTCTTGAAAATTCCTCAATTTTTTTGTAAATATGATGATAAATTTCTTAAATTTATCCGTAATTATAAAAAAATCTTAAAAATACAGTCTTTGAAGCTGAAGCGATGGTCATGAAAAACAGGCTTAAATTAAAAAATTATGAGATAAATGCTGAAAATTTGAGAAAAAATATTAAAGAATAGTATAAACGTTTTTAAGCGAAAATATTACTCCTAGTGAACTCCGCCGGCTGTGAGAGAAGTCTGTGTGCTATGAGGCGGATAAAAACGTTGCTTTGAAGCACAATGCTTCAAGAACGATTCTCTCAGATGTCAGTGCTCAACATTGTTAAAAAAATTACAGCTGAAAAGGTATTGAGCCTATTTGCAGAGAAGATGGAAAACTAAAGCTTATTCAATTGGTTTTTGGCAATTTCTGTTGACAATATTATCTATAACACGATCAAGTAAGTTTAATTTAAATTAACGCGAAAAGTATTAAAATAATAGTTTGTATTCCCTTCCAGCAGCATGATTATATCGATATTAATTTAGAATTGATGGATGTTGACAAATGAAACGATAATGCACCGAGAGACATTATTACTGAGAATAAGCTCTGTACGATGTGTATCAAGGAAAGTTAGGCGCGATTTTGAGCTTAGCAGACATTTCTTGCACGTAAAAAAACAAATTGCTTCGTCTTATTCAAACTGAATATACAAAATTTAGATTAATAGTAGTAAATATATTTTCTAAATTATCTCCGATTATGATAATAGCAGTAAATTCTCTAACAGAAAATGAGACAATGTTTTAGTAGATATAAATTATTTTTGACTTCTTGTAAAATGTTCTTCTTTGTAGCAAATCAGTCTCATTGTGCGATAACTTTGTTATCGTAAGAAGAATTTTCTCAATACCAAAAGTGTTTCTGCATATATTAATAAGATTTGGCTTCTATTAGGTCTTCGGTTTTATTTCCGTTCAAAAGAGTTTTCTTTTTCTGTGAAAGTTTTCTCACTCCAGTAGAAATCGTGATGCCAGTAGATTAAAAAAAACTACATGTATTTTGTATTCGATCTAAATTAAATCCAGTCAAATGTATAGGCGATATTTATTTAAGAATAAACTCTTGCTCGGAATCAAACAACAGTAATCAATAAAATACTGTGCTGATGTAAGGAAACTTGGCGTTAACACTGATTAACGTTTTAGAAACTTTTACACATTTTTGAATAACAATACTTGATTGAAGAATATTCTTTTTCAATTTTTGTGTCAAGCTGATCCATTCTAGGCCCACCCCACAACAAAAATCCTAGCTACTCCCATGAGTATGTAACCTGTTGTTTGTATTTTTATTATTATTCTTTCATTTATATTATTTTTTCCACTGAAATTATTGTTTATTATTCTTTATATCTAATTTTAAGTTGCTTCTAATAATTAGTTTATCTATTTCTTCCTATGAAGTTAATTTGCATTAGCCTAACGGTAGTGAGTAACTGGATTTATATTTATATTGTTACGAGCGTGGCCTTAGTTCGTTATTTAAAACACAATATTTCAGATATCATTAGCAAGTTCTTTCTTTATTTAACTTTACTATTTACTCTCACAAATTCACAAACAATCAAATCAACTCTTTATTTATCGCTAGTATTGTACTTCTAATTATCACAATCCGTTCACTTCACTGTCTGAAATTAGACTCGCCTCCTGGCTGTGAGTATCGCCGTATTTATGCTCTACAAATTATGCTAGAACCTACCTGAATATTCCGTTCTCCGAACCCATAGTTTACTAAGATATCACTAGCCTAAAGTTGCTTCCATTTCCAACAGATGACACTTGTGTCACTTTGCGGCACGTAACAACATGTTTGTTATCGTATTAGCCTTATAAATAAATAAATAGCAAATGCTTGAATTAATCTGAAAAGATTTTAGAAGGCTGATTAATGCTTAAAAATTACCATCGCTTCTCTAGAGTTCTTTCATCGTTATTTGAGGAGGCAGGTTCAACATTTTAACATTTTCACTAAGGCTAGTACTAAGGTCACGACTTAAATAAATTTTTTTAATAATATGTATTAAGCGCGCTACGATCTATTGGCGAAAATATATCGTGAACTTCTGCGAGAGCAGTAGGTATTATGGTCAGAATGTTAGCTAGATTTTTCGTTCTTGATTAGAGGAAGCACCACCATTAAGTTGTCTCCAACCGATTTTAGCCTCAATTTATTTGTGCCGAACGACTTTTCAGAACGGAAATATTTTTTTTCCAAGAATTCTGTGTAAACAGGGAGAAAAATATTCAAAATGCGACATTTTGAGTTCGAAGTTGCTTTCTTTCTATAATTTTTTGTGAACTTAATAGCAAAAAAGACAGCTGCTACCATTTTGTTCGGATTGTAGCCGGTCCATTAATGAATTTTAATGTGTTTGTCATTCTGCTTAAACGCATAGAAATAATTATGATAGAACTAAGCCGGCCAACGCCCTCATGGTGTTGCCATACAAAAATTACAAAACTTTATATTTTTTACGGATACTGTTGTGAGAATAATCGATCCTAGACATTTTTATTGTACTGAAATTTTCTTCAGAATACAAAATCCTATGAAATTGGTTTTAATCATTTTTACTGTCCGACGAACCGTTCTAGAAATAGATCTGGAAAACCACTTTAAGAGGGGGGTGACCATATGAAAAACTCATAAAATTCATTTAGGTTAGCGTAAAATTGATCTTAAACCAATTGTAGCCTTTTTCGCTATTTGTTTATAAGAGATATTGTCTCAATGCCGCAAGTTTCAAGCAGTTATCTTAAAAATTACAATAAAAATAATTTTATAATTTTTTTACCTTTAGTGCACTTACAACATGTATACAGGATACAAGAGATTGCGAAAAACGCTCGGAGTAAATTTGAGCGTGATGGGAGGGATAACTTAAAGAGTAGTCTATCTACAGTTATCTTTCTAATTACAAAGATGTTTATATAGCATTCAAATTGTTGCATCACAGACTTTTGCATCCTAATCAGTTGTCACCGGCGAGTTCAGAGGATCTGCACAGTTTGTGCTGGTGAAGGCACCCTGTTTCACAGGTTCTTTACTTGCTCGGTTTTGCGGAGTCTAATGGAACTTGTGCGCGATATCTCTCAGATGATCCACCTGAATTTCGGCATTACTAGAACATCGTATCTATGGAGACCAATGGTTTGTAGTCGGATGAATTGTTTGATTAGCTTTGTGTTGACACTGGCCAATTCTACAACTTGTACAACATGAGAGTCGAAGTTGGGAGTCAGAACACTGACACACAATATCACGTACAAGCACTTAAAAGGCTATTCGTTTACAGATTAAAGATACGTTTACGTCTTGAATATCTAGCAATGAACGCAGACACATGGCAACCACTATCGTTAGTAGGTATAGGACAGAGCTCTTTCCTTTCGCTAGTGATGCAGATGGATGACTTTCGCTCCTTTATCGCTATATGAATGGTCAATGCTCTGATGAAATATCTAGTCTAATCCCTTGTAGAATGATTCCTACAGGCAATACTCGCGCTGCAAACCGCGCACATCCATTTACCCTTCAAATTACTTTCGGCCGTACAGTAAAATTCCGTGATGTTTTTTTATCCCGAACAGTGCGAATGTGGAACAGCTTACCATCTTCTGTTTTTCCTCCGGCATACAATCTGTGGAAGTTTAAGGGCGACAAACATCGACACCTCTGCCACTCTCCTCATATCCCTTAATCCTTTTTCTATCTCCTTCCTGCCATCCTGTGCGTTGCATCATAGGGTATCCCCTGAACTTGGCTTAATAATTTAAACAAAAAACAGCATTTATAACGCAAGTCCATGGGACCTCTGCTCGCTTTAGAATCGTTGCAAGTGCTGTGGGAAGGGCAAGCATTCGGTTAGAGATTTTGATCTGAAGGGATGATGAGGACAGGTTGTAGAGGTCTTTCATACTACAAGCTGTTCTATGATGGTAACAGTGGCGGTCAACAAAATTATTCATTTATAAATTCTAAATTTCTCATTCGGCCGTTTTAAAAAAATTCTTCTTAGCTATTTTTATAATTTTTTATGGGGACTCTTCTTGGAACTGTCATTTATCTGTAAATATAGGTACACTTTTTTAATTTAATACAACTTTGACTTTGATCTTAAAACTTTATTTCAAAATTATTGCGAAAATTTTTACATTTACCTCTTACCTTCGTGTTTTTTTCTTTTATGTTCTGAGTGTGCTATGTCAAGTTGTTGGTCTTGCTACCTTCTGTTAAGTTCCTTTTTTGTATTGTTTGAGCTTTTTGCAACCTTTTAGATTTAATTAATTTAATTAGCTTTTTTCTTTTTCTTTTCAGATTCATTTTTTTTACATGTTTTTACTTGTAAGAGTCATTATAAAGTTCTATTAAAGCGTCCTATACACATAAAAAAATATTATTAATAGGAGGATTCAGACAGGACTCTGATTTCAAATTTCAATTTTTTTTGCGTTTTATGTTCCACTGAGCTTTTGAAAACAGAAATCGTGAGCTTTTGTTTTCGGTGGTAACCCCCTTATTATTATTATTCCGGGGGTCTTTAAGGCAAACTTAATTTTTGGAAGATAGGAAAGGTGTGGTTAAAATTAAAGTTTTAAATTTAATTACAGAGTTCTATGTTTTTCTCGAGAGCACCTACATTTGCATCAATTACGTCGCTTCAGCGACAGCCAACATAAAGTAAAACATTACACAAACCAAGGCAACGAAACGAATGACAATGACACAAATTACATTTGAAATTACTTTATTCTCCTTCTTTTCAATAACATATTTGAATCTACTGATCTGATTGAACTTGGTATTTTTCACCGTAGTACCACTACCAAAGCATCCTTTAATCCTGACTCGATAACAAATTTTATTAGCAAAATGTACTACCTAAGTATATAAAGTCACTCAACTTAGTCCTCCGTCCTAACTCAATAAAAACTTTTGAATAAACTTGAAATTGACTATCTAATACCAAAAACGGAGTACTTTTATAATAGTAGTAGTATAGGAGTACGCTATTATTTAGATTTCGGAGTATGAATGAAGTACAAACGATAGCACTAGCGGAAAGTGTCTTTCTTTTAAAAATGTTTTTAATTACATCACTAACACCATAGTAAATGACATAGCAATATTTTTGGGAGAAATTAACAGATTATTACAAAATTTCAGATTCTCCATTGAAATCTTTTCTAAAGGATCACATTGAAAAATGGTGTCGGTATGACGAAGTAAGTATGTAGATAGCACGATCCTACCTAAACAATTTAATGACTCAAAAACGTCTTATTCATTGTAAATCACATTGAAAATAAGCATTCTTTTCCTTCAATCTCGATTCGCAGGCCGTTCCTCTTTCATATACCTACAAAGGATAAATCCTGAAGCGTAAATAATTCAGGCACCTCCTATTTTCCATTCAGCCCACTCTTTTCTTTTTGTGTTTGTCTATCCCTAGATGATTTATAGAGCCTACATTGCCTGATTTAAATACAAAGGCAAAATTAATGATACTAAAATATACATTCGCTAAATTAATCTCTTCTAAGATGACATATATAACGACAATTATACTAGGTAGCAACACTACTATAATCAAGCACTTTAAGCATTCTCATAAACCGACACAATAGTTATACATACATACATACTTACATATGTATATATGTACTAACTAGCTGCTGGATTTCCTTTTATTGCCATAGTAACGAAGAGCATTGACAATACAAGTCCAAGAGCGACTGTCATACATAAATAAATAATCAGCGGAAAGATTTGCGACTATAAAAAGCTTACAACAACGTTTTTATGACAGACAGCCAGAGTGTGATAGAAATCTATGTTAATACGCTAATAAAAAGCTGAAATCTCTATACCCACCCATGCCTGTTTACAATGGACAAAATCCCAGGCACTGTGAGAAGGTCATAAAGTTTCCAGTTAAAAGTCGCATTATATGTATGTAGCCGCTACCGAACTGTCGCGTGACTTTTGCTAATGTTTTCCGTGTTAAAAGAGCTTAAGAATTTTTTACAGTTTTCTATTAAAAGGAGTGGCGTCCTTAAATGCGACCATGAAATTCGTTCAAATGACAATAAACTTCCAAATTGAAGGTTTAAGGTGTTTAGTCTCATTTTGATTGTATACCTGAGGATGGCGGAAGAAATGAAAATTTGAATTTAGAATTAAGTCCAGGATATGAAATAAATCGTAGAAATACCGTGACAAGGGTAAAATAAGTTCAGTGATGTTTTTTCCTCTACTTCGTCAGCACTGAAGTTTCTTAAATTAATATTTTAAAAGGCAGAGTAGTTAACCTACTTGAATACGTCTTAGATTTTTTAATTAAAAAAAAAAAAAAAACGCTCAAGGACAGTTATAATGAGGTTGAAAGTATTGTCAATGATGTAATTAAAAGGACAAACAACCAATGTCTACGTGCCCAGCACAGAAATTAATGAAATATTATGCCATGAGAAGATATTTGTAATTAGACAAATGTCAAATCAGAAAAAAAGTAAGATTTTCTTTTTAATTATACCTATGCGATTACGAAGGATGAAAATAGAGGCTCTTCCAAAAATCAATTCTAAGCTAGCTACATATTAAGCTTAACAACATATGTAAACGTTTGCGCTAATCTTAAAGAAATTGGCATTGGTCAAGGGAAGAATACCTACTCCGAAGCTCAATAGCTTATTCTCTGATTATTCTAGTCACTCTCAAATAAATATATCTGAGTCTGCTGATAACATGTGCCCTTATAAATTATTATTATTTTCAGTGCAAAATTGAATGCCATTAGGCTTGACCTTATCCATCCTAATTCCATTAAAATTATTCTTCCCGCAATCTTAAGCGGCCCATACACGCCGAACATATTGGCCAACTTGGTGTGTCACACATGACAGCTTTTTCTCCACACACTTGTCAAATATGTTGTCCAACATTAGTACATGAAAATATATCAAGAGCTTCTAAAACTGGTTAACTGTTGTTAACTGTTATCTTTTCTTCAATAGAGCTCACTCAAGAATGACAAATGGGTGACAAAAATCGCCCTACATGGTACAATATGTTGTCAAATACGTAGCTCCGCCCCTAAAAATTAAACTAATTTGATTTTTGTCCAACCGCTTGACATACTGCGTGTGTCACACCGTCAAACATACATATACACGGTCAAATATGCGTGACAACATCGTTGTCCTACTCGAGTTGGCCAACATGCGTGACCATGTATGGGCCCCTTTATGTGGCGCATACATGGTGAAGATGTTGTCTAACTTGGTGTGCCATACATGAAAACCTTGTCTCCACACACTGTCATACATACTGTCCAACATCAGGACAGAAACACATATCAGGAACTGCTAGAACTGTTAACTAATATCTTTTCTTCAATAGAGTTCACTCAAGATTCAAGAATGATGAATGCGTGACAAACATCACCCCTACACTATCAAATTAATTTGATTTTCGTCCAACCGCTTGACGCACTGCGTTTCATACCGTCAAACAGGCACACACACGGGCAAATCTGTGTGACAACATCGTTGTCCTACTCGAGTTGGCCAACATGCATGACAGTGTATGGTCTCCTTTACATATATTTTTATCACAGATATTGTCAAAGATCTACTTTACTTTTCTGCTGGAAAGAAGCGAAAATCATACCAGTTGTTAAAGAGACTCAATCAATTAGGAAGGAATGCAGGTCCATCTCTGGGAAAATTTAATATACAATCAGGTCATGGTATTCATAAAGACCAACAATCTGTTGTATCACTTTAAGCCACTTTTAAGAACTATAGATTATATTCGCATTGCATGCTATGGTACTATGTAAGTTTGAGCACTGTTGGACGTACAATCCAGTCGGTCAGCATGAGCTGACAGCTCATTCAGTGGTAGCCCTTGTATCACCTCGACACGCTGGCACACCTCGGCTAATGGCGAAGAGTATTGGGGCGCTACAACGTGCAATAAAAAAACAAATCGTGCCTAAAAAGAAACGCAGACCACATCCCGAAGGGACTTTGCTTCGCCTTACCTGCTAATGATGATTATGACGACCAGATATTGACCATCCTCACGGTTCAATGCCTCAGCTTCCGTGTGGAATCAGTTGACAAACATTATTGAGCTGATGCAGCTTATCACTTATTTAAAAGAAGAGAAGGAAATCCGGTCGAAAGAGAGAGAAGAAAAATCCTCCACTTACAGATTCATGTTGAGTAAATTTTCTTCTTTAATTAGTTAGTGTATAGTTTTGTTAATTTGTATTAATATCACTCCTAGTATTGGTAACCAAGCGATAGAAGCTACAGGATCCGATCTACCTTTTCTATATACAGACTGTGTAATAACACAAGTGAAAATAATATTAAAAGGTGAATATATACTTTAAATTTTGAAATTTTCAGTCTTAAACTAACTGTATTATTATAATATGGTACATGCAGCAAATAATAATAATAATAATTTTGAAAATGCAATAAATCAAGTATTTGGTGATATAGAACTACAAGAACAACTTTTCTATGAAGTTTATTTATTTGCACAACTCAAAAAATAAAAAAACTATAACAGAAATGAGTATTTGAAAAAAACTTTCAGTTTGATACAACGTTTTCCAAGGGCCTTATTAAACTACCACAGCCATAATAAGGCACAAAGCAAAAGTTAACTTTTTCAAAATCAATCAGCGGAATGATTCCTTTTTACCAGAGCTGTAAAATACTCATTACTTAATGGATTTAATACCTCTTAATTACCAATACCGAGTATTTAAGAATTGGCAATTCCCAGTACTAAGCCTCCTGTATTGGAATTAAAATTTTACAGTCCCATTCCCAGAATGAGAAGTGATATTTTAAAATACCGGAAAGTAATTGAATTTGCGAGTCCATTACAAAAATACCTACAAATTGCCAAGAGTATTAAAAGTATTTGGCATTACTATTTAATTCCTTTCAATTCTTTTCAAACACTTTCAATTACTTTTAATTACTTTGACAACTTCAGTATTAAACATGAATCATGAAATGAACTGGATCAATTGTCTTTTTAATTTTATTGTAATAAATGCTTTTCCCTGTTTTCGATGTTCACAAGTTGCTTTAAAAAAATTGTAGGCCAAGAGGTTTGATGCAGTTTCCCGACTTCTGACGCATAAGGAAAAGCTGTGCGATCTGTGCGAGAGACTAGGGATTTCCAAATTCTCTCCCACAGATATACAGTATTTAGAAGAATATTGTGTATTGATGGGTCCAATTGCCGTGGCACTTGATTTTCTTCAAGGCGAAGAAAATTTGCTATTCGGGTGTCTCATTCCGTCTTTAGTGACACTGAATGTAAAAATTGCAGAAGTCGGCATGTACAACAACTTAAAATATTTAAAGACAGTGACAATTGCAATAAGAAATAAGTTGGCCAAAAGATTGTTGTCTTCAGAAGCAGACGATGCATTAGTGGAATCCGTCCTGTGCCCGAAAATCAAAATGTGGTGGTTCAACGCTTTGAAGACCAACGTCAACCGCTCTGCTGAAGAAATTCAGAATTTAGTGATTCAAAAAGTAACAGAAATGGCAACCGCTGGAGGTGAAACCTTTGACGAAACATGCAATTCCAGCAATGAATACGGATTTTTCGATTTTGACGATATTGGTAATGATAAATGTTGCCAATTCTAAATTTTTATTTTAATACCTAATTTAATGCAAACTTTAGGTGCTTTATGTGCAGAGTGCAGTCAATCTGCTCCAGTTGAAACACAAACGCTCACAACACCGCCATGTACAAATTTTAATTCCAGAATGATCGCTGCTGATTTCTACCAATACATACAACGATCCTGACACTGAAGTGGGTATTTGGAGCAAGTATTCGCGACTTAAACAAGGCGCACTGAAGTACAATACACCATTGCCTTCATCAGGCGCAGTAGAGCGGATATTTTCCTTAGCAGGCTTAATCAACCATCCGAAAAGACACGCTCTTAGTGATTTATCTTCTGAAAAACTAGTCTTAACTAAGGCAAACTGGAATTTTAGGAAAATTAAAAATTAATTGAAAGGGTAAACTGGAATTGTAAATTTTACTTGTAAAATAGAAATCACTGCCAAAAAAAATTAGGTTTAAAAACTGAAAATAACTATTTGATGAGTTCATTTAACTAAGTTTAACTATTGTTTTTTATATAATTGTAAATTTAAATATGAAGGAATAGCAAACAGTAAATATTTTCCTAGAGTGTGACTTTGTATTTTTTAACCTCTTAGCCTACAATTTTTTTAAGCAAAAGTAATTCTTCACACTACTTAATTTTATTGCAACATGAGAGCATCGAAAACGGAAAAGCTTTTATTACAATAAAATTAAAAAGACAATTGATTCAGTTCATTTCATAATTCATGTTTAATACTGAAGTTGTCAAAGTAATTAAAAGTATTTGAAAAGAATTGAGAGGAATTATATAGTAATGCCAAATACTTTTTAAATACTTTTGGCAATTTGTAGGTATTTTTGTAATGGAATCGCAAATTCAATTACTTTCTGGTATTTGAAAGTATCACTTGTCTCATTCCAGGATTGGGACTGTAAAATTTTAATTCCAGTACAGGAGGCTTAGCACTTTGAATTGACAATTCTCAAATACGCTTTACTGGTAATGGTAATGGTATTTGAATTTTACACCTCTGCTTTATACTTGATAAAACTAAGAAAATCGACAAAATTCGGTTATTTTTAATAATTTCCAATAAAAATTGCAATGGGGTTTTTTAACGCCTAGGGGGATAATGAGGCTCCCCAACGACTTTAGTTATAAATTTCTTAACCTACAACAGAGTAAATCCAAACAGTCTTCCTTCCTTGGAACAAAAATTATGTCTCAATCATAGGTTAGGTAGGGTAATAAGGCCCATGGTCTACCCCAGTGGGCCTTATTGCACCTATTACAAGATTTTACAAAATTACTCATTAATCAAATACACACAATGCTAGGCGCAAATAAACACCGAAATCATAAACTACATTACCTAAAGTTCATACTAAACAAATTATTACATGTGGAAATAGTAATTAAACAACAAAGCTTATGATCAGGGTCGCCACTTTGGTCCAATTGAACCAAAAATGGTCCACTTTTTCCTCCTTGGTCCCACGGTCCAATTTTTCTTAAAAAGTACCCTATTAGTTCTACCTATAAAAAAAAATAGTCTCGTTCTTTTTCTCTTTCTGCAAATCCGCATCACTCCAGATCATCTCTTTTTAGAATTCTTCTATTTAAAAAGGCTTTTTATACTTTAATACATTGAAAGAAATTTAAATTATTATTAAAAGTAAATTGGAATCATGGATTTTAAAGGCCTGCAATGCTTGAAGCTGTTTTTATTATTTTTGTTAAAAAAAAAAGCGCATTCACACATAACAAACATTCGCCATATATTTGACAAACAGAAGCTCAGTCTCATACTAATGCAAAAACTTTTCGTTCTGTACTTATTCGTTCACGCTGTAATTGCCGCGTCTCTAGAAGGCCTTCTGGACTACGAACTCGGCGGTTCGATTGAATCTGAAATAAAAATCGTTTGGCGAGGTTCACCTCCTTTGGAGTATCTCATACACATTCCATTCCACACAAAAATCTCCTATAATAAGGTTCAAAATTATTCAAAGAATATACATTGGACGCTTAGTATCGTGACTGCAGGCCAAAATGCAACTTTATTAAATAACTATATATATACAGGGTGTTCCGTAAATGTCTTTAATCCTTTAAGGGGATGAAAGCAGAGGTCATTTGGGGCAAAAAAGTCTAGATACTTTTATATCGAACTCCGCTTGGTTTTCGAGTAAAGCGATAATATCGATTTTCGAGATTTTGCATACCTCTTCAGAGTAATTTCGTTATAAGTTCTATTGTAATTAATGGATTGTGACGTTCAAACCTTTATTTAAAAGAACACATATTGGCCTTTCTAAGAATGCATAATTAGTTATAATTGTGCCTTCAATTATTTTAAACAAAAACAGTTTTCTCTAGAATTTTTTATTTCACCAAAATTTTTGTCGCGCTTCAGTGTACATTTATTCGAAATATCACCATTGCACGAACTTGGCAAAATTATGAAAAAATTTGCTCATTATGTCCTCTTTTCAAAATGACCTCCCTAAGTGCTATCAACAATAACAATCAAAAGTTATAAGCAAACATTTGGAAGATGTGCCCGTCGAGGTAATCTTCAGTTTTTTCGTAGGATTCTATCTCCTCCTACAGGTTTTAACCTACGACAACCAATTATATGTCATTGTACGGGAATCTGAACTGGCTATTACATAGGGTACTTTTTGATTTCGAATTTCAAAAATGGAGGGGGTAATTTCGAAAAAACAATTTTTTACCAAACTTGATATTTACGTAGATTTCGTTATTCCGCATCTTCATTTTTGCAGGAGGGGCAAGCTCTGGGAGGGGCGGGAGTTCAAAGTTTCAACTTTAAGCGGCTATATTTTCTCAACCAAGCATTGTTCTAGCAAATAAGTCGTAAATTCATAAATGGAAAAGACATTTTTGGTGGTTTTTATTCCAATATAGCCGCTTAAAGTTGAAACTTTGAACTTCCACCAGTTCCAGCTTGGAAGAAAATGTCACATTTTGCCGAACCAAGAATAGAAAATTAATATTTCACCCAACTTTAACTGACTATAATGAAAAATAAATGTACTACGCCAGTTTGGCAAGTAACTTTAGAAATTGACGCATTTAATAAGGATTCTAAAATGGTATAACACTTGCTACAATATTTCTTAGATTACGGAAAAAAAATGTTTTCTCCAAGAAACCCAGTTTCGAAAAATGTCTTTTTACCTACTAAAAATGACTCTAGTGTACGCAAAGCTTGCCGTAAGACCGTAACTTTAAGCTTCTAGTTTGACTGAGATGGAGAATTATTACATGAAGTGTCAGTGAGACAGATAGTGACGCTTTCAAGTTAGAGATCCGAACTTTTTGTTGAATTTATGACAAATTTTCCTTAAGTTTAAAATTAAACACCAATTATTTGGATGCTAAGATTTATTATTTACAAAAGTTGTTCAAACTGCCTTCCTTCAGCTGCAACACAAATTCGACAATTTCTTAAAAAGGATCGGGTTATCAGATGGGCAAATCTTCCATTGATTACAAATTCAACTGCTTCCGTAATTCTGGAGCTCATGTTTTTGTAAAATTCGGTGAGCTATACTTTTAGGCACTGCTGTGCTTTCCTGGATTGCACGCACCAAAGCACTTGGGTCTTCTTCATATGCTTGAAATACTACGTCCTCATAAGGTAAGGAACTCTTTCTTCATCATGTACTTGGTTTGGAAGTCGGCCCTCTGTGGAGAGTAGACGATGCACATTTGTAAAAACTCAATAATTTGACGAGCGAGCGTCACTATCTTGCTCACTCATACTTCATGTAATGACTCTCCGTCTCACTGAAACTAAAATCTAAAAGTTACAGTCTTACGGCAAGCTTTGTGTACAGTAGAATCATTTTTAGTAGGTGAACAGAAATTTTTCGAAACTGTGACTCTTGAAGAAAAAATTTTTTTTGCCGTAATCTAAGAAATATTGTAGCAAGTATTATACCGTTTTAGCATCCTTATTAAAAGCGTCAACTTTTAAGATTACTTGCCAAACTGGCGTAGTACATTTTTTTTTCAGTACAGCCAGTTAAAGTTGGTTGAAATATTAATTTTCTATTCTTGGTTCGGCAAAATGTGACATTTACTTCCAAGCTGGAGCAGTTGGCTTAGAATTTAAAGTAATAAGTTACATAAGCACTCTTCGGGATTACATAAGTAAAATAAAATTGAAAAAAAGTAAAGATTTGTAGCAACAGGAGCTAAAAAACCATCACAAGGTGTACATTTTCTCGAAAACCAAAGAAATGTCTATAATTTGAAAAATACATAACATAGAATTTATTTTTATTTTTCTGGTAACTGTTATGATTTGGTCTATCACCCGATTCTGGCTTGACGTCGACTTACGGGACACCCTGTATAACACACAAAAAAAATAACGGCTGACAATCGGAACTAGCACTGTGTCCATGTGCCTGGTATTAGGCTGACAAAACATCTCTAAATAATTCAAAATTTATCAAGAAAAAAATCCTCAACAACCGGAAATATTATTTACATAAATAATAAACATTTCCTGATAGCAGGCCGACGAAATTTTTCAAAAATTTTAAATCCAAATATATCGATTCGGCGGAAGGCTTTGTCCTGTGCTTGCTTAATGTGTGCATGTTTTCCAAACGGGGGGTGATTTTGATCTCTTTATCGTAGCTTAAAGCGGCCCACACACGATACAACTGTTGGTCCAACTGTTGTACCAATCTGTGTTGGCATACAACCGTTGTATGGTGTGTGGGCCAATTGTACGAAGCATCCAACGATCACAAACTCGGTTGGATGGTTGGATGTGCATGCAGGTAAACCGCTCTTGTATATGCGACCGTTGTATGGTGTATGTGCTTGTTGTTCAACCGTTGATCCGATTTCATTATCTGTGAAGCTTTCATACAGTGAACATCGTTTTTTATTGTAATTGCATTGTAAAAAACAAACTAAAATGGTGTCTATTAAGTATAAGGACTTCTGGGAAGAGTTCATTGATATATATCAAAGCCTACCATTACTTTTCAAAGAAATAATCACAGCTGAAAAACAAATGCACATTTTCTTTTTTTTTGACAACCGATGACATTATTTGGTATTAGAGATATACTCAGTATGAAAAGTTACACAAGACTGACAGCGGAAGAAATCGGTCCAACAGTTGTATCGTGTGTGGACTATCATACAATTGTTGGTCCAACGGTTGTTCAACAGCCGTTGGACCAACAGTTGTATCGTGTGTGCTTAAGCGTATATTTTAGTAACATATTTTGACACTTCACCTCAAATTTGTCGTACTTTTATATTCACCATATTCATTTTGATTTATCCTTTTCATCAACCACAAAATAAATTAAAATGAATTTCCAATGAATTAATGTCAGAATACATGCCTAAAAGTACGACAAATTAATCAACTGCTTCCGAGGTTGTGACAAAAATTTTATACTGTGGTAAATGGATATTCTATTCCTCATTCAAGCAATACAAGTGCGTAAGTTCGAAAAATATTTTTGAATTTGTTATGTGAAGTGTCAGTATCAGTTCATTCTATGTAATGCAAGGCTTGCTTAACTGAATAAAAACACGAAAAAATCAGTAGAAAAGTTCATTTCATTTAGGTGGATATTTTGCACTGACTTATAACAATGGACTGAGCGTATTGTCATTTTCCTATAGGAAAGCATGGCACAAGTTTTATAGTTCTCTCTTTCGCCCTATGGCAGAGTTGGAGCTACCAACACAAAATATTGCATGCAGGAGCGTTTGCTTATGGCATTTGATGTTTTTATGTTGGCTACAGATGTAATCACCGCAGAAGGAATAAGGTAAAGATAGTGTTTACCATGCTCCGTCTCTCTTGCCCATAAGCAGAATTCAGTTAAGAATAACTTTTGAAAATTAAAGTCGGAATGAGTTTAATTCCTTATAAGCGATTAAAATATCACTTGGGCACAAGAAAATATATTTTTTTAATTAATTTCGATTTACGGGTGTAAAATTTTATCTGATTGGTTGAGTTTTATATGTTTTTTATGTAATCGTTTTAAAGGGTGCTCTAACGGTGATATACAGAAACACAATATTTTTTGTGCCACATGAAATAGCAAATCGCTCAGTCCATTGTTATAAGTCAGTGATATTTTGACATTGAAGTAGGACAAAAGATCAGAATCACCCCCCTGGTATTATTTCATTTCAAATTCATTTTAGTTTATTCTGTGGTTGATGAAAAGGATAAATCAAAATGAATATGGTGAATAAAAAAGTACGACAAATTTGAGGTGAAGTATCAAAATATGTGACAAAAATATACGCCTAAGGTGCGACAAAGAGATCAGAATCACCCCCTGGTTAGACACTTCCTTGCACGTCTTGCTTCGTCGATTTGCGACGTGCTGACAACATAGTCTTCTTGAAGAGTCCTCTTGAAAGTAAGTTGCTGTGAAATTATATATATATACATTTTGTTGAGTACTCTTTAACCCAAGGAACATTGATTGACTAAATGAAAAAGGTCCAGAGGGAATTTTGTTCAACTCCTTGATTTATTGTATTCCTTGTGATGGGATTGTTTTCTTCTACATAAGTTGTATTTTCTATGTTACATTATTATATTCTCCATGTCAAACTTTTCTTCTAAATTGACTAAACAAAAATTTTATTTTTAACATAATTTATTGAAATCCTACTTAGCTAATTCCCACGTGTCATCAAAAAGGTGTTTCAAAGTGTTTGGGCTAGACTTTGTTTACCGTGGTTACAACGTTTTAACGAACATCGGATGTATGGTCTGGAATGAATGTATCGTGTCGCCGCAACTGAATTTTTCAATGAGTTCGACAGAGTGGACCGGACCATAGAATTCTCGTTAATACTGATTTCATCATACCTCACTAATCGCCTACTAATGGTTCTCGTTCTGTCCTCAGACGCATGAAGAGCTCTTGCAAGAGTTCTATGCACGGGTTTCAGGGTCGGCTTTAGAGACCGTAGTATCTAGGATATTGTTGGATAAATTAAATATATAGTTAATTAAGTATTCACATTAACTTAGTACAGCCACCTACACGGGCATGTAAGTTCAATTTATAAGACAATACTTGCAATTAAATTCTACACTTAATATTCAATTTCGGAATCATACATCATCCTGGATTTTTATGGAAACTTCGTCAATTTCAATTCATGACTTTTATTGTTAATTTTTTATCGTATCGCAACAATTATTTCAATTCTCCAAGCCAAACACATCTCACCCTCAATTGCTAACCTAATTACCTACTGCATAAATTAGATAACAAATGTCCTGAAACTGAGCCTTCCTCCTTTATTAACTAAATCAACGCCAATAAAACCAAATTTCAAGAATAGGTAAGACACTTAGATATAGGTAGAGCATTGTCATTGTAAGGACCTAAATGCTTTCATTTATTTACTTGCTGAACAGACGACAGCGTGAATTAATGGAAATCATAATTTAATTAAAGTCCTTTTTGAATTATCTTTTTCGTAACGAGTTCGTCGTAATTCCTGCGGTATCGGTAAGATCGCTTATCTACAAGAGAAGGATTTTAATTAAAACGAATTAATTAATGATAACTCTTCAAAATTGAAAAGTAAGCTTTGTGGAGAATATTTTGCCCAAACGCAGAATACAATGTTTCCCGTCGTACTTAATTATTGACGGAGGATTTGAAGGAGGAGTTTGAAATTGATTTATGGAAAAATTCAGAAACCTTTGAACACTTTCTGTCTGTGAGAAGGATTCCTCGTACGGATCAACTCATGACAAAACAAATTGAATTTAATTTGAAGATGCTTAATTTAGCGAATAATATTTCTATTTTAAGGGTTATGAGATAATTATGTAATTAGTGGAAGATTGTTGTAAATAAAGTTATTCATAATGTAGTTGAGTTGAGTGCGTGGAGTCAACCAGCGGGTCGTTGCCCCGTGTAGTTGTGGTTCAGTCTGAGTGTAATGTAGTAAACCTAACTTAATAAATAAAATCAATCCGGTGCGCTTTAAATAGTTAATTAATTTTATACAACCAAGTGAAGGGCTTTTTTATGCCCTTTCATCATCACTAAAGCCAGCCGTACCGTACGGTAACGTGTTTCTTTTTCAATTTGTCCGTCCGGGATCATTGCAAGTACATTTATACTTGTTACTAATCTGTAATACGGATGCTCCGAACTGTGGCTATTGATTTGTGCACTCAGAGTTGTTGAAAACACTATTACTTATTTTTTTTTTACATCGCTGTGTCGGTTGCTGCTGCTGGTAGCACCCATATGTGTGTCGCTCTTTTTTGCTTTGAGCACAAGAATTTTATTTTGGATCTCTGCAACATTTGTGGATTGAGAGCTAATCGATTTTCCGTATATTGCCACCTTAAATCCAAATATCCGACAATTCTTGCACTAAGTGAAACCAGGGTCGTTTCTGATGAAACCAAGGTCGTTTCTGATATTAGTCAGTATCACATATCTGGTTACACGTAGTGCCTCTTCTTTCTCCACATAAGGGGATCGCATTATATGTATGTACGGAATGATGTGGCCTTAACCATCCTTAGAGATATTCCTTCTGCCCATCCAGAGTTTAATTACATCTGGATTACGTTCAAAACTCCACAGGCACATCATCTACTTCTGTTTCCTTTATCGAAGCCCAAATATGTGTGATGATGACTCAGTATTTGACAATATATCGAAAAATATCGATCATTTGCTTTCTGTCTCCCCCTCTTCCAAAATTGTCCTGGCAGGTTAGTTTTATGTCCATAACATACGGTGGCTAAGAGATTTTTCGACCACAAGCATCGAGCCGATTTGTTGAGTTCTTCTGAAAATCTTTCAATTTGCAACAGCTAGTGGATGCACCCATGTCAATTCCTGGTGCAGCTCAATTGCATCCATGTCCAGAACTGAAACAAGTCTACCAGACTTCATGGAACATCTGCAAATCTATTATCCCGAGAGAAAAAAAAATGTTTACCAGAATGTCGGATAAAGTATTTTGGCAAGCCTCAAAGGAAGCAATACGAAACCATGGTGAAGTGTTTGTGGACTCCCTATACTATAAAAAATATTAAAACTATTCCCTAAAATGTAGGGCAGAAAACCTACATTTTAGAGAATATTCCCTAATCTTATTTTGTGTGTTAGACTCGCTTCAAATTCTCGTCTTCCACCCACTTCACAGACACTTGTTTTGCATCTCCCGTACGAATTCGTACAAGAGCCAATATATATCCCTACGAAAGAAGTATTCAAGGTCCTTAAGGAGACTAACGCCTCCAAAAACGCAGGTCCGGATTTTTGGAGAGATTTTGGTGAAAATCGTTGTACTAAATATTTCAAAGGCCTTTGATAGAGTCTGGTTACAAATGAAATGACAAGTTTAGTGTACCTTATGATTTCAAATAGGGAATAAAAAGGGTATAAAGGGTCATGGAATTTTTTTCTATGCCGAAAAAAATATGAGTGAGCTATTTTGGTATACCCTACAAATTGTGAAACTCTCATCTAAATCGGATATGGCCGGGTCCAAAACAAAACCTTTTTGATATATACCAGTAAATTGAAGATAATTTATTATTTGTTAATTGGTTTGTGGCGGCTTGATAATGTCATTTGCACGACATAAACGGCCTTGGGAACCCAATCGCCTTTGTAAAGTTTTCGTAAACCTAATGCGAAAGCCATATTGAGACTTGGAAAAGGCCTCGTAAGTATGCCTCGATTTTATATCGAGAATGAAAACAAAAATTATTTTATTGACTTGTCAACAAAGGACTAATAAAGTCGTTTTTTTGTTCATGTTTGTATTTAAAACAATATAAAAAAGCAATAGGTCCAACATTCGATAGGATAGAGATTCCTTGCTGCTCATAAAATTGAAAGAAGACTGAAGAATTGGCTATTTATTTACCTTTCAGAACTCCTATATTTAGATGCTCCCCAATCAGAAACCGACGCTACTATAGAAGCGACTGTCTTCGACGTTGATCACGTTACCCACGGGATCGGCTAATCTGTGCTGACTATTAGCAACACAAATCGATGTAATAACTTCACAAGAAATTACCTCAAGAGTGTACAGGCGCGACTATAGCTGGTACGCCTCCCGGTTGTCACAAGCGCAGTCTACGCCAGTTGAATCCAGCCATTTCGGTATTCTGAATACGGAGACCAAACTCAAAAGATAATTTGAATTCAGCGAGATCAGAATATTTCTCCGGACTCTTATAGGGATAGAAAGTCTATGTAGTTTTACGTGAGCACCTGCCAACTATGGCTTAATCTCACGGCATTCTTCATGCTCGGATTAGTTATCGGCAATTAAGATCATCATGTGCATAACAATGAGTACCAGTATGCCAATAGAGCATAACATTACATCAACTTACTGATCTAAGCGAGACCTATCAAATCTCTACCGATCACGGCACTCTTCACCACAGCCACCACGTGGGAGCATTGTGAGCCATCATAAGTTGAGGTGAATAACTCCAAATATCCAGGGCTCCTCAACCCCGTGGTACTAAGCTAGCTAAAGGAGGGCTACCTATTTGGTATAGCTTTCGTAAATCATGACCATCAGACCATGAATACTCCCAGTGGTATCTCCATGCAAGATATCCTTTTTGTAATAGGACTGGTTACTCCGTTCGGACCTATATCTTATTAGCAATGGCTAAAAAGAATTGCACCTAGCCTATCCAGGCAAGCACAACCCTTAATAGGCGCTGTCAGAGGGTATCACGTGAAGGTTAAGATATGCCCGTATTCAAGTCTGGATAGCCTTCGAGATTCGCCATTTGGATCTTATAACTACCATTTGTTCTCAACACATAAGGTCTACTAGCATATATGCATAACTTCCAATTTTATCAACCTTCGTAAATTTATTTCTTCTTTTTCGCCCCATGCACAAGAGGCTATTTCTGAGATTTTGTTATTCTGACTATCATGAGTACTTAACTTCTTTGTATAATGACCTCTTTGCCATTTATACCCTACTACAGTACCCACAGAGCCACAAATCTTAATTTTTATTCCACTAAGGTATAGTTATCTCGCCATGGGAAGTACCAATTCGAGCTTATGGCATCTTTCACCCATACTACCGTACTGATTGAACTCTCGTGGGAGATGCCAAAGCGATCTTCTGTGCAACTAAAACTCCAGTACTCCGTACCAAAAAAATTTTCCGTTATGCATGCATGATGTTCCTCTTATGCATCTTTTCTCCTGGCAACATTTCGCTTCACAGACCTCTTTTCCCCCACTCTTATAGGGACAGAAAGCTGTCAGGGTTTTACGTGAGCACCTGCCATTATGGCTTAATGCATGGATTAGAAAACAAGCGACAATCAATGCCCTCGAGAGGCAGAATATAAATATTCTGTCTCAGGAGTACCAGTTTATGTGGGTGCATGCTTGACATTGGACTTACTGGTCGAAGCGAGACCTGTATAAAATCTCTTCCGATCTGTGGTTTACGGCACCCGTTTGATTTAGCGCAACTCCACGCCGAGAGCCAATCCTGTAAGCATGCATTAATAAGCGACCATCCCTAAAATTCACGGACGCAGTATGCAATTTTGTCAAAAGAACAAACTACTCTGTTCAGAGAAGAATGTTCGCCTAAGTAATGCAGACTCAGACAATCTATCTCTGCCCGCATATGGGCTACCACAACTACTACGATGCTCCCACAAGGGGGCCATCCCAAGTTGAGGCGAATATTGCTACTAAATGCAGCTCTATTCGGAGCTCCTCAACCCCGTAGTACTAAATTAGCAATGTCGGCTACCCGATTGGTATGGCTTCGTAGAACATGATCATACGATCATGAGTACTCCCAGTGGACCTTCATGCAGATCCTTAAACGTAACTGGTACCTCCGTTCGGGCTTAATCATATTAGCACTTATAAATAAGTGACAGCAGTGGACCGCCCTTCAAGTTGGGAGAGGCTTGAGACTACAGCCTGTATACATGCAGGCTTTACTATGAACACGCACTATCATCAGAAAGCAAAGTATGCATATTGTACAGCACACGAAACACGGAGCATATACACGGCCATTCCTTTGCTTGTATCCTCCCTTCGAAGCACCGCGCATCACTAACTCCTTTTGCACTTGCCTCTTATAGGGACAATCCGGACCCGTATTATTAAATCTCGCAGGTCCAATCTTACAGCAAGTAGACGGGTTCTTTCTACAACTTCCAGGGACAGGCGCTGACTATCTAATCGATTTACTCCACGAATGATTGATCATTCGTTACTTGGTCAGCTCTTTAACCCTCAAGCGGATAACATATCTCTCGGCTGTTGCAGCTTTATACTACTTCAAGACAACGTAGCTGGTATTCATTAAGGTAATGGTGACAAGACACCCACCTCCACTGATACGCCTGTCAGTAGAAACCGACATCAACTCCAAAGGTTCACTATTAAATTATGAGTTAATAATATGATTTGTAGTTTTTATGAAAGTTATCGAAAAATTATAGAAATAACACCCATCCCTACACCGAAGTACCTACTAAACTTTAAAAGCAGTATAAATTCGTAAACTATAAACAAGAAACAGAAAAGATTCACCACAAGTTTTTAGATACTCCATTTAGGTTTAACTTCGTCGTCCTTACATGTATTTCGTTTAAATAAATTCACTATAAGATTTCCTTTTCAGTGTCAATTACCGGTTTTGGTCTAACTGAGTTTACTTGGTCCTTTGTAAGCAATCTCTTCATGCTAAATGCAGTTTCAAGTAACAGAAACGACTATGTACAAACTGCAAGAGCAAATATTAAATCTTCACAAAGTACACATTCAGTACCAACCTACATATATGAATTCGTTTAACTGCTGCCACTAGTATAATGCAAAAATCGATTTAAAAAGGAAGCAGATCAAAAAGACTTGGTGCTTGATTTTCCATTATCCTCGATTTCAATTCAAGCTCTTGACAGTCAAGCAAGACTTAAGAGGGACACCAACCAGTGAGCGTGCAAGTAATTTCATGAACGACTTCAGATTTCAGGACGAACGACGCGACGGCGAGAATAATCAATGACGGATTCTATAAATGCATACTAGATTTTTTTTTTTTTTTTTGTGGAGTGTTACTCCTCCTATATACAGAATCAGTGCTGGTGCATTTTGATGGTGGTGTTGCTCCTGATATGAAAGCAGTTATACCCACACGTATATGCATATAAATATATATTACGGGCAACGTTCATGAATTTTTTAGCAATTCAAGGCAGCAAAATTATCATGGGAGCAGCACCAAACCATCGCTGGGATGAGGTTGAATCTCGAAATTAAATTAACATACGAAAAAGCTATCAGTGATGTGGTCAGGATTGTGGAAATAATGGCTCTTGGAGAAGAAATTTTATGCAGATATTGGTAAGGCTTTATGATTTAAGGATGGTTTTCATAGAGAAAAAACTTTCGTATTAAAATGCTGGTTACGTATTATTCTTTTAGTTTCAAGTTATATAATGAAACAACATTAACCCAACTATCTAGCGCATAACTCACAAACTCCCCATGTTGTTGCTAAGAACTACATCAGTGGAAACACTACGCATTCAGCCCATGAGCTTCTCGGAAGCATGGAAAAATCCTTCTGTCTTAAGAATGTCCACCGAAAGAAGGAAACAAAATAAAATTGGCACGCATTGCACAAGCAAATAGTAAGCTAGCATTTTGGTGGATGCACCACGGATTCTGTGTCCAAAAAGAGCACATGCTGCATGCAGGCTGCTCCCTTGCATTGCACGTTGTTGATATTATTGAGCGATATTCACGGTATGGTAGGCAGAGTTTCCACTTTGGTCCAATTGGACTAAAATTAGTACATTTTTTTTCCTCCTTGGTCCTTTTTTACTTAAAGAAGACCCTTTTCGTTCTACCCATAAAAGAAAAATAAGTCTCGTTTTTTTCTCTTTCTGCAAGTCCGCATCCGTCCAGATCATCTCTTTTTGGAATGCTTCTATTTAAGAAAGACTTCCTATACTTGAATGCATTGAAAGAAATATAAATTATTATTAATAGTAAATTGGAATCATGGATTGAAAAAACCTGCAAAGCATGAATTATTTTTGTTATAAGATAGAATCATTTATTTTATGTATTTTAACAAAGACTTACAAATTAAGACCTTTTTTGAATCCGAAATGGTCCCCTTTGTATATTTTGAGTGGCAACTCTGATGGTAGGTACAAATTGTTTTGAATAAATTATCAGTTGCCAAAATGTCTTCTGAAAATGAGGTATATGCTGTAGTATTTATTATTTAAAACTTGTTTTTTTTAATGAGAATGCACAAAACAGTCGTCTGTTTACTTCCGTACATCCAGAGCTGGGCAATACTGAAGTAAAAAAAGACTTAAGTACTACTTAAAGTACATTTTCGTTACTTAAGACTTATTACACAATACTTATGAAATGCCCCTAATTAGTACTTGAACATAAGTATTTGCTTCTATTTACTTGTACTGAAGACTTAGTTTTATACTTAAGTACCAAGATACTTATTAGTTCTGAGTCTATTAACTACAAATATCTAACACTTCGTAGAAAAACCAACACAAACTCTAGCGCAACTCATTTTTTGTTGAGTTCTAAAGTACGCAAAGAACTGTCAAACATATGTCGCCCTCATGCGTCCAGGCAGAACCTTAGGCAAACTAATAACATACAAACAAGACTGGGCACATAGAACAAAAACCAGTAACGTCTCGCTCGAATATAAAATCGATGATGCCTAGACCTGATATAGGGAAGGCCTCAATTTCGTCTTAGAAATTTACTGGAAATATTTTCCTTAGAACTTTTCTGCATTATTGGAGGTGACAATGGGTGCATAAGCGGACCTCCAATAGCTTTTATGAGTGTACGCATGAGAGGTGAGACTTTTACTCTACGAGCAGCGCCAAAAACTATAAAAAACTATAAATAGTAGCCACTGGTTACTGTACATATGATAGTTTTCAAAAGGTATTTATTTATTAATATCTATTAACTGAACTCTATAAACTTCATTATATTACTGCCAACGTATAAGGATTCTAAAAAAGTACTTCAAAAACTACTCAGTACTTTTTATAGACTTAGTACTTAGTTACTAGTACTTTTAATTCATACCGTACTTATACTTACGCTGAAGTACTCAGGCCTTCGATACTTGTACTTAAGTACTTTTTCTTTGATACTTGCCCAACTCTGCGTAGATCTCTGCTCTCAGATTTCGTGTGAAATTTTGTTTTATTTTTCTCTCGTTTATACAGTTTGTACACTCGTTCTAGAGAATGTTACGCGCTAATTTTTGCCCGCAATCATTACACAAACTCAAAATTTAAAAACAATTTTAAAAAAATCAAAGATTGAAAAAACCAAAAACAATAAAAACAACTTATTTTATATATATAAGTTGGATCAGGTGTCTGTGCGAAACTGGCAAGGCAGCACAGCATGCAAGAGACTAATCTTTAAAATTTGCACAAAAATTGCCATCAAAAACTTTTCTTTCACTCCTCCTTAGGCCAGCTCCACTGCAAAATTTTCCTTGTTGCTAGTACTTCTCGATTTACTAAATTACATTGAACTCAAACTTTCCCAAAATCCAAAGAAAATCTTTGATTTGTTCTTTCTTTTTTTCAGCACCTTTTTATCTTTTTAACATAACTTCTGGCGGCTCCACCCATTTTTAAAAAATAATAAAAGTTTTTTTAAAAAGAGAACTGTCCTTTTTATTTACACTTCTTCGAACAAAACTGCTACCTGGGTCATCATTTTGTCGTATCTAAAAATTAATTTGTCAATTTTGTCCTGGTGATTTTCTTTTTTTTTTTAGTTTCGAAGCTAAAAATGGAATTTTTTGTAATCATGAAAGTGTAAAATACGATGCAAATCCAACTACTTTATATGAAATTGCAAATCTATACCCACAGACAATAAAAGTAAACAAGAATAGAGAAATAAAACAAACAAGAATGCTTGATCTTTAGATAATCTTGATTTACCGATTATCCAATCTTGTATGCAGGATTGTATGCTGACCTCACAAATGGTCCCCAATGCAATATATGAATTGATGAATCTGAACCTTATGTGTAAGGAGGCTAGCAGTTGATCCTGAATGTTATCAATTAGACATGTTTGATGGACGATATCATGACCAGCAAAGAGCTAGATTGTTCGGGAAACCTACAATCTTGCGTGGCCTCAGATTATTGTCGTTTACCCAATCTTGCGGTAAGTGGTTAATTTTCCTGTAACACAATTAATCTAGAATTCGTTGACTATTCTCATTACAGTTAGCGACGTGAATAAACAATAACCTCTTGCCGTCAACGAAAATGAAGGACAATCCCTACGACAGTCGCAGGTCGTCTTCATCTTCGAGAAAGTCAACTGTTCGTTCAAGATGTCTCCAGCAGGCACAGGAGGTTAGCGGAGCTCCTATTGTCCCTATTACAATAAGAGCTGATTCGAGAGGAAACTCGTTAATCTTCAGGGGATCAGGGGATCCTGACGGCCAGGGGCTGGATTATGATAAAATTAAAATGACAAAAGACAATGACAAAATGACTTCGAAGGAAGGATAATGCCACTATGTCATAATTTGGAATTCTGATTGTTAAGTGACATGACATGTATCTTAAATAATAGCAGTGACAATTTGACAATTGCGCAGTAATGGAATATATTCCGAAAAAAAGTAATTGAGCATATTTTATTGCGAAAGCGTAACCTAAGAAGGAAATAACGTGTCCTTTTGCGGTTTGCTGCTAAAATTGAGTTTTTTAATAATACAATAATATATAATAATATAATAAATACGAATACTCTCTATTTTTTTTACTTAGTTTATATATTTGATAACCTTCTAACTATGAGAATATATATGACTTGAATATGACAAAAGTCACAGCGGCAAGGGCCAAGTGACTTCGGTTGCAAAAATTGTTATGAAAAAAAGTCATTTGTTATGCGACCCAGTTTTTCATGAATCTGCTTTTCGAAAATAAATTACATTTTAATGCTAAATGTCACTTTTTACGGATGAAGTCATATTGTAAGAAACGCATTTTCGTAGGAAAAAAGTCAGGAGATCATTGTCATTTTGTATTTTTTTGGTGATCAGAATCCCGCCCCAGGACACAGGCCCGTGCTCTGTGTTAGTGCCAAAGTGATGAGATAACTTGCGCCTTTGAGGTTATGTACCAGAGACAATTCCTTTTTATAAATGTACCCCGGGAAGTTATGCGCGGAATACAGATCCTGTTCTGCCTTGAAATGTTTCAAAAAAAATAAAAAGCAGAGGGGCACATAAAGTATTAAATGAAAGTCCTTTGTTGCTCTTTCTCAATAGTCTAATAAGATATTTTCTTGCAAGAATATCCTTTTATTATTATTTTTGTTTAATTTCTTTTCGTGCCTTCATCTGAATATATGTCAGAAGACTAATAATCATTTTTTGTTTTTTTTTTTACAACGGTATCGGCCTCCTACGTTCGACAAGGTATTGCTAGCGGTGAATTTCATAATGAACGTACGTATAAATTAAGTATATGAATCACTAAGGAAAGTTGTGATCGCTTAAATGCTGACATAGCGATTAAGACTCTTTAAGTTCATTATTGCAATTTCAGCAATAATTCGCCCCTTAACATAATTAGCAATATTGATTTTTATATGACAGAATTTTTGTATAAAATTCCATACGCTAATCAATAAATATCATAGTTAACTAGAACTTATTAATTCTCGCAAACATCGGCACACTCTACCATTTATTATTACAGCGGCATTCTCTGCCATCAGCAAATAAAGTTCAGCTTAATCTATCATTCTGAAAAGAAGCAACAGCGACTCTAGCCATAATAAATAAGTGCAGCAACTCTTTGCCTATAAGCATTAAATACACTTATTAAAACTTTCTTAATCAACTAAATCATGTCCAGCATTCAATACCAAAATCCTTAGTCTGAAGGAAGAATATCACAAATTATTTCAGTTTTCAGTTAAACTCAGAGGCTGTGCATGAAAAGGGAAACAGCATCAAATTAACTCAGTCAGCTAAACTCAACTCTAATTCAACTCTGACTCATGGAAACGGAGTAAGATTCTGAATTTTTCGTTCGATCTTGATTTGCCTTAGAATATTCAGATCGAATCTATGACGAACTGAGAATTGAGAAACCTGATATAGATGATGTTTTAATTTTTTGCAGAACATCACAGCGCAGGATGTTTAACTTGAGATGATTATTTGTAGAGACCGTATCAGTTATGACTGTTTAGAAAAAAATCAAAATAATATGTAAAAAATTATTTTCTGATTGACAAATACAAAAAGCTTTATTGAAAGACCCTGGCCTAGGCCATGTCCATAAATGGTGAGTACATAGATCAACAGTAGTTACTTAATTATTTATTATAGGTACAATATTAGCAAAACAACAAAAGAAGACGAATGTATCCGTTCCTATTTTATCAAGAGTCAAGGCTGGTATATATAGGGTGGGTTTAAGTAGCTCAAACCACCCCCCCCCCATCGTTGTGGCCAATTTTTACCCAAAATTCTTTATATTTAGCGGGTCACAGCAATTGATTTTATCATTTTATATCCTTCCTCCATGGCTCTTTCATGTAAAGCAACTTTAGGAAAAACATGTGCAAAATAGAGGAAGAAAATAAGCAGTGCACTATGTATGTACATATGTATATACAGCAGTAGATGGTAGCTTACCTTGATATACAGTAGCTTAATCGCAGCGGTATTATTTTAAATTATACTCACATTTTAAATTGAATATTTTACATACGAGACTCTTAAGAGGTCTCTCTTAACTTCTTAGATTTAGCAAGTAAGAGATTCTAGTAGCATTAGTATTCTATATACATTTTTTTGAACAAACTTTAATTTTAAGAGGTTAACAGGCTTTGAAAAATCTGAACACTCCCTTTTCAGTCAGTCCAGCTTTGCAAGAAGGAAGAAGAAGAAGACATTTTTGACAAGGCGATGATGGTACTTGTGCCCAGACATGTCATTACAATAATTTTGCTACGGTGTACTTCCTTATATGATTTCTTGGGGTTAATTGTGTGCATTTTTAATCACGTTACAATTATTGATAATTCAGTTATTATTTTATCACCTAGATCACAGGTAAAGAATTCCACAGCCATCAATACGTCCAGCAGGATTTTCGTATAAACCTGTAGCAAAAAAATTAATTGTTGCCAAAACTTTAAAGTGCCGATACCATTGTCGATGTAGATTATCGTAAGGCTATGTCATTTCAATCACTTTAATGCCTAGTACGCTGATTAAGCGAACATTTTGTTTCCTACACAAAATCTATGTAAAAAAAATTCTGGGCGAAAAGTGCCATGGAAATTTCGGTTTGAGATTTCGTAAAGTAGTACACTCTTCGAAAGAAAAATCAATGTTTAGGTGCTGGATTATTCACTCTCCACTTCTATTTTACATTTTCTCCACAACTCTTTTCCGTGTAGAATTATATGCCCAGAATGCAAGCGAAATTTTCGCTCGATCACCGTACTAGGCTTAAAGGCGCTCTGGACTATGAATACAGTCTCAGAAATAGCAAATGGATCCACGTCGCCCCTCATATTGCTCAGAACTATCCTCTGTGCACGGCACATATTGTATAACTATTTTATATTTCCCACACTTGTGCATTATTTATGTAATATATACCTACGTATTATATAAATATGTACTTACTTTACAGCATTTTTTCAAAAATTTCGGTATTTGAAACGAAACATTCTCTGCGACTATAACATCTTCCTTCCATTACTGAAAGTAGAGATAAGAGATTTAAGCGTAACTCGGTGAGGAGATTTTATGTTAAGAAATATTTGGCAGCTATTTTTGTTTGCTAGAATAGCAAATCTCCTAAAATAAAATCTCCGCAAAAGTTAAAAGATCAGCTGACGTTTAACTCTTTGTGCTAATATGACAGCCCGGTTAAGAGGATAAGAGCTCTTATTTCTTACGTAGAATCAGGGGTAAGTCTAATTTGTTTTTGTCTTTAAAACAACAACTTTTATTGTAACTAATTATAATATGGTAACTAATATTTTCCATGAGTGCCCTATGGGTTTATTTGAATAGCGTAAAAATTAATTGTTTACTTCTTAAGGCATTTTAGATAATTGCATAGTTATATCTAAAATTCTCCATAAATAATATGATTTTTTTTTTTTTATTAATTTGCATTTTCGGCCCCGCCAATAAAATCGCTTTGCTAAGCGTTCATCGAAATGTTAAAATTGAGTTTAATGAAGTACTTTTCCACGTCACGGCAAGAAGGAGAATACAAAATTTAATTCTGTAATAATTTCTTATTTTAATAAAACATTGATCTTTATAATTTTTTTTTCTGGATATGTAAAGAAGGGTTAAACAACATGTTCTGAAACATAACATTTTGAAATATCTGCAGACCCACAGAGCATTAATTGGGAATTACCGTGAACTCAATTATCTAAATATACCACTTATAGATTAATAGAATTTTTGATTCAATTGGAATGTCATCATAAATTATATGCTTAATAAATTAATTATATTAAATTTCAATAAAATTCTGATTATTGAGTTCACATTAATTCTCAGTTATTCTTTCGTCTCTAGAGGGAATTAGTCTACTAGGCTAAACCTCTCCCATTCATGATCTATATATATACGGCCTTGTCGGGAATTATAGTTCATACCAAAATAAACTCATGAATCATGTGACTCATTTCCACTCGATTTTATATTTATTTTTACATTCAGATTTACAGTCAAAGCTGGAAAAACTTCATCGATTTTAAAATTTTGAAAGCAATATCGAATTCAGCTAGACTAAAGAGTAGAATAAATTCTGTTTCAGCTAGTTCAGTTGTAAATTAGCTAAATTAGTCGATTTTCAGCTCATTTGGTAACACTGTTTGTAACAATTGCATTAGGTTTGTGTTCTGCCTGAGTAGATACCACACCAAATCGTATTTCTGTTAATAACTATCCGATAAGAAAACATCTAGCTTTAAACGATTTTCATATTTACTAAACCATTCCAAGAATTATCCACAAGAATTATAAAAGGTATACTTTCCCCAAACAAAGACTTTCTCTAAGAAAATTAAGCATCGACAACGACTCTATCGAAACTGCAACAACTGTTTTGCTTTGAGTGACTAATAGCAGAAAATACAAACAAGAACACATCCTTCTCAAAATCAACATCAATCGTATTTCTTTATACAAAATAATAGTTTATGTCTTACAAGTTAGCACTTCTATACTGTAATAATTATTGGTCCTTCGAGCCGGATCAATATTTCTTGGAAAATAATTTTACAAGATATGCGAAAATATTCCTGAAATAATCATTTGCGTTTTTTTTTTAAAGCCAATAATATCATTTTCCACAAATAAAAACTATCCAACTAACAATAAATCCTCTATCTCTATCACACACTTTTCCGTAGAATTTAAAATGATTCTCACTTTTTAAATCCTAGAAATTCTAGAGGATAAAGGAAAATGTTTTACCGCATTTATAACAATCGAATTGACTAAGGGGAGTCTGGAATACTCTTCTAAACTGTTTTTCAATCACTACAAATATGCAATAATGGGGTTAAACTGATTCATATTGTTCATTGCACAATGCAGCCCAGCTATATATTATGTAGCTATACATATGTGCTCACTGCTCCCTGCAACTTGATTTTAAAATTTGCTTTGAATTTTATCGATTCTGTTTCGTTCTGTTCTATTCGTCTACCATCCGTTTGCCCATACGTTCTTGAGACTACCATATTCTAGATACTGAGTAAATTAAGAAACATACATAGATCTGCAAGAGAGATGCACTACTGTAAGAGGTTTTCAGTAGCAAAGTATTTACATTTGGGAAAAGACTTTGGAATAACATGTACAAAGATTTTCTATGAAATAACATATGTTTTCCATTTTTTCGCCCGGAAGGTACTTCTACTGTACCGACATTCATGTGGGAGTTATAATATACATATATCTAAGGCCTGTCCCTCCCTGCTAGTAATAAATCACTTCCAAGTCTGAGTGATGAGATTACACTTATTTATCTTTCTTCATAATTACATGAGTTTCTTGTTAACTTCTTAGAGTTTGATAATTTGTTATAATTATTTTAACGAAACATCAACAATTTTCCCTCATGATTTTACCACAAAAAGCCTTTCATCGTCGAAAGACACACATATGATGACATGTGAAAAATACCAGCTCAACTCAATTTCACTTTCTAAAAATGTTGTCAAAAATGATAAATGGTTGTTGAGCACACCACGTATACATATGTCGAAGTTATTCATTTTGTTATTCAACAAATACGAAAGTGGAGTTGGAGTGATTTTTCCATGTCTTAATTTGTTGAACTTCTAAACTTTTGTAATAAATCTTTTGGAGTTTTCAAGAAGAGTTTATTAAGAAACAAAATAATCTACATTTCAGTGGTGATGTGCTCTAGACTCTTTGGTTTTTGTGTCAAGTCCGCTATATAAATCTGTTTTCTTGGTCTAGACTATTTCATTCTAATCGCTATTTGGAAGGCTTAATATCCCTTAAAAATATTAAGTAGGTAAATTTTAAATATTATTCTTATTTTATGGTTGTGGGGGGTGAACTCTATGTAATGCAACCTAAAAGGTCCAGGCCACATTCAACTTTTTCCGTACACTTTTTACCTCATTAAAGTTAATTTTCCGAACATATGTCTTATTTTTAATCTCTTATCCAGGCATTGGAGTTGTTGGAGAGGAAGTCCTGCGATTTTGCAGAGTACGTGTTCTGCAAATTGTATTTCTCACGAATTCGACAGTTATCGTCTATGATTTTTTCCATTTCCTTAAGCATGTACTTAAGGTTTAAATTGTCATTCATTAGGCCAATTAACAGCCTTATCTAGTCTTACAATAGTATAGTTGATGATTTTTTAACAAGTAAGAAAGCTAGAATTGGTCTAACAATAAGACTCTTTTAAATGAATCCCCGTATATAATTTCGCATGGTCACCCCTCATTGCTAGTTTGTTTTTTGCATTGGTTTTTCGCATATATTTCTTGAACAGTTCATCGGGCAGTAAAAATTATTATAACCAAATTTATAGGATTTCATATTCTGAAGAAGTTTTTAGTACAATAAAAATGTCTTGGACTGATCGTTTTCACAGCTAAAATTTTATATGGCAACACCAAGAAGGAGTTGCCCGATTTAGTACATTTTTGAAATTTTATTTGCTAGTACATTGAAACACCATGTACCAAATTTCAGCTCTCTACGTCGACGCCTTCTGAGGTAATGTCCGAATATATAGTGGAAAGCGAAATTTTTGTATGGCAACCCCACGACGGAGTTGCCCGATTTGTCTCTTTTTCGAACTTAATCTTACATTTTTTTAAAGTCCGTGTACAAAATTTCATATGCGGAAGAACTTTTCAGTACAATAAACGTGTAGGACTATTCGTTTTCACAGCATACGTAGAAAGCCTAAATTTTTATATAGAAACACCATGAAGAGGTTGATTGATTTATCCCATTTTCGATAAATTTACATTTTTTCTTCAAAATCCCCTGTGCAAAATTTCGGCTCACAATTAAACGCGTTCTCGAGTTGTCGTGCAGACAGACGGACATATGGACAAACCTTATATGGCAAGATGTGTTTTAGTTCAGGGAGGTTCTCCCATTAAAGCTGATGAGCCTTTTCTATTTTGGACATTATTTTTCTAGTTGGGTGACTCTTCATAGGACTACAAAATGGTTCCAGTCCAGCCAAGCACTCAGCAGTCTCATTGCCTGCATGCCACCCGTGTCATGGGTTAAGGGTTACTTTATTTGCCTTTAAGTCCAGTCCAGTCATTTTACACTTTTGAAAATGCAAGTGAACCGAGCAAGCTGATTTTTAGATATTGTGTAGGGGGGCTTAGAATAGCTTAACTTGAAATTGCCGACGAGATTTCCCATTAGCTTTCTTCACCATCTTGAAAAAAGGGGTAAATTTGGTTTTTTTTTTGCGATAACTCGGCTCTCCGTCATGATTCCAAAACTACGATTATATAATTTTTTAAAATTTATAAAAAGTTCATGTTTTTATTCTAAATCTAACTTTATGGCAAAAGGCTAAATGTTAATGTTAATGTTAAGAGTAGGGGCGACTAGGCCTCCTATAACGTGCATCGAGGTTTCATCTTCCTCTTCGCACAGTCGACACAGTTCACTGTCGAATTTGCCTATCTTCTTCAGGAAGTGACGGAAGGGGCCATGACCAGTGACTGCGTTAGCAAATAGTCTGAGCGACTGTCTGCTAAATCCAGTAAGTTGACGCGACAGGAAATGAGAAGGATTGAAGAATTTCTTCGCCTGCCTCATATCGGGCGCGCTACGCCAAAGCAGATCCAGTTGCCTGTTTTCCAACTTAAGCAGTTCCCTCTAAAGTGGCTTTTTGGTAAGCCAAATGTCGGATAGGGACCAATATACGGACAATCAGCTCCGGTTTTAGCCAGTTCATCCGCTTTTTCATTACCATCCACCAGGCTATATATAGCATCAACAGAACGATCTAAAAAAATATTATGTAGTGATGTTCCTAATTTTTATGTTCCTTTATTTTTAGTGGATTTTGTTATGACGAATTATAAGTTGTACAAAGTACAAGTTATACAAAAAATGTTCGTGCCTTCACAAAACATGCAGCACCACATCCGGTCCAGAAGATACCTTTACACCAGTTACCTTTTCAATGGGAGGACACAGATGTACTGTCCTCTTCCTGCCATGATCCATCCACCCTGTGGCAAATATTTTTGCAGTATCCCTAGAAAGCCTGAAGCGAGTGGAGGAGCAAATCTAATTGACCATTGTCACCAGAGAGGGCTCCAGGAGAATGAGGAAGAATCAAAATGCCTTCAGTGTACCATTACGTTAAAATAATCCAGTTTAGTGCTATATTCACAAAAAGTGGCCTTATTAATAAGATTCTCGTTCCTAAGCAATTATTACATACTGGTAAGGGTAGTTCTATTTTTTAATATGGCGGAGAAAGCTCAATGGAAATCTTGGTCGACAATTTCTAGTTAATCTTTGTAAGCCCCCCCCCCCTCTTCGCAATATACAAAAATCAGCTTACGCGGTTCACTTGCATCTATATGCCATTTTTTCTGCTATAATGACTGGACTATAATAGATCTAGGATATGCAGTCCAAAACTAGCTTCGAAGTAAAGACATTGAAATTTAGTGCTGTATTGCGACTTAGCTCTCTGAGCTTATACATTTTTTCGGGTGGCCATAGCCTCTTAGTAGATTGATTCTGATGCACGTTCTTGGATTTCTGCTTGAAAAACAGATGAGGAGAATCACTGGATCTTGGGTAACTTACAGTTGTGCTCATAGAATTCCACGACCACAATGCTGTCTTTCTTAGATCCATTTCTTCAAGGTTTGGCTGTCTTCTTTGATCACTTCAAAGCGGTGCACAAATATTAGTGCATTATGTCTGTGAACTTAGAGGTGTCATTTTGGAACTCTTCAAACATTTTTTCATGGCCGACCAAGTCACATTTTGACCAGCCAGGAACAAACTCGTGAGCTCTCTGCATTAAGTTCGCAATCTTTCCATTATGATTACCTTTTATTGCTATGACTATACGTCTCCAGCCTAGCCCAGTACATCATATCCGGCTTTCAAAAGATTTCCTCCAATTTTTGAGAATGGCGGTTACCTATTCCATTTCCCTATGATGGATGCTCTTTCTATTGAGGCAAACATTGTGTTATCGAAGGACCCTGCAATATCGAGAAAAGAACAGAATGCAGAAACACACAGAACACACATAACTGTTATGAGGAACGATGTCAGGGTTTTCGAGTGGTATAATTTTGGTTCCTTGCTATTACTTACCGATCCTTAAAATGAACATTACTTTGGCATTTTTCCATGTTTAAAGACTATATACTAAAACATAACTTGCCCTAAAGAGAGATATGACAGCTGAAATATTTTTTGTTTTTATCCATATCTCCGATATTATGAAATTTTGAAAAACCAGCCAAGTGAGAGTGGATCTCACACACGAAGCGCTCCATCGTACAAGATTTAACACAATGTACTTTTAGATTGAGCAAAAACAAAAGTATATTGTATGGGGACTCCCTTTAACTTTTAACTTTATTTTATTGTCATTATTTGTTGTTATAACAGCAATAGTATTACGTACTCTTTGAAAATGTCATGTGTCCTACCTATTACGGTTTATGAGATGAGGACAGAAATGGACGAACAGTGGAAGCTTAGTAACAGGGCCCCGTTGGCACCCTTTGGGTATGAAACCCTAAAAAGTGACAAATTTTGCTCGGTAGGTGTAATTTCAAAAATTTATATCTCAGACTGTAACACCGCAAGACCATAAAACAAATGCTATTTATTTAAGGAATTTATTGTTCCCGCGAACGGGAATCGAACCTATACTTGTTAGAATTGGTCAATGATGGAGAACAGTAGAATTTTAAGAACTTTTATTTATTAACGATTCTAAATCAAATCATAAATACAAGAGGAAAAAAGAACCGCCTCTTGCCGGGTTTGAAACCGGGACCTTCCGTTTGCCGGGTGACTGCTCTTGCCACTGAGCTTTTTTCCTCTTGTATTTATGATTTGATTTAGAATCCTTAAAAAATTAAAAAAGCCCGGTCCCAATTTGTTTTTGTTTTAATCCTTAATGGGTTTTGAGAAAGCTGTAGAAAGGAGAAAATAAAAATCCTTGAAGTTCGCTTGGAGTTATTTTTTAAATATATGTAGTTCAGAAAACTTTGAACGAAAATTGGTGACTTGTGCTTAGTTGTCAGATTATATGCAGTCTGTTCGATAAATAAGAAGGATGAATGCTTTCTTAAATAAATAGCGTATGTGTTTCATGGAATTGCGGTGTGTACATTCTGAGATATAAATTAGGTTACACCTACAAAGCAAAATTTGTCACTTTTTTAAAATCTCAAAATATCGTATCTTCATCAAAAATGGATAAAAATAAAAAAGCAAAATACTGTTAGGAATAAAACCAACCTACCTATGAAATGTCATCATAATCGGAGATGGTACATTTAGAACATTTGTTGATTCTCTGTGGAATGACTTGACTCCATATGTAAATCTTAGTTGCTTCTTGGTTTACACGTGATTTTGGAATGTATATCTGCATTAGCAGCTACACTGTTTCTTTGGAACTATTGGCGTAGGATCCATCTTGCTTCTTTAGAAATTATAAAGAGTGTTGGAGTAATAACAAGACGTAATGCAATGTCGTAATTTAGTAAATATAGCCATAGAGTAAAGAAATCTATAGAGACCGAAAATGTATGGCAGAAATTCTCATAGGTATTGATCACAAGAGCCGAATCTAACAGCGCCGCATTTTTGAAACTATACTAAAGAAAATGTATTGGCTTATCATGATTACCGCCATCTGGCTTCCCTATGCACTTGCGTGCATTTTGACATGAAACTTTGAAAGTTCTTTAGTTTATAGAGAAATACTTTATACGAAGATTGTTTTGTGTGAATGCAGATGTATTTAAATCTGTCTTTCTAATGAAAATATTTGTGCCTTGCTTGTTTGTTGTGATGTCTGGTGAGCTACTGTACTGCATTGACTTGCATCGGAAAACTACAATAGAAGCAATACTAAAAATTGTTGATACGATTTTTCGCTTCTGAGTATAGAGAATGGTAGAGATCATATTTCGTTTAAGACTTAATTGAGCTAATAATGATAGACAAATTTGTTTTGTCGCATATTTACATTTGATCCTGCGATAAACTGTTTTAGGAAGCTCTAAAAAATGGTTGCATGTAGGTCGGTATACTTGTAGAATCAAATAAAAGGTAAAATTCTGAGGTTTCCAAATCTTGCAAGAGAATGCGATGGGTATCACGCATTTTGTCGGAAAAATAGACAGAATTTTAATAATATAGCAAATTTTTTTCAATAATTTCGTCCTATAAGTGCCGACAAAATGGGCATGAACATTCGGAGAGGTGATTGGTCATTTACTGGAACCTGTAGACATGACAATTATCTTCACAAAATGCGCAACAAAAAAGTTACATTAGTTAATGGAGAAAGTATTTAAAGTCACAAATCCTCCCTTCTACTGCCCAAAGAAGCATCAAACCGCAATTTTCTTCATAACAATTTACTTACTCTAAGGTAGAATTTAATTTCATTTAAAATTTTTATTCCAAATGTATAATCAAGTGACAGTGGTGTCTTATAGGGGCTGTGAAAGGAAACATATTTAACATAAAAGATATTGGTTGAGCTGTTAAATTTTGTGAAATGTTTTTTGAACTGTGCTGTTGATTCAGCTTTATGAGTAAAATTTTCTTTAAGTTTTACAACTTATTTAAAGCACGGGTGGGTTTTGTTTTAAATTTTTGAAAGTTGTTTGGTTCTACTCTTTTGTATATTCTATGTTAAATTTTAAATACATTTTCATAATTTTGTGCGCATCGACTTCATACTATGCTTTAATAATATGCTATGAAGCAATACCATCAGAAGGGTCTAAATCAAATTTAATTATTATATTTCGCACAGATTTTACTAAATGAATAGAATCGTAAAATTATGCTATTGAATCAGAATCATTTGAAATATTAGATGATCTTCAGTAACTACAAGATTCATTTTCAGGGTTCCGTACAACAAAAGGAATAAAAACGGAACCTTTTTAAGTCTCTCATGAGTCCGTCCGTCTATCTATCTGTGATGTGGCAAAGATTATGATTTTTTTTTTAATTTTATTGGGCTTCTTAAAAAAAATCTTTTTTTGGATCTTGTGCAGTGTTTGAAAGAGTTACTTTCAAGAATACCAACAAATTTTAAGTAAATTTGTTATAACGATAAAGCCCAAAATGTTCGAAAAATCTTATTTTTCGCTTGAACTATTTTTTAGTGCGAACGTACTAACCCTGATAGTATCAAAATTTTAGCTTTAGAAACCTAAAAATTCAGGGGAAAAGTAATTTTTTCGAACATTTTGGGCTTTATCCTTATAACCAATTTACTAAAAATAAAATTGGAATCCTTGAAAGTAACCGATACAAACACATGATACAAAAAAAAAGGGAGCCCAACCCACCTAATTAAAATTTAAAAAAATAATACATTCTGTACAATTTCGAGTTCCAACGTCACGTCGTTTTCGATATAAAGTTCCGTGACACACAGAAGCTATACAATTAAAAATTATGTTGGCCTATAGCATCAGCCATCCATACTTTAAATAAATTGGAAAAATTACATAATGATAATTTTACTCATAAAACTGAATCAACTGCGCAGTTCGAAAAACATTTTCGAAAAATTTCACAGCTTATTCGATATTTTTAATGTTATATATTATGTATCCTTTCACAGCCCCGATAAATACCACTCTCACTTGATAATACATTTGCAATAAAATTTTTAAGTAAAATTAAATTCTACCATAGAGTACGGAAATTGATATGGAGTAAACTGCGGTTTGATGCTTGGTTTTGGCAGTAGAGGGGAGGTTTTGTGACTTTAGATACTTTGTCCATTAACTTCCTGTAACTTTCTTATTGCGCATTCCGTGAAGATAATTGTCATGTCTAACATTTCCAATAAATGTCCAATCACCAAACCAAGTGTCCATCCCCATTTTGTCAGCAGTTATAGGACGTCATAGTAAACAAATCAAGAACTGAAAATAACAATTATTTTAATTTTTTCTAACCAAAAAATCATTTAGAAAAAGTTATAGGAGGATTGATTGGGATGTAGCATTATGATTCTTATTACCGAATGTTCACAAACTTCCTATATTTTTTTAAATTTATGATTTTTATTCGAAATTATAAAAGGTAACTTTCTTTTATTTGTATTTTAAAAATCAGAAATAATAATTAAAAATTGATAAAATAAAAATCAAAACCTGATTTTTATTTTGAAAATCTAAAATAGAAATATGAAAATGATTTTTATTTTTAAAATCATAAAATGTTTTTTAATTTAAAAATCAAATATAAAAATCAACAAAAAATCTATACCAATTGCTTGATACCTTAGAAGAAAGCCCGCCCGTATGTAATTTCCATCCATTCTCAAATGTCGAACAATCTTCGGCATATTTCGACGCATATTTAATATCAACCGCCAAAATATTTTTCACAATTTTGAGAAATGAAAACACAAATTTGTGAAATGAAAGTCATTTTATGCTTTTATTTTTGATTTTCAAAATAAAAATCAGTTTTTAAATTTTTGTTTTTGGTTATTAGAATATAATCTTTTACATATGATTTTTTTAAAACATTCATAACCGTTACGGTTCCTGAAAAAGATTGAAAAATATTTGCAAATTTTTTAAAATTCTAACCATTTTCCGGCCAAAATGCATGATTACTATAGCATTCTCTTGAAAGATTTGGAAACCTCTGAATTTTACCTTTTATTTGATCCTACAAGTATACCCACCTACATGCAACCGTTTTTTCGAACTTTAGGATCAAATGTAAATATGCGACAAAACAAATTTGTCTATCATTATTAGCTCAATTAAGTCTTAAACGAAATATGATCTCTACCATTCTCTATATACTCAGAAGTGAAAAATCGTATCAATAATTTTTAGTATTGTTTCTATTGTAGTTCTCCGATGCAAGTCAATGCAGTACAGTAGCTCACCAGACATCACAACAAACAAGCAAGGCACAAATATTTTCATTAGAAAGACAGATTTAAATACATCTGCATTCACACAAAACAATCTTCGTATAAAGTATTTCTCTATAAACTAAAGAACTTTCAAAGTTTCATAGTTGCATAGGGAACCAATATAGAGCTGGGCAGCCAGATGGCGGTAATCATGATAAGCCAATACATTTTCTTTAGTATAGTTTCACAAATGCGGCGCTGTTAGATTCGGCTCTTGTGATCAATACCTATTAGAATTTCTGCCATACATTTTCGGTCTCTATAGATTTCTTTACTCTATGATATAGCTTTATTTTCGTAAGCTTGTGCAGTCACCTTGTTATTTGAATTGTACTTGTATCACGGTATTTGATTGTTTATTACCAACGATGAACGGAGGAAGCCATTAGGCAGATCTCCTTAACACAGATCTCTTTATTAATTTGGCGCAGCTTGGAAGTTAGTAGATGCGAATGTAAATGGATCCAGCTAAGACTAGCAGTCACCAAATGAACTCTGATAAGACTAATGAATGAATGACTTGTTTAATGAATTATTCCTAGCTTATTTATACACAAGTAAATTTGCTAGTCTAATCTTAATTACGATTTGTACAATTACAATATGTACACATGCCCGTGATTTGGGGCATATTAAATAAAATTACTTACTTGCACTTATGTGCTTAAAATTTATTTGCGTGACCCGTGTTAAGCATGATGCAAAACATGTAAATAAATGTAGTCACCTACTGTTCGAGTGTGACATGCATTTGGGTGAATGTTTTGGCTTATAAAGCATTAACTTTATTAAGAAATTATTTAAGGTCAATTGATTATTGCAATTATGCTGCATGTGCATTCTTGCGTGTTTAGTTGATTTATTAATAGTTTGTATTTGTATGCACATCACACTGGAGTCTAGCTGCAATTGGAAAGTCCTGTGTTCTACTGTAAATTAAAATCTCAACGAGGCAATTCGAGGCAATTCTGGTAAGGCTTATAAATATTATTGGAATTTTCAAATTACGTTAACTATGTGATATTTGACAATAATTGTACTTCAAAATGAACTAAGCATACCATTGTAATTAAAATTTTCTATAATCAAGCTCATAAAAAGAAACTATCAAATTTAAGATATAAATAATTTTACATTACCAAGTAAACATCTAAAAGTATCTATTCTCTACAGAAAACCTTGCTAAAATTAAGAAGTTATCATCAAAACTTTGTTGCAGTTACGGCTCACGGACAACCGAACCCAAAAAAAAATAAACCAACAAAAAAGATGACCAATCAAATAAGGTCACATCCCTTCACTCTTTTGAATTTTATAACTCCTATAAATAATTGATTTTTTCCTAAAAGAGACGACCGAAGGCATAACAAAAATCTTCTCGCCTCCAATTCAATTTCCAACCTTTCTGACATGCAGGGTATAGGTAAAATCAAATAATGCGTAATCTGCCGCACTTTATCACATTACTGAATCAAATCACGTAAGGACTACCGAAATAACATAACCAAGTACAACAGCTGATGACCATGTCCTTGTCACCAGAAAAAGCTGTGATCGGTTTAATAAAACTGGGAGAACTTTTCATATTCGACACCCCCGACTCCCCTACTCCATTTGTTGGGTAGGGAACATACATATAATGTCAGCAATATGTTTCCCAGCCACAATGAAGGTGGTTTGGTCGCAACAACTGAACCTAAAACCTGCCCAAACTTTGATTTGTTTTCACTTGTTTATAGCACGCGAATATCTCATGGATGAAACTCATTGCATACATGTACAGAAGGCATACATGTAGTAAATATGGGCTTTTGGAATACATACGTTTTACTATAGTCGTAGGTCGAAAAAGGCTTTAACATTGAGTAAAACATTTTTTTTTTAAATTAGTATAGAGCCAGGTGGATTATGTAACAGTTTCAATTATGAATGCAATCATTATACCTGCAAATCAGGTTCTTTCATTTGTGAATATTTCATTATTATGTAGGTGCATTTGATTAGGTGGCGGCATCTATTGATTCATTTGTTATACTTATGCTGCCGTTAAAACCGTATCTGTATATCCACATCTACAAGTCACCTCATAAATATCTTTATTTTATTGCAAATTTTTAGGAAATTACTAATAATTGGAAATAAATTATTCACAGCCTCACCGCTAGAATTTATTTCTTATAAATGTGCCTAATACCATAGACTGTCTGCATAATGACTTATTTTGAAGTTCAGTCATTTCAATGAAATAAAGATGTCATGATATTTACGTATATGTCACTTGAGAGTTCCTCATTGTGAGCAAACATCATGAAAGAGTTCAGAGAACTAAATTTTTCCGAAAATTTGATTTAAAGGGGTCACCCCGTATGACGGCCGGTATCGAATGAACTAGCATCATTCGAAAATATTGAAAATTGAATAATTGACTCGGAGCGAGCGATTCGTTCATCATCACAGCGATGCACGTAAGCATGCGCTTCGTGACCAATCAAATATCCCATTGTCGCCAATGTTTTTATTACTCCTTGAAATCCTTCGTTGAAGATAATTACAACCAAAAAGGTTACAATATCAACAATTTTGGCGCCGGAGTGAAAATGTTTTGGAGAGAAAGTCCAGATTAGCGAATTCAGAGATTCATTATTGTTCTGTGTCTCTCCTCTTAAACATCGGGTCAACAGTTCATCTGTTGACAAGTCTTCATATACAGGTTTAATAGCTGCTTGGACTTTTGGTGTTAAAGATGGCTTGTCCTGATGGAATTGACTGAGCTCACCCTTAGTTTGAGCCTGTCGCCATTTTCGCCAGCTGTCTTCGCCCTCTGGACAGTTTCCATGCTTAGGATTATTATCTGACGAACTTTTATGAAAGAAAGTGGGGCAAACTTCTTTCTTCATACTTCAACACAATCTGAATGTCGACGAATTGCTAAACTATAGAACTTTGTCATTTCGTTGATGATATTGTCAGTCAGTTTGCCTGCGCCTTTTCCACCGATTCCCTTATTTTTTTTTTTTTGCATTACGGAGTCGCGTCCCCATTCTTTTCTCTACATGACCCACGCATTCTTTTTTTGATATTAAGGTTTCTCCGTATGGTTTGGCTTTTAAAATTCCATTAAATGTTTTACTATCTCCGTCACCTACGTACGTCAGATATTTTACGCCATGTTTATCTATCGATCTTACAAACATTTGCATGATGGCATTTATTTCCATCTTACCGCAGCTTCCAGAATGATTCACGCTGCATTCATTTTCGTGAGCTTCATACCATGTGTTGAACGCTACTGGATCAGTATTTTTTTCCTTTCCCATAAATTATATCCTCCGCAAAAACTGCTCATAACCATTGCATCTAAAACTTTTCCAGTGTATTTTGCAATCAACGTAGAGACACCAAACAGAGATGAGAAGCCTCGTTTCTTCCAAGTGCCATCACCTGAAACTGTCAATTGATGTCGTGAATTTCCGGCTTCTTCATTCATGTTTTTCTCTTGCATGGCAGCAAATGTCAACACAGAATCAAAAGCTCCAGATGCTGCTATATGAATATTCTCTAAGAGGGCGTAATATGTAGAATTGCCAATTCCTACACATATATCCATGAGACTACAAAAAAGATTCACTCCTTCATGACCAATTCCTAATAAGCGCATCACAAAAACAAAACGACGATTAAGTTCACATGAATTCTAAATCATAGGACACGAGTTCACGAGCTGCTGTCTCTCACACTTGCAAGATTGAACAATTTTGAACCCCAAGCCTCGTAAACTTGATTGCACGAAAGACAGATGACTTTTATTCCTTCCATATGACATTTGCAGAGATGGCAGCAAATACAGGGGGGGGGGGTCAAATGTCACCCTTCCGAATTACAGGGTGTTTATTAAAATGTACAGGGTGTACGGTCTATTTTAAAAAGGCATTGTATGCACAATCTTGGGCTCTTTCCTATGAATGCTCAACCACCCGTGTACCCCTCCCCCTCCAGAGTTATGACGCTTCAAATTGAATTTATTTTTTTTATTTTTCCGTTTTTTTTTAAATACCCTACTAACATACATTCTTCTTACAAAATTTCGAAAGCCCCAAGTCTCCTCTTAATTTAACCTATAACACCCTATGTGCTAACTGTAGCCATTAAAGAGTTATTAGCTCATAACCTATTCAGGTCGCAGATAATTTGTTCCCTTAGTAACTGAAAACACGTCATTTAAAATAAAAATCGTCTAATATCGGTATGACCTGAATTATGTTATGAGCTAATAACTCTTTAACGGCTGCAGTTAGCACATAGGGTGTTATAGATATAGGTTAAATTAAGAGGAGACTTGGGGCTTGCGAAATTTTGTAAGAAAAATGTATGTTAGTAGGGTATTTAAAAAAAACGGACAGAAAAAAACAAAAACAAAATTTAAAAACCGAAATTTTGAATTTGAAGCGTCATAACTTTGTAGTGCGGACGGTTACCGGGTTGGTTTAACATTCATAAGGTTCTGCATTTAATGCTGTCTTAATGAAAATAGTACACCCTGTACTTTTGAAGATATAGTATGTTTAATGAAAAAAGAGCATATTTTACTAGTCACCCTGTAACTCGGTCTGGATGAGAGGAATCATTTGGCAAAATATAGTCATATTAGTCTAGGACACCCTGTATACAAAAGCGCTTCGAACACCTGGTTTTCTAACTGCTGTAACTTTCCAACGACTTCGAATATTTGAAAATCACCTTGCCAGCATATTCCACACATGTTTAGGAAGCAATTTATGAAAAAAAAAAAACAAAAAAATATTTTTTCAACATATTACACGGGGTGACCCTCTTAAACGCAATTATTTTAATATAAAGGGCAAGTTGGTGTGTAATAGTGTTAAAATAAGTAAAAAAGTGTCGAAAATGACCTTTTGGGAACATAAGGGACAGTTTTTCGGAATTAATCAAACTTTAGTAACAAAACCAATTGTAGGTGTGATAACGACATATATTATTAATGAAAAGAATATATGTACATATATATACATTTTAATAAGTTAGAATTAATAAAATAAAGCTGTGTCTTTTCAGAAAAATACATTCACTAAACAAAATAACATACTTCATTGGACAAATATAATACTTCGTCAGAAACCATTCTTCATCATCTCTCTTGTGATAATTCACGAAACATTTGTCATTCAAAAGAACATTACAGGATGTGCAAGCTATTACATTTTTGTTTTCGCAATAAATAGGTACATCGACCCCTAGGTACTTTGATCAGTGATTACAAAATGCCTCCCGGGCTGTGTACATTGCTGATTCTATTTTTTCTAATAAGTCCCTGTGCACTTCAGGGTACTCCATATTTTTTACACAAGTTTTCAGCTGCATTCCTAATAAATTTCAGCTTATCATATTTGCATCCATAGCTTGTGCTAAATATACAAGCAGTAGCATCAAAAGACCATAGTATAATAGGCATATACCATTTTTTTCCTCTAATGCTAATAGGATAATTTGAAATGAAATTATTCATTAAATCAACAAGACCCATATTTTTGTTTTTGCTTTACGGAATATCTGGAAATTTTTAATATAGGCTGTACACCAAATTGATTAGACATAGTTATAACAATATTATTGTCCATACATTTTACCGCAATAATATTGGCATCTTGGTTCACAGAACTATCGTATGCCTCTGTCCCTCTCTTCTTAGTTCTTTATTTGAACTTATAATGGATTTTTCGGTTAGATTTTTGTGCACAATGCCCGTTGCACTAAAACTCCACTGAAATAATAAAATTTAGTCAACAATTTTACACTTGTGAAAAAGTTATCGAAAAACAGAGAAATTTTTAAGTTCTAATATTTTTTCTGACACGATAAAATCTCCGCAACTGTAAATTTAATTACTTTATTAGCCCAATGGGTGAAAAACGAACCCGTAATATTAAAGGATTGATTTAAAAACAACTTTTTGCAAAGGTTATCAAACACCATGCATTCGTTTTCAAGTGAAAACAGAGAAATACTTCCTGATTAAAAATTAACTTCCATGATTGCTACTTCCAAACAATGAATTTACAAATTACGTTATATCTAATTATTTGAATTTAAAAAAAAAATTCCAGGAATATTTATTCATACTATAACTGTTTATACGCCAGAAAGTGCATGGGTCGATTTCGACACATTGGGACTACAATGTAGCGGGTCGATTTCGACCGCTTGGGTTTAAATGGGTTAATTAAATCTTATCAAGACAATTTAAGAATATTGCAAAGTATTTAGACAGAAGAAAATATTTTCGTTGATAGAGGTCAAAACTAGAAGAAAAACTGCAAAGATATTTCCTGATCAGCTGATAGCTTCATTATAAAATCTTAATTGATTTTAATGACGATAGATAGCGCTTTTACTGCAATTTCACATAATATCGAGTAACATTTTCTCCATTTGAAATTGATTCGAAATGTTGCAAATGGGTTCTTGATGCACTTCTGTTTGAGTTTTTCAGTGAATATTTGGGCTCATATAATAAAAAATTAATTAATTATGGAAACTGCCTATCTAAGGTACAAGACGACTGGTAGATGCAAATTTGTTAAGAAGAAGAATTCAGTTATCAAAATGCGTTTGTTTTTGCTTTCGCTGTTTTCTTTTTTTAAATTCATGTTTTCTACTTCTTTCTTTTATACTCGTGATTTATTTGTGTGTTGTTTTAGCTGTCATTCTGACAGATCATTTTAATATTTATGTTCAGTATAGTCTGGTAAGTAATCATGAATAGACTCACGCTTGAGGAACCATCAAGAATTAAATCTACTTTGAAAATCGGTCGTTGACTCGCGAGACTTATAGATGACCTCATGATTTTTATGAGGTAAAGAATCGTCCATCGGAGCAAGCCACCTGTCGAACTTTTTACTGTCGCACTTATATTCATTTCACGTTCAGCCCGAGAAACTCAAAGGTAGAATGCCCGATATTGGTATAATTGCCCGGCCGAAAAAATTAAGGGTGAGAAAAGCTAAATTTAGATGGATTTGAGGTCAAACCGAACTATAATCTGCTAAGTATAGTTTTGTGCTGTCTACAGTATGTACACCCTAATAAAATATTCCAGTCCTCAATGTTGGTACCAAAGCTTCGTTTTGGTAGTCGCTCCTCTGCGGATTTTTCTGAAAGGGAATAGTGAGCTAAGGGAAGTGCACTACCCTGCCTTCCTCGGTCCAATCAAACAATTTTCACCGACGGCTTCCTCACTAATGAGAGAGCCGGTGATTGTGTTTACTTTCTTGAACCTAACATTGAGTACTTGCTTAAAAGACACACCATTGTCTTCCAGAATGAAGATATGGAAATGAAAGGTGGAAGGACATTGCTATCCTCTCGGATAGTCCGGCAGCCTTATTAGCTCTGAATAGCCCTCGGATAACATCAAAGTTACTGTGGGACTGCAGCACGTCTGTGGATAAGCTATATATCCACAACAAGAGGTGTCCCTCCAGTGGATTCCTTTCCCCGTGGGAATCATGGGGAATAAATCGGCTGATCCTCTAGCCAGGTCTGGCTCTGGTTCTCCATTCCTTGGACCTGAAGCCGCTGTAGATATTGCCGCCTCGGCGATCAGGTCTCTCATCAAAAGAGATGTTCGTATGAAAAATAAACAGCGATGGGCGAACCTGAGTACTTGCAGTACTTGTAGAACTGTGGTTGGCATCATCATCCGTCACAGCTTGCTACAAGCTCATCTAACAAGGGTAGAAGTTGTTGACAGACCTGCGAGTCTGTCCTGTTGTCTAAAAGGAGAGCCTCATCAGACAACTGAACACTTTCTGTGCTTTCTCTGTGTTTGTCCGGTCTTTGCTCGGATCTATGGATGAGCACCTCACCTAGACCTGATGCGCTTCATTAAGAGGATAGGAACGTTGTAGTGAGAGGAATTCTTTTTCGTTAGGTTAGCACAATGGGTCACCTTGGCCTCCATGCTTAGGATCCTTCACCCCTGTCTTTTGAAATAAAACAAAAAATGTCATGGAAACTGGGATAATTTAAAAGGATTCACCACAATACTCTCTCTACACCCTTACCCGAGGCATGCTAGCGTACCGGTCTGTTATATTGCTGCTGCGAGATGAGCTGCTGACTTTGGTCAACATACAAGACTTCACATCTTACAGTCACTCA